>WNYG01000029.1:83975-265091 GCA_021396235.1 Sporothrix pallida
TTCACTTACACACTGCCTTCACTTACACACTGCCTTCACTTACACACTGCCTTCACTTACACACTGCCTTCACTTACACACTGCCTTCACTTACACACTGCCTTCACTTACACACTGCCTTCACTTACACACTGCCTTCACTTACACACTGCCTTCACTTACACACTGCCTTCACTTACACACTGCCTTCACTTACACACTGCCTTACACTGCATCCTTGTTTACTTCCCAATTGCATAGCAACCATGTCCCATAGTGTGCGGGTAGGGCTTGAACCCTCTCTCCCAGTTTGTTTACTTCCCAATAAGGCAACTTCCCTGCTTCAAAGATCGGATAGCGCTGGTGCCCTCCTGCCGATTTTCACTATGCTGTGTCCTTCCAAAACGGGCAGTTTCCCTCTTACACAGCGTTTGGGCAGTGCCCAAACGCTCTTTCCCATTCTCGCACCGCATCTTTCCCTTCCCATCTTGAGTCCCATCTGGAAGGGACGAAGCAATGACATGGAAGGAACGAGGCAATGACATGGAAGGGACGGAGCAATAACATGGAAGGGACGAGGCAATGACATTCTTGAGTCCTGTCTCGAGTCCCATCTCGAGTCTCATCGTCATATTCTTGCTTCGTCCCTTCATGTTCTTGCTTCGTCCCTTCATGTTCTTGCTTCGTCCCTTCTATGTCATTGCCTCGTCCTTCTATGTCATTGCCTCGTCCCTTCCATGTTATTGCTCCGTCCCTTCCATGTCATTGCTTCGTCCCTTCCTCTTACATCTCAACACTAGCGCTATCACTAGCGTGGTCACTAGCGTATTTTAATGTGGGTCTAAGTGGACCATCCACCACCACCATCGCGAACACTGCATCTGAACTTCAGTTGCATCTTACACACTCGCAACGCATCGCATCAACTTCTTTTCACTTCCACAACACTTCTACGGCCTCAAATATATCAAAAAACAGCTTGCTGACTAATCAGAGTAACCCCGAGACGGTCTCATCAGACTTCGATGAAGCAGATCGGCTTTATTTCGTGAATGTCGACCTCGAGACGGTCATGGACATCTACGAGGCTGAGAGCTCGGCCGGTGTTCTCGGTGCCATGAGTGGCCAGACACCCAACATGATCGCTCTCCCCCTGCTACGCGCGGGCGCCAAGGTGCTGGGCACATCGCCCGAGATGATCGACACGGCCGAGAACCGGTACAAGTTCTCGCGCATGCTGGACCGCATCGGCGTCGACCAGCCGACGTGGAAGGAGCTGACCTCGTTTGACGAGGCCAAGGAGTTCTGCGACAAGGTGTCATACCCGGTGCTCGTGCGCCCGTCGTACGTGCTGTCGGGTGCAGCCATGAACACGGTGTACTCGGAGGCGGACCTGGCCTCGTACCTTAAGCAGGCGGCCGAGGTCTCGCGCGAGCACCCGGTGGTCATCACCAAGTACATTGAGAACGCCAAGGAGATTGAGATGGACGCAGTCGCCAAGGACGGCGTGCTGGTGGGCCACTTCATCTCGGAGCACGTCGAGAACGCGGGCGTGCACTCGGGCGACGCGACGCTGATCCAGCCGCCGCAGGATCTGGAGCGGACGACGATCAAGCGCATCGAGGAGGCGACGCGCAAGATCGGCGCGGCGCTCAACATCACGGGCCCGTTCAACATCCAGTTCATTGCCAAGGACAACGACATCAAGGTCATCGAGTGCAACGTGCGCGCGTCGCGGTCGTTCCCCTTTGTGTCCAAGGTCACGGGCGTCGATCTTATCGAGATGGCCACGCGCGCGATCATGAACCTGCCGTTCGAGGAGTACCCGCCTGTCGAGCTGGCTCCGGGCACGGTGGGCGTCAAGGTGCCGCAGTTCTCGTTCTCGCGTCTGTCGGGCGCGGACCCCGTGCTGGGTGTCGAGATGGCGTCGACGGGCGAGGTCGCCTGCTTTGGCGCGGACAAGTACGAGGCGTACCTCAAGGCGCTCGTGTCGACGGGCTTCAAGATGCCTCGCAACAACGTGCTGCTGTCGATCGGCTCGTACAAGGACAAGAAGGAGATGCTGCCGTCGGTGGCCAAGCTGCAGCAGCTGGGCTACAAGCTGTTTGCGACGGCCGGCACTGCAGACTACCTCCAGGAGCACGGCATCCCCGTGCAGTACCTCGAGGTGCTCGGCAAGGACGACGACAACAGCGGCGACGAGGCGGGCCGCAACTCGCAAAAGGGCGAGTTCTCGCTGACGCAGCACCTGGCCAAGAATATGATTGATTTGTACATCAACCTGCCGTCCAGCAACAAGTACCGCCGCCCGGCCAACTACATGAGCAAGGGCTACCAGACGCGCCGCATGGCCGTCGACTACCAGATCCCGCTGGTGACGAATGTCAAGAACGCCAAGATCCTGGTCGAGGCCATGGCGCGCCACTACGACCTCGAGGTCAACCTGCGCGACTACACGACCAGCCACCGCACGGTCGTGCTGCCGGGCCTCGTCAACATTGCCGCCTTTGTGCCGGGCCTCGTTGCCGCGGGCGGCAGCTCCGACCTGCAGGCGGTGACCAAGGCGTCGGTGGCCGCGGGCTTCAGCATGATCCGCGTGATGCCGCTGGGCGTCGACGGTGCGATCACAGACGTGCGCACGCTCAAGCTGGCGCAGCAGAACAGCCGCCGCGACAGCGTGTACTGCGACTTCAACCTGTCGGTGACGGCGACGTCGACCAACGCCAGCCAGATCAGCCAGGTCGTGTCCGAGGTCGGCTCGCTCTTCATCCCCTTCAACCACCTGTCGGACAACATCAGCAAGGTGGCCGCGGTCACGGCGCACTTTGAGGCGTGGCCGACGCACAAGCCGATCGTCACCGACGCCAAGACGACGGACCTGGCCTCGCTGCTGCTGCTGGCCAGCCTGCACAACCGCCGCATCCACGTGACCAACGTGACGTCGCGCGACGACGTGCGCCTGATCGCGCTGAGCAAGGAGAAGGGCCTGCAGGTGACGTGCGACGTCAGCATCTACTCGCTGTACCTCTCGCAGACCGACTACCCCGGCTGCACGCTGCTGCCGACCGCCGACGACCAGGCCGCGCTCTGGGAGCACATTGCCGTCGTCGACGTGTTCTCGGTCGGCAGCCTGCCCTACCAGCTGGCCCACTGGCTGCAGAGCCAGAAGACGGCCGCCGGCGAGACTGCCGCCGAGGTGGATGTCGCCGCCGGCATCGCCGACGCCCTGCCCCTCCTCTTCACGTCGGTGACCGAGGGCCGCCTGACGCTCGACGACCTGCGCGCGCGCCTGCACGACAACCCCGTGCGCATCTTTGAGCTGCACGACCAGGTCGGCACCGCCGTCGAGATCGAGCTCAACCGCCCCTACACCGTCCCTGCCTCGAGCAACTCGCCCTTCGCCGGCCGCACCATGCGCAGCGCCGTCCAGCGCGTCACGTTCCAGGACGTGGCCGTCTGCCTTGATGGCGAGATACTGCCGCTGCCCGGCCACGGCAAAGACATGTCGACGCACAACGCCATGCCCGCCGTGCCGCAGACGCCCGTCTCGCCGCTCATGAAGGCCCAGCAGCAGGAGACCACGCCCGACAGCCCCCACGGCGGCCGTCGCCAGTCGGCTCTGCTGTCGAGTGCCCTGCGCACGCGCGTTGGCCTCGACACCTCAGCTGCCGGTGCCTCGTCGTCGCTGGCTCTTCCCTCGGCGGTTCTTGGTGGCGCTGCCACCCCTGCTTCGGCTGCTGCTTTGGCTGCTGTCACCGAGGACGCCTCCTACGCTCTGCTGCCCGCCCCGGCTGCCACGCTGGCCGTCCCCTCGGCTCTGCCGTCGCTGCTGTCGCAGCCCTCGTCGTTCAAGAACAAGCCTGTGCTGTCGGTCCTCGACTACGAGCGCGCCGACCTGCACCTGCTGTTCACGGTGGCCCAGGAGATGCGCCTCGGCGTCCAGCGCGAGGGCGTTTTGGATGTCCTGCGCGGCAAGGTGCTGTGCACGCTCTTCTACGAGCCCTCGACGCGCACCTCGGCCTCGTTTGACGCCGCCATGCAACGCCTCGGCGGCCGCACCGTCGCCATCGCCACGCCCCACTCGTCCGTCCAGAAGGGCGAGTCGCTGCAGGACACCCTGCGCACGCTCGGCCAGTACGGCGACGCCCTCGTGCTCCGCCACCCCGACGAGCGCAGCGTCGACACGGCCCGCCGCTTCAGCCCGGTGCCCGTCATCAACGGCGGCAACGGCAGCCGCGAGCACCCCACCCAGGCTTTCTTGGATCTGTTCACCATCCGCGAGGAGCTCGGCACCGTCCAGGGCCTGACCATCACCTTCCTCGGCGACCTGCGCTACGGCCGCCCCGTCCACTCGCTCGTCCACCTGCTGCGCCACTACCACGTCCAGGTCCAGCTCGTCAGCCCCGCCGGCCTCGAGCTGCCCGCCGTCCTGCGCGACGAGCTCAAGGCGCGCGGCCAGCTGCTCAGCGAGTCGCAGACGCTGACGCCCGAGATTGTCGCCCGCAGCGACGTGCTGTACTGCACGCGCGTGCAAAAGGAGCGCTTCTCCAGCGAGGCCGCCTACGAGCAGGTCAAGAACGCCTACCGCGTCGACAACGCCACGCTCAAGCACGCCAAGAGCAACATGATTGTGCTGCACCCGCTGCCGCGCAACGAGGAGATTGCCGAGGAGGTCGACTTTGACCAGCGCGCCGCCTACTTCCGCCAGGTGAGTAGTCATCGCCCCCCTTTCCCCCAAAGTAACTTGACACTAACATTACAGATGCGCTACGGTCTGTACTGCCGCATGGCCCTGCTTGCCCTGGTCATGTCGACGTAAGGGAGGACAGATCTGGAGACTAGGGGTGATGTGTGTCGTGTGGTGGAGTGAAAGAAAGTTGAAAAGTTTTTTGTCTTCTTTTGCTTTGCTTTGTTGTCCTTCTATCTGTTTTCCTAGATTGGTCGGCTGTCTGTTTTTTTTTTTTTTTTTTTCTTTGCATTTCTTTCCTTTGGTTTCTTCATTTCTTCATTTCTCATCGGTTTCTTTCATCTCTCATCTCCTTAGCTACATAAATCACGCAAACAGGAGCGTAGACTTACACAGGGCTCGGAGCCTCTGCATTGGGTGAACGGTGTTTCTTTCTGTCATCGAGTGGCATGCGTGCCATTTGGTGTTCTGTCATGATTTGGGGCGTTTTATTTATTATATATTTTATGTGTATTATTTGGCTGGTCCTGCGTTGCGTACGTTGCGTGCGTTGCGTACGTTGCGTGTATTTTGCATTTTGGGTTTGGGGCGTTTTTTGGTGTGTTTTGTGTATATTTTAGGTTTTAGGTTCTGGGCATTTTATGTGTATACTCCATTATGTATAATATTAATACTTCCTGTTTTCTGTTTCCTGTCAATTGCTTCCTTCCATTCCGTGACTTAACTGTGAATGTTTTTCTTTGAATGATCTATCGATCTAATGCGATTTCTCATTCTTGAGCCCTCTTTAGTGTTGAACCTGTCTAATGCATCGTGATGTTCGTGATTTCGTATTTTCGTTCTCATCCCCATGTCTTCCTCATGCACTTCCTCCACCCCTTCTCTCACGGACTCAGCCGCTTGACTGTCCACTCTTCCTTGGCCTCTTCTCCCTCTTTGCCCTCCACCCGGTCGTACACAAACCGATCGTGCAGCCGGTTCTGCCGGCCCTGCCAAAACTCGACGCGCTCCGGCACAATGCGCAGTCCGCCCCAGAACTCGGGCACGGGAATTTGGGCGTCCTCCTGGCCGTCCTGGCCGTCCTGGCCGTCTTCCTTGTCGCCGCCCTTGCCAAACCGCTCCTCGGCCTCGGCCACCCATCCTTCGAGCTGCGCACGCCCGTCGTCCTCCTTGTCGTCGACGCCCTTGGGCTCGAGGGTGGCCGACTGCCGCGATGCCCACGCACCGATCCGTGACCCGCGCACCCGCGTATCAAAGTAGACCTGCGATTCCGCAGCCGGCAGCCGCTCTGCCCGGCCTTCCACGCGCACCTGCCGCTCCTGCGACTCCCACCAAAACGTCAGGGCGGCCCACGGGTTCGGCGACGAGCCAAACAGGTCGTCGCCCTTGCGCGAGGTGCCAAAGTTGCTGTACAGAACGAAGCCCTGGTGGTCCAGCTCTTTGAGATAAACCATGCGTGCGCTCACGCGGCCCGACGGTAGGCTCGCTGTCGACAAGGTGCACGTCTCTGGGTGCGCGATGCCGCCAACCGCCTTGGCCTCGGCAAACCACGCATGGAACTGGCGGATCGGCGAGGACGCATCGAGGTCGCGCTGCCGAAGCCCGCCGCCGCTTTCGTGCCGCAAAAACTGGCCTGCGCGGCCGGGAGTCGAAGTGCCCGAGGACGGCTCAGTGCTGGTGGCGGTGCCGGCAGCGACCTTGGCCGTGTGGGCGGCGGCGCGGGCGGCAATGGCAGCCTGGCCGGCGGGTGAAGAGAGAGGAGTGTCGGGAGACGGGGCGACTGCAAATGTTAGGGGACGATGAACGCAAAAGTGACGAGAAAGTGACGTACAAATCAGCTTCTCGTTCTTGGACGAGGACCCGGCGACGGGCGGTGCAGGTGAGGGCGGGTAGAGAGCCATTGTGTTGTTTTTGTGATTGCTGTGGAGTGTGTTGGTTTGCGAAACGAAGATCCTCGTAAATTTTTTACTTTAGGTTCTAACGGCCGATTGAATGACGTTGGTGACGCTTTTATGCAGATCAAGCAAGGGTGGCGAGAGACGGCGTTGCATGCAGGACGACAGATACGGCTGCGTCAGAGGGGTCAGTTGGGGTTGACTTTCGTGGGGTGATGAGAGCGGGAAAAGGGAAAAGTGTTGTCAGAATATTCTGAAAAAGAGCTCAAAGAAATCTGAGAATATTTGACCAAAAAGGTGATGAGTCAATAAGCTCATTGGCGAGGAAGGAGCTCAATCGCACTTGCCTCGTTCTTAACAAAGAAAACGGTTCTTTCCGCTCCTGCGTCGTGCGACGGCCAATTGCCCAATCGCCAATTGCAGGTAAAACCGTGGATTGCCGTTTAGAGAAGTTCCGCCCTTTGCGCGCAAAAAGCAAAAAAGTTGGGTGACCTGCACGTGACAGCGATTTGCGGAATGCCGTCTTGTCTCGCATATCTCCTAATCTGGACAGCCTTTTGATAATCACGTCGCGACGTATCACAACCTTTTCTGTACAACATACCCACCCCTCTCATGCAGGCCGACACGCGTCTGACCACTTTTCGATTCTGCGGTGTTACGATGTGACAATACGAGCCGTCCCGACGATATCGCGAGACTTTTCCGTGGAGTGAATGATACGAATCAATTCTCTTGTCGAGCGATCCAACAGACAGTCACGATTTCGTCTAATCACAAACTTTGAAGAACGACAGATATACTCAATACCATTAAACAATATCATTTCTCCCAGTAACGACAAAGTATACATGCGTGGGGGTATTATCATACGGCGATGACGACAAACAGGACAAGAAAACGAAAGAATGCGACTGAAAAGCAAGAAGAAATCAGGAGAAACGAGAAACGCCGTACCAATGATGGTCGCTTGCAGATGATGACATGAGAGGAACAGGTGAAAATGGTGAAAACGGGAGAAAAGCAGGTGAGTGATGAGAGAAAAACGCCAAAATGCCATAACAAAACAAAACAAAATCCCGAAAAACAGAATATCCCCCACCAGAAACCTTTTGAACAGAGAGAGAAAGAAGGAGAGAAAAGGAAAAGAAGGAGTACGGTGGTCTACCTCTCGTATTGAGAGAACCGGCCAAGACACTCGGAGCGCGACGAGACATGCCGGCGCTTCATGTTGCTGGGAAAGTTGAGCGACACGATTTTGGAGGTGTCGATAACATCACGGCTCTCGTCTTTCTCGGCAGTCGTCTCGCTTGACACGGCCGACGGTGTCAACTGCAGCAGGCCCAGCCCGACCACCGCCGACGACGTCGCGCCGTCCACGAGCGCCTCTTCGGGCGGCGTCATGATGACGGCAGTTTTGCTTTTCGTGGTGGTGCGCTTTGGCGCACTCGACGCCCGCCGCGACCGCAGCGCTTGTGCACCCGCGCGGCGCATGTCGGCCTTGGCGTCGGCCAGCAGGTCGGCGTCCAGCAGCGGCATGATGCGGTAATTCAAGTTCTGCATGATGCAGCGCTCGGTGGCGGCGAGCTGCGCGCCCGTCCAGAGAGCACAGGGGCCGGGGCCGCTTGTCACAGGTTCGGAAGACGAAGACGATGTCGGCGACGCACCCCAGGCCGTGCAATACGCCTGAGCGGGCTGCTGGCTTACAAAGCCGTCGTCGGTGAACTTGGCGGCAATGACGAGGGCGGCGAGGACAATGACTTCGGGAAAGACGGCGTCGATGTGGAGGCGGGGAGCCTCGGAGGGCGGGCTGAACGTGGGAAAGGTGGGCGACAGCGGCGAGGGCAGCGTGTGGCGCTTCTCGGGGTTGGGCGAGGTGAGCAGAGCAGAAGACGACGAGGATGATGCGGGCGTTTCCTGGGAGAACGGGGTCGGCGACACCAGCGGACAAGTCAGGCGCCAGGCGCGGGCAAAGCGGCTGTCGAGCGAGTCGAGGATGCACACGGCCAAGGCGACCGTGTCCAGTGGAAGCTGGGCACGCGCGAGCATGGCCTGCACCAGGGCGACCGAGGGCGTGGCCAGCGACGCAGCCGGCGGCAGCATGTTCACCAGGTGGACGGCCGGGCCGAGGAGCGAGTTGTCGGCGCCGGCGCCAGCCAGGCCTGCACTCGACTCGTCACTGCTGTAGCTGCCGTAGCTGCCATAATTGCCGAGATGTGGGCTGTGGGCAAGCGACGAGGTGTGGCTGGACGGCGGCGGCGTGGGTAGGTTGGAGAGCGGGCGGTAGGTGGAGCTAAAGTAGTCTTCGTCAAAGTCGTCGTCGTCTTCCTCGTCAAAATCCTCGTCTTCGTCGGCTTCGGCCTGGTCTGCTTCGTCGTTGCCGTCCTTGTCGTCTCCGAGAAATAGGTCTTCGTCGTCGATCGTGGGTGTGTCGGCCAGTTTTGATTCTTGTGTCGGTGTTGGTGTTGGTGTTGGTGTTGACCGAGGTACGGAATCTGGGGATGCTGTTGTGGACATTGTGGTCGTTACCGGCCCTGGGAGACCGTGGCCCTGACCCGGCAGGGCCGTGCTGTCGGCAAACTCCATTGGGCGCCGAGGAAAGCGACAAGGAAAGGGGAGAGAGGAGTCGAGTCGAATCGCAGGAGAGGGGTGAAGTCGGAGCGGGGGCCGGCGTTTAGATTCCCAGAAGTTGGGGGTACAACTTGGAGTGGTGTGGTTCTGGCTGCCGTTGGGTTGCACAACACTAGGAAAAGCCGTCTGGTTGGGCTTGACGGCGTCGTGTGATGTTGGGTGTCTATGAGTTGAGAGGTGTCGACAGTTGTCGTGTGTTTGCAGACGTCGGTGTTGATGTTGACTGAATTTTTCTGTGAATTTCGTAAATATAGCTGTCCTTTACCGGACAACAGCCGTCGTAACTGAAAAAGAGCAAGTCGTCGTCCAGGGGGGATGGATCATAGCTGGTGGGGAACCGAGGGTTGCGTGAGTAGAGAGTTGAGGAGGTCAAGTTGGAGGTAAGTTGGAGGTAAGTTGGATGTGAGAGAATGAAGAGGGAGTACGGAGTAAAAAGATCTGAAAGACAGAAGTGGGAAAGGTGGATAGATGTAAGGCGGATTGAAAAGAAAACAAGTCAAGGGTAAGGTCAAGAGAATAAAAACGAAAACGAAAAAGAAAACAAAAACGTGCTTCCTCCTTTGCCTTTCCAGCCGGGGCTGCTTTGCTTTTCGCTGCAAATACGAGCACGCGACCGGAGAGCGGTGAAGCCCTGTTTGGTTTGTTGGTGTTTTCTTGGTGTTTTCCTTGGTGTGTTTTGGGGGGGCGTATTTCGTTTCTCAGCCTACTGCCAACTACTTTCCCAGCTACTTTTTCAGCCTACTGTAGGCGTCCCTGTTCTGTCTAGATCGACGCCAACGGGCGAACAGACGAAAAGTCTGGCAGACAATAAAAAAAAGTAGAGATGGAGACCCCTCTTCCTTGGATCCTTGGAGCTTGGAGACGACCTGGATGTTGCAACTCCGTTTTTTTTTTTGTGGTGAGAGAGGCTGAGAGGGAAGACGGCCTAAGTTGATGGTGTGAAGAAAAAAGGAGATGAAGAGGATGGAGCAGTAAACAGGGATAAACAGAGACGGGAAAACAGATCAAGAGAAGAGAAGGATAAAGAGAATCGAGGAGAGAATCGAGAAACAAGAGACGAGGGAGGAGAGATGAAGCCGGGGGATCGACACGGATGTTTATATAGAATGGCCGGGGAGGAAATACATGAAAAGAATGAGGTGTACGTCTCGGAGGAGAGTGAATACATTTGAACGGAGTACATCCGCAGAGCTGTATTTAATACCTTTTTAATACCACTTTTGCTACATTTACCAGTCCGTATATTGAGGCGGCCGGCGTACCTGGCCGACCTGGGGTATTATCGATAAAGAGCAGCCTTTAGCAAAACTTTAATGTATTTACGTCGCAACAAAAACGCCCAGCGAGACAGGGAGACAAGGAGACGACACAAATGGACAAAAAGACAAAGAGACAATGGAGGCTACACACCGTCTATTTTGGCGGTGCTCGGGGCTGGATATGTGAATGGAGACTTTTCAAAGTTAATATGGGCCATCCCCATAGTGCGTGGCTTCTCTCTTTTTAATGCCACTTTTTTTATGTGAGTTCCTCTTCGGCCAAGCTGGGTATTGCGTATTGCGCGAGAATCATCATGGGTGTCCACTGTCCACGGAGCAAGGGTCAAGGGAAACGAACGGCCAGGGTTCAAACGTTGAGAGGGGCGCCAAAAGGGCAGAACAAAAGGCAGACAGAAAAAAAAGAGCAGGAGAAGCTAATAAGGCGAGAGCGAAGAGCGGGGGCGGAGTGCATCTGAGTGGGGTGGGGGGAAGGGGATGAAAGCAGAAAGGGGTGAAGTGGGAAGGGTGAAAGCATATGAAAGTGGTGGGATGCACTCTTTATGCTGGCGGTTCATTGCGAGATGTATGTACACCGTATTGTCGGATATAATTGTCAGATACAAAGGAAGCGAATGCCAACAAAGCAGGATGAGATTGAGATGAAGACAGCAAAAAGGGTACAACAAAAATATCACGAAAAGTAGTAAAGTCCACGCAAGTCAAAGAGCATGAACAGGTAGCCGGGTACTTGCATTTTTGCATGGATTAAATACGGGATACGGCTTGCAGGGAAGAGTGCACTGCTGGTGCAATTTTGGTGCAGTTTTGGTGCAGCGAAATGCAGCAAGATGCAGCACAGTTACAGCAGGAGATGTGCATGCGGCGGTTTGGCGTAAGCAGACTTGAAAGTACGTCGTAGACAAGAGACTGAAGCTGGGTGAAAGTTGGCTGAAGGAATAAGGAAGAAGGAATACTGTGAAAGGAACAGACAGGATGAAGTGGGAGTGAGGTGAGAGGGAGGATGCGGGATGCAGAATGGAGAACGGATGGAATGCAACAGGAACGAGGGGCAGGGGATTGACAGACGAACAAAAGCAGGGTCCGACAGGGCTTCTTGGGACTTTCTTGGGGGTTGTTTGATTATTTTGTGTTCGTTGCGTCTAATTGCTAGCTTGGCTAGCTGAGAAGGGGCTTGGCCTGGGGCTGACTTAAGGCGTCCGAGGAATACTGTTGGAGTTTGAGGTCTACCAGAGCGACCACAAAAATATCCCACAAAAACACCCGTACAAGGGAAGAGATGAAGGATCACGAAAATAAGATTCAGACGACAATTGACAAACGACAGGGATTCACCGGAAGATGCCTTACAACCACGACCAAAAAGACCAAAAAGACCAGAAACCCACAGGCCATGGAACGATAGGACGGAACAGACGACGGAATGCACCCTCGGGCATGGGAGACAAGGCGACTCCGCTGGGTAAACCGAAACGAAAGTCAACGAAAGCCAGTGAAAATGCACACAAGATGCGCCAAAGGATTTATTAGGAGATTTTAGAGGAAAATCAAAGGCACATCAGAGGGGCCCGGAGGAGCAGAGAGGCTCGGAGAGGCTCTTTTTTTTTTCTTTCTGGATGGCACCTTTTTACTGGGTCACAACCGAACATGACAGGACGATGACTCCCGAGAAAGGAAAGGTGGTGCGTGCATGCAGCCTGCCCATAACGAAAATGGCAATGGACTGGACTGTCGATGACAGCCAGCAGTTTATTTCGTTAAACCACCAGCCATGACAGCCTTTTTTCAGTCCAGTCTCCAGCCAAGGCGCATCGGTGTGTCGGCGAATTAAAAAAAAAAAAAAGCAGTGCCAAAGAGGAGACAGAAAGGAGAACAAGGGCCAATTGTGGCGATTCAGTGGGACTTTGTGGGACACAATGAGCACTGAGCACAAACGCACAGTCCAGAAGGTGGCCTGTTGGAAGTGAAGCGGTGGCTGTTCTCATAATTACGGCGTATTTCATTCTTCCATTCTGTTGCACCAGGCAAGACAATGGAAGAAAAGGAAGAGAGAGACAAAGACACGCCTTGTGGAAAGTTGCACAGCATTCAATACTCGATATATCGGCTGTTAGTGTTCTTGTAAGTAAAGTGCAAGCACAATATCTACTCGAGTAGTTTTATCATCATTTGCAGCATCGCCTTTGCCTACTTGACGATACTCGCAATTACAGCAACCAGCAAACGAAAAGGCTTACAAGGCGCACGAACGTTTGACAGCATCTACTTTCTACTAAAATACATTACGCCAACACGCCAAAATGACATTATGACAGTGTGCCAACTTGCTCGTTAGCTAGGGACGCCTTGAACTATAAGGATCTGCGAACCCTTATTCTGGGCGGTTTTAGCGGTTGTCGACTGTTTGTCGGTTTAACACTGAGTAGGCAGAATAGGCGAGGAAACGAAGCAAACGAAGAAAAATAGAAGACAGTAGTGGGACATGGTGAGTACGAAAAGGACCCGAGAAAAAGGGGCGCTGATGTGCAAATCGGCCGACCAGCCGATGGCGTGGGTTTTTGGGTCCCTTTTTTTTTAGTCTCCGTGCAGTCCGGCGAACTGGTGCGAAATGAACGAAGGAAAAGAATAAAAAATAGAAGAAGAGGAAGGAAAAAGGCACACAAAGTGGACAATTGCATGGAGTGGATCTGGATCGTGGGACATGACGCCAGGGTTTTTAAAAGGAAAATAGGTGGTCTGGGCGGCGTCATTGAGCGCGTTGGCGCGTTTTGGCGTTTCGCGGCGTATTGGCAGGCGTGTTCAACAGTAATATTCCGTACTGCATGTCGAATTAATACTCCATCGAGTCCATGCATCGTATGAGCCTCCATGTTGTGGGCATGTTGTGGATTGGAGTATTTTCACTGTTTTCAGTATTGCAGTATTTTCTAGCATATACGAATCCTGTTTGTACTCCTGTACTCCGTGCCTCTATGTTGAATATGAAAACAAACTGGAAAAAGTACAGACGGCACCTCCGTTGCTGAGGTACAATATGCAGCCGCAAAATTGTACTCAACAGGTCTCGGACCATCCAAATTTCAACATGCAAGATCCGATCGAGGTGCACGCAGGCTCAAGGCTTGCAGGTTTTGTTGCCCACGAGCTGGTAAATATCCTTGCAAGCCCTGCCAGCTTCGTATTTGTGATCCTCGTCTTGTTTATTTATGGGTTTGCGAGTGTGACGTGCGAGGAAAGATGCACTGAGAGGTGCAAGTACTTTTGGGACAGAAAAGGCCGGGATGTTTACTGAAAAGATACTGCCCAAGATACTTGCACCTTGTACCTGCACATCGAGGGGCAAAACGCGATCGAGAGCCCAGAAAAAGAGGAAAAGGGGCAAGAGGCAACGTGCTCGCATTTGCTCCACTGTTTGTTTCCAAGAAAAGACCTGCTCTTTTGTTTGCTTTTTTAGGATCTATTTTTTTCTGTGCTGGGCGCTAAGATCGAGCACAGTTTATCCACTGTCCCACTCAACATCACCTGTATTTTTGCAGCATCTTGCAAAACTCCGAGGCCAGCTCGCCAGGTATTCGACATTTTCCATCTTTGTTCGTAATCCATACTCTGTAAAAAATGGTGCCAACGCCCTTGATTACTTGATACCTGCCCCTGAACGCTGAACAGGGCGAGGCTCCAGTTTATTTTTGGCCAACGTCAGCGGTTGCCCGACGCGCATCTCACTTGGGATCTAGATGTTTCAAAATATTCAACAAACAAATCAAAAGTACCCGACTCGCCGAGTACAAAATACGGCACAACATTCCGTCCAAAAGGCAACATAGCCGAGTAGGAGTACGATATAGTAAAAAGGGACCGGATGATGACGACGACTTTACGAGAAGATGGAAAAGAAAAGGAGAAACAACGCAAAACTCAAGCACGGATGGAGATGTAGCCTTCACCCGGACAGTTTATATCAACAGTCGGCATCGAAAAAGGGAAGCCGGGAACAACAAAAAAGTGTTTTGTGTCGATGCGAAAGAAAATATCAAACGGGCTAATACCAACTGTTCTTGGCCATATAATATAAGTACGCTCGTAATAGGCCTTCTACCGAGCCGTTCGAACACGAAAGAAGGTCAGGTCTGGCTGGAATGCTGCTTCCATTTACCCCGGAAAAGAGAGGTCATGAACCGGGAAGAGAGGGAAAAGAGGGAAAGGTGAAGGGAAAGGGTAAATCAAGCAACAAAACAAAAGCTGACAAGTGAGAATTATTCCATAGCCGGGCTCTCACCCCGACGCCTTGCCTGCATCGCCTTGCATCAATTCCTTCGACGTAAGGTAAGCTGACAAAGGATCATGTCGAATTGATTAGTTGGCCAACCTCTCAACCATTCATCGTTGCACATATTTATTTTTCTTCGCTTTTCTCTCCTCTCACCTCGGCCGGTTGAGTGTCCCTATTCACATTTTTCTTTCTTCCTCAATATATATCCCGTCCCTGGGCGAACGGC
The DNA here is from genome assembly GCA_021396235.1 of Sporothrix pallida. Classification (NCBI taxonomy): domain Eukaryota; kingdom Fungi; phylum Ascomycota; class Sordariomycetes; order Ophiostomatales; family Ophiostomataceae; genus Sporothrix; species Sporothrix pallida. Next base: position 98,941 of record WNYG01000029.1, read on the forward strand.
AGCAGATGGCCAGCATGGCCGCGGCAGAGATGCGTGGGGAGAGCAACGGCAAATATATTATATTTGGGGGGCACCCACAAAAGTAAACTAAAAATTTTCATAAAGGATGCTGTCCAATGTACGCGACATAAATGGCGATGACGACGCGCCCAGCACGGCATCGTGTTTCGTCTTATATTTTTGTATGCTTGTCTTCTTCCCCTTCACCTCGACGGGTCCAGACTCGCTCGTTTCGTGTCTTGGCCGAAATATGCTTCTTTTTCATTGTACTTCCCATTTCGCTTCTTTCGCTTCGTGTGGCTGCTACATCATTTACATGCCGTCTCGGCTGCAGCTTCTTTGCTGTCTTCTACACTGTATTCTATTTCCTTGCCTCGGCTCGGCTTGCGGGAAGGATGCCCTCTGTCCTCTAAAGATGAAGCTTGATGACAGGCGATTTACATAAACATCGGATGGCGACATTCGGAGGAAGGGATGTAAAGAAAATTTTGTGCAAACCTTTGATTGTAGAGGACGCGTAGTCTTCAATATCACGAAAGAAACAATGTCTCCGAGATCGCAATGTCTATGTGTCCGCAGGATGTGGCAGTACGGACGGTGGGGTCGAGTCTATGTGTGGTTTCGAGCTTCATGACCACACCCTCATCAGAGCTTCAGCTTTGTGCCTATTTGAAAAGTTTTGGAGTAATAAAAAAACGTAGAACAAAATTGTTACAAAGGAGAATAATGAAGCAAAACGCCACCGTTTATGGTAATATAGCACGCGACGTGATTTGCTGTTGGGCATCTGATGCCTCTCCAACAATAGCGATGTTCAATGTGCATCAAGTTTCAATACGCACAAAAACACAGACCAAATGTGTTGTTCTTTATATTTTCAAGTGATACTATATCAAACCACCAGCATGTTTTATAAAAAGGGATTTAAAAAAAAAAGCAATTGAATAATCTTCGGAAAAGAATGAGTGTCAAAAGGAAAGAGCCATCGAGGAACACCAGTTGCTGTCGGAATTTGGTGTAATTTCATTGGCTAGAATAGTATAGACCCCAGTATTCACAGGACTCAATCTCGGCCAATCAGGATCGAGAATTGGCACTAGCACAAAAAAATTGTCGTGAGCATCAAAATCCACAAAAAATGAGGGTCTTTTTGAAGGCAAAAAAAGAACTCAAATTCTCTTGCGTCGGCCGGGAATCGAACCCGGGGCCTGTCGATGGCAACGACAGATTTTACCACTAAACCACCGACGCTAGAAGGCTTTATTTGCGCTTGTTGAAGATTGTGATGCTTAATTGTGCTCATGATATCCAGGACATCCAGTGCAATTCACAAAAGTAACCTCGATGGACACATCGTGAACTTTCTGCACAACCATAGCTATTCCCCGACTAGGAAGCTGTGCGACAGGGACTTTTGTAGATTTGAGCTTCTTTTTTTCAGCCTCAGTTGGCTTCGGCCATTTTGGAGGCAGTAATTGGCCAGCTTTGAAAGCAGGCGTTTTTTCCTTTGTTGGCCATGACAAGGCTGATCCGATCAGAGATGGTCATCAGCCAGCAAGCCACAAGGCATGCAGAAGCGCGAAACAAAGGATGAATGGGAAAGAAACAACAGACAACATAAACATTACTAAGAATCTGCCAAACGGCGAGTCAAGAATGATTGTTTCAACGGATATTGCCCGATTAAGCTTAAACAGGCTGACAGGGAGACAACACACAGCATCGGGATATTGTACGAAATAAAATAGACATAAAATACAAGAAACCAACAGGTCCATCTCCCTTCATGCCAAGACGGTTCTGGTGTTTTCCGACTGAGAGACGGAGCCTCACGAATCCTGCAGCCTTGCCCCCTTCACCATAGCATTTCCTCACAAAACGACCCCTGAACGGACCGGGATGGTTTCAGGCTGTGGGGACACCGCACATCAGACACCGGAACTGTCAGATGCAGTTTTTTCCTTTTCCCATTCTGCAGCTCATAATCAGATGGCAGACGCATGGGAAAAGTGACACAAAATATATGAGAGAGCGAGAGATGTGGGCAGAATTGGCCACAAAAATGGCAAGACAATCATGCCTTTTAGACCTCGGACGACGTTTCTCTCTCCATGTCTCCTCGTGTCTCCCCATATCCTCCGGATGGACTGCCACCCGATGTCTGCCGTTTATGCTTCCTTTTGGGTGGAAAAGCTTGCTTGTTAAGCATTCAAAGTTTCCAGGATTCGAGGGTACCCAGGGTTCCCCGCTGCCTGTCTTCTGTCGTTTCCTTCTTTTCTTTTTCTTGAATCATCGAGTGCGCCAATAGAATGTATTTTGAGTGTAGTATCTTGAAGGTGTCACAGAAAATAGCTAGGCTACAAAGTTTTTTTTTTTTTTGTAAGATTAACTTGATTAAGAAAATAGGAGAAGAGGAAAAAAAAGTAAAAAGTGAGAGATAGACGTGTTTCTTTCTGTTAGTTTGACAGGGCAGAGGAGAAAAACATGAGAGGACCTATCTCTTTCCTTTTTTTCTTTTCTGGTTTTCTGTTCTCTTCTCGTCCCTCCCACTCGTCCCCTTCCCCGTCTAGGCATCCCCACGCACCGATCTGCTGCTGTAGTCTACCGTAACACCATTGTAAATTCAAAAAGTAAAATCAGAAAAAGAGCAAGACAGTAAAGTTAAAAAATCCAGACGATTGTTGTATCGAGAGCGAGGAAAACTGATATAGGAAAAATAATAGAAATAGAAAAAAAACCTGTAAAAAAAGCTAGGAAAAATAGGAAATAATAAAGAAAAGAAAATCAAGGAAAGAGATTCGGATCAAGTTTTCCTCATTACGTTGGGTCCCGAGGCGAGGCGGTGAGAGAAAAGTTGTGTTGACAGAGCCAGGAACAGGAATGAAGAAGAGGCGAGGAGCGGATGACAGAGAAGGAGTGCGAGAGAGAAAGAGCGAGAAAAGTGCGCGAAGAGATGCTAATTTTTTGTGTCCAAATATTTTTCCTTGTCCCCAGATGGTGATGATTTCTTGTCAATTTCCAAGAGGGCGAGCGCACAGAAAAAATATTAGAGACAAAAAATGTAGCCAGGCTCCCCTCTCTCACCCCAACTCCGTTCTTATTTTCTGCTTCTCCTACTCCTACTCCTCCTCCATCTTCTCCTGCTCCTGTGTCCCACCGCCTCGGGACGTCTCTCTTAAGTCGAGGTGTCGGAAGATTTACTCCTTGACAACGACGGCTGAAGATGTTGTTAGTGGAAATCAAAATATATCTGAATCAAGTGGAGGCGGACTCACCAGTCTGGATCACTTGTGTGATCTGGGGAACCAGGGACTGGTCAATCAGGCTGTTGACGTCGAAGCTGCTGACGCCGTTGATCAGGCCAAAGTTGAGGTTGCCAAAGTTGAGCGACGACAGGTCGAAGCCGTTGAACAGGCCGAGCTGGGCCAGCTGCAGGACCATCTGGAGCTGCTGGAACTCGAGCAGCGACTGGAGGTTGAACTGGCTCTGCTGGAACAGGTTCTGGAAGGACAGAATGTTGAAGTTGTTGACCGAGCCGAGCTGGGCCAGGAGCTGCAGATCCAGGCTGTTGATAACGTTGAGGTACTGGAAGTTAGTGTTCTGGAAAGCCAGGTTGTTGAGCTGCGACAGATCAAAGCTCGAGCGGGCAGAGACGTCCGAGGCCGGGGCAGCGGCGGCGACAGCGGCGAAAGCGCCAACGAGGATGCTGGTGGTCTTCATTTTGAATGAGGGAGAAGATGGGGGTTTTCTAAAAAAGAAGAGTAAAAGAAGGTGGAGAAGAGAAAATAAGAATTAAAAATGTAAAGTAAACAAAGAGCACAGCTGGGATTGTTAGTTTTGATTCTTGATTCTGTTTATTTGTTTGTTTGATTGTTTGTGACCAGGATGATCAGATGGAACTTACCTCGAAATGTTATGATGAAAGAATGGAATGAGTGAAGCGAGCACAGCTGGGAATCGTTAGTAAGGATCGTGATAATGAGATCATGAGATGGATGTGGATGTTGTGGGGAAGGATGGTGATATATTTATAAGAAAGAAAGAATAGAACTCACCTCTGAAGAAAGAATGACTGAAGATGGGCAAACTGAAACCGAAAGATGCTTGAGTGGATGAAGAAAGAGAAACGAAAAGAAGACGGATGAAAGGACGACGGGACAGAGTCTTATATACAGAAAGGAGACCACAAGAATACTCCGTGAGAAGGGTGCAGAAATGGGCCAAAGAGCATCCCACGATATGCGGCTCACACCCACAAAACGCAAAGGCATTGAGCCAAGGCAATCGTGCCAAGGCCAGAAAGTCTCCTTCTTTGCTCCTCACTCTCTCTTCTGACACGGTCCGGATCTTGTCTGGCCAACACATCCGAAGAGGCAAAGGAGGGTGAGGGTGCACAGAATGTGGGAAGGGCTGAAAGAGAATGGTAAGAAGGGCAGGGGGGGTATCAGGCATCGCCGGACGGAAACGAAGGTGGCTAAAACGGGGGACGAGAAAGAGGGATAGACAGAAGGGGTGACTGGGTAGGATCTTGGTCTGGAACCCTTGACAGAATTAGAGTAGAGAGAGACGACCAAAAAAAGAGAGAGAGAAAAGGACAGGGGTGTGGCAAGATGGGGATGATGCACAATGGAAGGAGACGAGAAGGAGAGGGCAGAGAAACAAACAGACACGGACATACTGCAGACAGGTAGCCAGGGCTCGTGGAAGAAACAGAAGCCGGGCAGGGGTGGAAGGTCAAGGAGAGACTGAGAGAGACTTTCAACAGCATAGACCAGGCGACAGACGACAACCGAAAAGCACTAACAACTGACAAACCGACAGGGACCAGCATCACTGGGAACCAGAATCAAGATCAAGATACGGAGTATCTTACAGCGTGACAGCTCCGGAAGCCCAGCTGGCCGAGCGACGTCCTGGGCAGTGGTCCTAGCTTGAGCTTGATGGCATTTAAGCATTGCAAGTGGGTGTAAAGGATGCAAGTGGATGCATCGTAGTGACAGATATGGGGAAGGGGTAGGGCACACGCCTCACGGAGTGCACATATCTAACTCTAAACGCACTCTGAGGGCCCGCCAAGCTGGGCTGCGAGGCTTCCGCGACCAGGGATGGGTGACGTCGAGGGCTGCATCGACAGACGCAGAATTAACCTTACTTTTAGTATGCCGACAAGTGCCAAAAGGCCTAGGATGGCTATTTGCACTGCCTATGATTCCCAATTCGGCCAGAAATACGACGCCAGATGCACTGTGCATGGGCACGCCAAGCCGGAGGTGAAAGAGGCAGAGACAGGTACGGAGTAGTACAGTGGCAGTTGACGTGGACACGGGGTACTCGGGGTACTTGTAGGGGCCGCTGTGCCTGTTTTGCCTGGAAAAAGTCGTATCGAACCAGAGAGAGGGAGAGCGTGTAAGTGGGAGGTTTCTGTGTGTAGAGAGACAATCGCACACAAAAGACACACTGCCTTGCTCTTGATCGACGTCGAGCGTGGCTAGTCTTTCGTTTCGCAAAGTTTCGGCCGTCTTTTGCCAAGATGAGAGGAGGTGATGCGAGATGGTGAGTCTATGGTGAATTGTGAGCAATCTCGCGATAGTTGCAAAGGCATGTCATACTTCATACTATGAATTCAAAAGCAAGTCTTGGGTAATTTTGGTTACTTGTGGATAGATTTAGGAGGTAAACACGATCCAGTAGAGATCAAAAGCGAAGGCTTTGAATACACTCGGTATTTTGATTAATCAAAATATCGCGCTCACTTACACAGCATTGGGCGACTGTCTCACTTACTATGACTGATGACAATATAAGGCGACAGCACCACAAATCATCACCACAATCGACAAATCGACCGACCCCAAAGACACAAACGCCAAGCCCTATCCTGCGTGAGATTCTGGTCTGTGTCCTTGGGGCTGGGCAGCACGGAGTAGAAGTAGTCCGTGGTGAAAACGTATGAAAATGTATGAAAACGTAACGACTTTTTAGGGCAGTGTGTTTACGTATTTGTTGGTCTGGCTAAATGCACCAACGTCTGAACTGAACCAAAACTCAAAAAAATACCCCTGTCCCACAGACGGTGCATCGACTTTTCCACTTTGTACCTGAAAACGCGAGAAAAACGTCTGTGCAGAGCCTCGTTCTGCCATTTTTGTGCTCTCTGGATGAGACTGGTTCTTGGTTGACCCGTGTTTTGGGCAATGCAAACTGTAGACTGCAAGGTGGTACACGAGTGCTGTCGAACTGTCGTCCTGTCGCTGAAAAGCTGTCAATTGCTGTAATACTGCCGTCATGTGCCAACATCTGAACTTTGGTTGCAACGGGGACAGTACGGGGGATCCGTCCAAATAGGCACGGCGCAGCGTCACAGAATGGCCAGTGTCAGGTTTCAGATTCTCGACTTGACGCACTTTGATATATCCGGCTACAAAATACATTACCAATTTCTTGCAAAATATCGTGCATGTAGAGAGAAACGCAAAGTCACCACACACAACACGATTTCTTCAAGGCATTGACGGGAGTGGTGTGGCCGATGGGCGTGTGACAAAAAACCGGAAGATGAAGATATTCAATTTGCCAGATACATTGCCAGAAATAGACGAGCGACAAGACGTTGTAAGATGCACATAGGCAATGGGAGTTGCCGAAAACAAGGGCAGTGCGCATGCTCTATCTGGCGATCGATTGGCTTTTTTTGTGTGGGAAATGCACGTCGCAATAGTCTATTCAATCTGATCTTTTGTCATTGTTGTCACCCTTTTCTTTTTTTGTCGTTGTCTCCAACAATGTACATTGTATTAAGGCGTGATACCTTGCATACTCTTCCCGTTTCCTGTTTGACAACCACGATTTTCTCAGGTCCGCTCCATACTTGCAGATTGCCGGCACTAGAATACGAATAGAAGAATAAAGAACAAACAAATGCCGTTATGAGGCGTCTCGGATCGTCACTTTCACATTCTGGCAATTCTGCCTCCTCTTCGTGATCGTTTGGATGCGTCGGACATTTTTTTGTCATTCATTTAGGCTTCTCCCTTTGAGTTCTGCTCAAAGTTCGTTTTTGTTTTCTGTTTTCTGTTTTCTCTTTATTTTCTGTCAATAATTTCTCTTCTATTTTGTTCTGTCATCTTTACCACTCCTGGTTTCACTTTCTTTTCCTAAGCGATATAGGACGGAGCAATCGCGGTGAGAACACAATAGCAGCGCCATTATATCATGGCATTGGCAATGTTTCCATATCGCCTCCTGTGAAGAGGCCTGTGGTGTAAATGCCCTGTATTCAGTAATATTTTGCGGGCGGCAAATGCCTACTTTACAGTACGGAGGAAGACGCTTTGTTCGCGTCCCCAGCGGCAACGCAACGCTGCACTCTGCGCTGTGCCCTTTTACAATTTCGGATGGACGGGCGCCTCTCCTTGTTTCCCAATGAAACATTGGCAGGAGGCAAAGGACAAGAAGGGCAGCAGGGGAAATGTGATTGAAAAAGCCAAAAGAACGGGGCTGCTGTCATCGCAACAATTAAGGTTTTGACGGTCAACCGAAGAAGCCGAGATCCATCAGTCGCTAAAGACAGAAGGACAAGAGTTTGAAAAGGTCTAGACATTCCGATGTGCAGGTACGACGTACTCACTATGTGCAATATTCTAAAAATAATTTAAATAAAAACAAGGCAAGACATTGGCAGCGATCCGTAAAAGGTCAAAACCGTTCCGAAGACTTGTAAACAATGCCAAGAAAAGGAGGCAGAGAAAGGGCAGGAGAAGTCAGGACACGGCAGACAACGGCCTCTCGGGATCTTTTCAACTTCCACGATGATGCGAGGACGAGAAAAGAGGGGGAGGATGCGATAAGAACATCGTGAAAACAAAAGTCAAGAAAAACATCCGAGATCCGAGGACGCCAGCCTGGCTACTGGGGATTGATCAGAGACAAGGAGACGAGCAGTCGAGAAGGAAGCCGATAGTGATCTATAAATGATGCTATTCCCTCCTTCACGATAGCGACATATCAATGAGGAAGACAATAAAAGTTGTCCGGTCGCGAGACGGTTTTAACTCATGGCCATATTCTTCTCGCGATGAAGCCATCACCGAAATGTTGTTGCGTGATATCAACACTGACAGCTATGGCCGGGATGGGAGAGTCTTCTATCGTAGCTAAGAACATTGCACGACGTGATGCCAAAAACGGCGTAATGTAGATGTAATGTAGATTAACTCATCCAGCCAGCCCACATCACAGTTTCGGAAATTGTTCGTTTTCATTTTGTGTTTTTCTGCCCTCCTGGGCGCGTTTATTTTGTGCGATCCTATCTAAAGCCAGTGTACCGTTGTCCCTGTCTGTGGCAGCTACGCCTGCAGACATCATAAAAAGTAAAAGGAAATAGTAACAAATGAAAAGAGAAAAAACAACTATCCCTGCCAAATTTGTAAGTTGTGTAAAAATATACCAAATCTAGTCTTGCCTCGGCGCCGCGTTTAAACCACACGGCTGCTGTCTAGCAGACTTTTAACTTTAATCCTTGTCTTCAAGACATGGAAGAAATTCAGAAAAAATAGTCTTTCAACACCCCCAAAATCTGCTCCTTCCCGTTCAACGGGTGAAGTCAGACAGGTTAGTGTCTTCCGCGGCAGGAGCGGGAGCAGCCGGTACGGGAGCGGCAGCAACCGTCGCCGAAGCAGCAGTAGCGTCCGTAGCGACGGCAGGAGCGGCAGCAGCGGGAGGAGCGGCCGCAGCAGCAACACCAGGGGCAGTACCAATGGCCTGAGGAGCACCGGCAACAGCAGCAGCGGCCGTGGCGACCGATGCCGTGGCTGCGACAGTCTCAGTCACAGCCGACGCAACACTGCCAACGGCACCCGTAGCCAGAGCACCGGTCTGGCCGCTAATGGCGGCACAGTTGGCGGCGTTCAGGCTGCTAGCACCGCTCTGGCGCTTGGCCTGCACGTTGCGGCGGACGGTCTTGGAGCGAGCGCCCATGGTGGCCTTCTTGTGGTCGGAGACGGCGCGCTTGAAAGCACCGAGGCTAAAGGTCGAGACGCCGCCAAACTGGCCGAAAGAGCCAAACTGCGAGTTGACACCAAACAGGCTCTGAATCTGGTTGAGGTTCGAAAGGCCAGACTGCTCGAGCTGCATGAGCTCAATGAGCTCCAGGAACATCTCGACCATGGCCTGCTGGCCGAGCGAGGCGAGGGAGTTGACGCTGACCAGGTTGTTGAGGCAGAGGGCGCCGGTCATGAGCTGAATGGCGTTGAGGAGGTCGTTCTGGTTGTTCAGGTTGACAGAGCCGAGGTTGACGCCGCCCAGGTTGAGGTTGTTGAGGAACGACGACGACGAGCCACCGAGGAGCGAGTTGAGGCTAAGGACTGACGAGGATGAAGACGACGAGCCACCCAGGAGAGCAGCGAGGAGCGACGAAGACAGCGAAGACGATGAGCCGCTGAGGAGGCTGCTGAGGTCGAGGCCGTTGCCGTTCTGGCCGTTGACGCCCGAGAGAATACCGGCACCGTTGACGACAGCAGCAGATGCGGAAGCAGAGGCGACCGAGGCTGCCGTTGCTGCTGTTGCTGCCGTGGCTGTAGCATCACTGATATTGATGGCAGCGGGAGCACCGCTGGCAACGACCGGCGTAGGCGGTGTGGCGGCCGACGCCAGGCCGGCGAGAAGGACAAAAGAGGCGAGGGACTTCATTGTGTAAGGTGGTAGAAGAAAAAAGAAGACGTTGACCAGCAATAAGAAGCGAAAGGAATGAAAAGAAAAGAAAAAAAAGAGCTCAGCTGTTGATGTTAGTAAAGATGAGAAGGTAAAAATGGTTGTCGATAGGAAATGCCAAGACTTACCTCTGTCTATAAATTAATGAAAAGAAAAGAAGTGAATGGTCTATCAAAAACCAGCAGACGATTAGGAGAGAAAAGGAAGGAAGAAAAAAGAAGAGGGAAAAGGAAAAACAAAAGGAAGAAGATCCGGAAAGATAGCTAAGAGGACTGGATGAGGCAGCCTGATATATCCCATGTCTATGGATTTTAAGAAAGGAGATACAAGATACAAGCAGGTCTAGACACAGCCTACCACAAGATACAAGATACAAACCACATAGAAAGAAGAGAAAACTGCTGATGAAACGCCTTGTGCCAAGGAACGGTGATTCCACGGCAAAAGTCGAAAAGACAGAGCAAAAAGGTGAAAAGGGAAGGAAACAAGGCGATCAGAAGAAGGACGAGCGTACGGGAGGCCAGGGACAAGGAAAGTCACTCTACTTGGCTTTACCGCAGTTCCGGGGACAACGACGAGTCAACCATACATTGGGTTGAGATCGTTCCATTTTTGTTTTTGCCTTTATGTCTACTGATCTAGACGCCTATTTTGTAACTAGTTGCATTTTTTATCTCCTATTTTACTTGTTATTTTTTCTGTATTTATTTTGAGTTCTTTCCATCGTTTCCATGAAGTAGTCGTGAGATCGAAGTTAAGACAGGCAGACAGAAGGAGTCAACATGTCGTCCAGGATCACAAGTAAGGTTAACAGGGAAGTTGAAAGTAAGTCTGGCATCCGGTTTAAGGTGTACCAGCGTTGCATTCGGATGATGGATGAGCCAGCGGGGAAGCAAAAGAGTCTAGACGCCGTACTTCGAAAAGTGGAAGAAAGAAAGAAGAAAAGAGTGTTGAAGTACGTTAAACTCTGGTATTCAAACCAATTAAAACACGTCTGCCCCTTCTCTCCCAAACCCTGGGCGACGATGAAATGATGGCTGTGCCAAGAAAAAAAAGCCGGCGGAGAAGCGTGGGTGAAGAAGTGTGTGGGCAACTGAGTCCAGGGCCGTTTCAGCACAACCAGAGCGCCCAAGAGTGGTGCCAGAACGGGATGAAATCCAAATACAAATTGCTGCGTACAACGCTCACAGCGCTCACAACCTGTTGCTCTCTAACAAGCGATCGACGGACCGGAACACGGGGACGACGGTTTGCAAAATGCCAAGCCGAAACAAGCAATGCGGGCGGCCAAAAAAGTCGAGAAAAGGGACCAAAAAAGGATAAAAAAGGAGAGTTTAAGAGAGGTCACAGGCTGACAGGAAAGTCAAAAGAAAGAAAAGGGGAGAAATGAAGAACTCAAATCCTGGATGATGGCTTCACACCCCGTTTCTTGCAATTCACCCCGGGTGATCCGTGAAAGTCTGGAAGAGAAGAGAGTCTAGGCCTGCGATGTCGTGGGGAGATTTAAATCTGGAAGAAGAAAAATCAATAAATAATACAATAAAAAGGGTGAACTAATGAGAGTTGGAATGAAGAAGAAAGAGGGTAGATAATCACAGTGAGATACTGAACAATGGACGTATTTCCTTTGAGAACTCATATTGCATTACCTAAATGAGTTTCCCCATTTACAGAATATCTACGACGTGTATCTGCTCATACTCGGGGAGTGTATGTATTTCGTGACAGTACGCGTGGCCATCTCTTGTCTCTTTTATGCCGAACAACATCTTTCCCAGTATTGTCACAACTCGCACTTCAGCTTCTCCCAAAAAGTTTGTCCTGTTGCTTCTGCCTAGTTTTTGTTTTTGTTTTCCGTCTGATCATGTCTAAGCTTGTCTTGGCCGCTTGGCTTGGGCGAAGGCGGTACAAAAAAGGTCTGAAGGCTGACAGACATGGCAGACAAAAAATAAATAAAACAGAGACGAACAAAAAAATAAACATCTTCGACTGACTAAAAAATCGACAAGAAAGGGATTCGAACCCTCGCTCCCGAAGGAACGGGCTTAGCAGGCCCGCGCGTTAACCACTCCGCCATCTTGCCCTTATGCAGGTTGATGATTTGTGCTGCTTGTGGAGGATGCATGTGGGTAAACAGGGGAGAAGTAGGCGAGTGCGTTTGTGGGGACAATCCAAATGTGCGTGACATGACATAAAAGACGCAACGACAGCAAGCAGAGAGGAAAGAGAGCGACCATGTAAACAACATTCAATATAAAATTAGATAAAAAAGAAGAAAACAAAGATGGTTATGAAAATACCCGTGTTGATGTTTTGTTTACTTTTTTGGGCATTGTCTCGACGCTACTTTCTCAGCCACTAAACTTCACAGTTGAGTAATTTTAACATTTTTATTATTGCAGCAGATGCTGTTGTATATCTGATATCATGCCAGAGACGAGACATGATGATGCTGTCCCTTTTGTCTATCCTGACCTTCTGGATTATCCCCAAATGTAAACAAAGAAAACGCCGTACATAAATGGCTCCGTCAGCCAATATATGCAATGTATGTGTATGTATATGCACCTCTAACCCTTCCCGGTCTTCCTTGACTCGCCCCCTTTATTTTTCTAATGATGGTTGATGTGGTAATGGCGGTTGTTGTGCTTGTTGTGACTGAAGTTGGGTTTGGCTGTGTTGACTGTGACTCTCGCTTCCGCTCTTGAAGCCCAGCAGCTCGCCCACAATGCCGCCCGGTTTCGGCACGGGACACTCGCGGGTCGGCCTCCGTGCCGATGAGAGGTGGGATGCTGCGTCACCTGCCTCGGCCGTCGTCCGTGACGTTGTCTCCATGGCAAACCGAGCCATTCCGTCCGCGTCGCGCTCGACTTGTGTTGCGCCGACCGCGGGCGGTGCCCCCCCTGAAGACTCCATCACTTCGTCCTGGAGACGACGCCGTCTTCTCCTCCGCTGCTGCTGCTGTGGCGGCAGGACTGTCCCATCGGCGGCCACCTCGGCCATCTGCCCGTCGGCCAATGCGACTCGTGGTGCCGGACACGGCAGAATGTGCGGCAGGACGACGACAAAGAAGCTGGCAAAGACGGTGGTCGCAAACAGCGACGAGGTCATGCGCGACCGCGGGTGGAGGTGCGGCGGCGCCATGACGGGGTGGGAGGGAGAGGGGATGTGTTGTCGTTCAGAGTGGGATGTTCACAGTTCGGCTGAGGGGAGCTCGGTAAAGAATTTTGGAGGGGGGGTTGGGACGCCAATTGAGTCGGACGCAGCTGCGAAAGCTCTGTGAGAGGCGTCTGAGTGTTTTTGTATGTCCGTAGACTATGTGTCGCGTAGTTGTCTTGTTCTGGCCGTCGTGTGCCGTCCGTGGCCGTCGCAATGTTGTTTGCTTGCTCTCCCGAAAATTGACGAAGCTCTGAATTTTAGCATTTTCGCCGTGGCAGTTAATAACAGCCGCGATTTGGTTGGCTCTGTGGGCCACCATCGGCTCTCCAAGGACTCAGGCCACTCTGACGTCGCGCTAGTCTGTAAAAGGTAAGCGTACTTGAGTACGATCACGTGCAGCTGTCTGTCTTGCGCCTTCCATTTACGCCAGATGCCGCCGCACTATCTTTTTCTAGCGCCCCCTGCGCGGCAACTCCACACGCGAGTCTCAGTGGTCCCTGCCACATTGAGAAGTTCGCGACGATAGGAGACAGCGATAAAAATATAAAAAAGGGAAGAAAGCGATATCGACATTGACTTCGCCTCCGACCGAGACATCGACAACGACAGCACCTGACAATCACACCAGCTGTCACCATGTCCGATCTCGACGAGGCAATAGCACAGCTGCGTGCGTGCCGCCTGATTCCGGAGGAGCAGGTGCGCGAGCTGTGCCACAAGGCGCGCGAACTGTTGATTGAGGAAGGAAATGTCGTTCAGGTTACGGCGCCAGTTACGGTACGTTTCCAGTCCTGCATAGCGGGCAGATTAATGGCATCCCGGGCATTTTATCGGCTAACCTTGCTTGTGTCCAGATCTGCGGCGATATCCATGGGCAGTTCCACGACCTGATGGAGTTGTTCCGCGTCGGCGGTGACGTGCCCGACACCAACTACCTGTTCCTCGGCGACTTTGTGGACCGCGGGTTCTATTCGATCGAGACATTTCTGTTGCTGCTATGCCTCAAGGTGCGCTACCCGGACCGCATGACGCTGATCCGCGGCAACCACGAGTCGCGGCAGATTACGACCGTCTACGGCTTCTACGACGAGTGTCTGCGCAAGTACGGCAGCGCCAATGTGTGGCGATACTGTTGCGACGTCTTTGACTACCTGGCGCTGGCGGCGATTGTGCTCGGCGTGTCCAACACGCTGGGGCCGGCCAACGACTCGGTTACCGAACAAGAGTACATTGACGAGGACGTCGAAATCGAGGTGTGCAACTCGGACGGCGATATTGTCAGCCGGTTCCAGCGCCGCGACCGGGCCGGCGGCGCGTCGGCACAGCTCCAGCAGCACCAGCAGCAGATGCTGCACCAGCAGCTCGTGGCGGCAGCGAACCAGAACGCGCCGATGAGCGGCGGTAGCCCAGGAGGGCTTCCAGTCGGAAACTACGTGCCAGCGCCACAGACACAGGCCGTTTCGGCTTCGTCTACGTCCGGGCCGTCGGCAGCCAAAAGCTACGGTAAGACCGGGCCTCCAGGTTCCGGCGCGTCGGGGTCCAGCACGGGCTCCATTGGCAACCCGGCCGGCGCCGTCCTCTGCGTCCACGGCGGCCTCAGTCCGCTCGTCGATACGATCGACAAGATCCGCGTGCTTGACCGGAAACAGGAGGTGCCTCATGAGGGCGCCATGTGCGACTTGCTGTGGTCCGACCCGGACGAGATCGACGGCTGGGGCCTGTCGCCGCGCGGTGCGGGCTTTTTGTTTGGCGCCAACATTGTCAAGGCGTTCAACCACAGAAACGACATTAGCCTCGTGGCCCGCGCGCACCAGCTTGTCATGGAGGGGTTCAAGGAGATGTTCGACGGCACTATCGTCACCGTCTGGTCTGCGCCCAACTACTGCTACCGCTGCGGCAACATTGCGGCGCTGCTCGAGCTGTCGGAAGACGCGTCCGGCCTGGGCACGTTTGGCCGCAGCAACGGCGACGCTATGCGCAGCGCCGAGGCCACGCAGCGAGGCACGCTCGAAGAGGCTGAGCTGTGGGAGGGCAACGGGCCCGGGCGCCGCTACCGTGTCTTTGCGGCCGCGCCGCAGGACTCGAGGGGCATGCCGGCCAAGAAGCCGGTGGCAGACTACTTTTTGTGAGACGAGAAGAGGGCTGGCGTTATATCATTATGATTCGAGACTTTCACTGGGTTCGGCGTTATATATCATGTAGCTTATCATCTGTTTTCTTTCTGCTTGTCTGTCGTCGTTCCTGCTGTTCACGGCGTTCTGGAAGAATTAAAAGGGCAATATCAATTCATATCTATCTTTTGTATCCAACGTGCTATAATGTGTATATGTGAGAAAAGGAAATGTAAAAACAAGAAATAAGAAATGTATGAAAATGCATCCCATGATGGACAAACGTGCCAGCCGTCCTGTCCTTGATATCAATGTCCATCCTTTTCCCAGCGCAAGCCGAAACAAACCAAGTTCTTGTAGTGTATCCCAAACGACCAAACCTAAACATCGTGCAAGGAAATCAAAGAAATAAAAAAATGAGGAGACCAAATAACCAAGAAACCAAGAAAATAAAAGCAAACGCAACTCCGCAATCACCACAACAGCCATCACTCCTCAAAGAAGCCGCCGTGAACTTGGCATACTAGGCCGGACATGCACGCCGGACAAGCACGGACACTGCTGGTGACCGAACCGCCGCCCATCATGCCGTAGTATGGTGCAGAAACCGGCGGCTGAGAGACACCAGAGACCGATCCAGTGCCGCCGCTGCCTTCGCCCAGGTATTGCGGCGACACGCTGTAATCAAACAGGATCGGCTCAGCGCCCGTCCCGGCACCACTGCCGCTTCCACTGCCGCCGTATTGCAGATCCTCAGCGCTTGTGCCGTCGAGGCCGTAAAAGGTCGTCGTCAGGCCATAGCCGGGCGAAAGGTAGCCCGAATAATCGGCAGTCGTTGTCGGGGTGGACGTCGTCTTCTTGCCCTTGTCGCGGTGGCCGTGGCTGTGTCCGTGGCTACTATGGCCATGGCCGTGACTGTGGTGGGCATGGCTGCTCCGGCTGTGCGAGCTGCTGCCGCTGCCCCGGTTGGAGCTCCCGCCGGCTGTCGTGGTTGTTGTTGTTGCTGCTACGGATGCCGCCGTCGTCGTGATCATGCTGTCGTCGGCGCCCGACATTGGGCTGCTCGGCCCGACTGAGTTTGTTGCGGACAGTGTGCCACTCAACAACGGCGAAGTGTACTGGAGAGGGAACCGCGGGACCATTAGGTGTTCGAGCGTCGAGACGTTGCCGCCCGATCCCATGGACGCGTCGACGGCACTGCCCTTGAGGTACGCCTCGATCTGTGCGTGGCTGACGCCGCTCTGCTGCAGGAGTGCCCGCAGCTTCTTGTTCTCGTCGGCCACGCGCCGCGCGGCATGCTGCACCTCGGTCGACGCCTCGACGCCCTGCTCCTCGAACTGGCGCACGCGCTGCTCGAGCTCCTGCTGGTACTCCTTGCGCCGCGCCCGCGAGCGCCGCTGGTTGTCGCGGATGCGCGCGAGGTTTGCTTCGTCCTGGATGTGTTAGAGGAAAGGAAATCAAATAAAAAATCAAAAGAAGATGGTCGAAGGGCTTAGGAGACGACATACGTTCTGGGGGGCCATTGTGAAATAGTTGATGTGATGTGAGAGACAAGTAGTGAGAGAAGGTCGTGATGTTGTTGAAGACGACGATGATGAAGTCGAGAAGGCTGATGGTGAGAATATGAGAGAGTTGTTGGTTGTGTTGATGTCTTTGAAGGGATGGTCGAGTCTGAGTGCCGAGTGTAGATGTTGTTGTCATCTCGAGGGTGGCGATCATCAAGTTATATATCAATGTCGAGGAGCAGACGTGGCGATGATATAAAGTGAAAAGTAAAGAGTGTAGTCCAGCTCAACAAAATGAAACTTAAAATCAAAATCAAAATTCAGATGAATACAGTGGTGCATGGAAGGAGAGACGTCAGACGAATGTCAACAACGCTGGACACAGACCAACAGATGGCGCCGACGTTGACGGAAGAGGCAGCCGGAGCTGGAGAAGGAGATGCTTTGGGAACGAATCATGTAGGACGTGGAGGAAGCTTTGTTGTGTCTTTTTTCTCATGAGGTATCTCTCTCACAGTCTCAAGTCCCAACTGTCTGTCAACGAGCCCACCTTTCCTCGGACTACGCCGTATGCAGTATGCAGGAACAGAAGTAACGAGGGAAAAGTAACAACAGTAGACTGTGTAAGATTTGTTCACGATGAGGCCATGGATCCGGGGACCATGATTCGTTGGACGGGGTGGAGTGGGCGAGGGATGTGAGAGGGAAGAATGGGAACTGGGAAATATCAAAATAATAAGGCCGAGCCAGTCGAGTAGGGTTGTGAGAGGGGACTGGTTCTCGGGATAAAGATGAGAGGGCACAGGGCAGGGCAATGACAGTGCGTTGCGTTGTGTGTGCTTGGAAAAGTTTATATTTCAATGCTCAATGACGTTGCAGAACAGGGGGAGGTGTAGATGGGAAGATGATAGAAAGATTATGGAGATGGAGGTGTGGGAGGGTGTGTAAAGAGGATGGCGTGTAAAGAAATATCAAAAGAGAAAGGATGTGACTGGTCGACGACGTCGAAACAAGGTTGACAGAAAAGGCCGTTGACAATATTGGCGGGCAGCCCTGCATATGAAGAAGAGAGAAAGGGCCAAAGAACGCCCAAGAAAGACGCCATGATGCTTGTCTTCCATGCAAATATGCGGCATGCAAGCAAGGTCCAGCTGGACGGTAAGGAATACGAAGTGGTAGGCTGGGAGGGAGGGGCGTGTGCAGGTGTGGGAGAGAAGAAAATAAAATAAATAAATAAAAAGAAAGAAAAAAGAAAGAAAAACACAGATCGGGAGGGTTGACAGGGTCAAGGGCCAAGTGTCGTGAGGTAAACAGAGTGGAGGTTGGCGAGGCGTGAGAGTGGAGGGAGGTATGGATCCGAGATGGAGAATGAACGGTGGCAAGATGGGAGGGTGTGGAAAGAAGGGAAGGGGAGAATAAGAAAAGAAAAGAAATAAATAAATAAATTATTGGGTGTAAATCAAAAGAGGAAGTTATTCAAACGGGACAGGCACAGAAAGGCACAGACAACCCGTGATCTGCCAAGCATCCCACCTCCAAGACATCGCACACACCGGCCGTTGACGATGCTGGCGCCGTTGACGGCAAGCGGGTATGAACGCCTCGGCCAAAAAGTGGTGTGAAGATGTGTGTGGGTGGGTGGAGATGCTTGGTATTGGGGTGTTGAGGTGTTGTTGTGTTGATACATTGTGGGAAAAAGAATATAGCGTCTCTGTGAACACGCTAATAACGCCATTTAGTTGTATTTTATTTATTTTTCTTTTAATCCTTCTTTGGTTGTCGTTTCCTCGCCGTCTTCCTTTTCTCGTCGTCCTCGATATCCTCCATCTCGGGTCTCTCCACTTACAAACTGGAGCCCGGAAAAGGGACCAGAGTGGGCACTAACACGAACCCAGGACGGGGATGTGCCCTGGCCTACACGAGGCATGATGTGGTGGAGAGGGAGAAGGGCGGAAAGAATAAGAAAAAAACAAAAACAAAAAGAAGACAAGGTTAAAAAATAGATAAAAGAATAAACGAGCAAAAAAGAAGGATGCAAGCTAGAACAAATGTGGGAGACTAGAAAGAATAGAAGAAAATGCAGACAAGAAAGACACAGACGACAGAAAAGGAAAGAACATCATTGACAATCACTCTTGGCGTCGTTGTTACGAGAGCAGACAGGGGGAGGTGTGCTTGTAAAGAGACAACTAGACGACTAGACGACAGGCGACAGACGACAGACAAGGGTAACGACAGGCCCACGGGCTCACAGGGCTGATCTGACTTGCAGCCCGCCAGGAACGGACTTTTTTGGACAAGAAGGTGGTGGAGGGACAAGGGAGCATTACGAGTGTGGGATGGCCAGGTCTAGCCAGTTTAGAGGTGGATTGTAAGACAAACTGACTGAATAGGAAATGTGTGGGAAGAGGGAAAATAAAAAGAGGAGTTCAACAAAAATACAGCACTTTGCATCACGAGTCAATATACCACACAATCAACACGATCATCACATAATAGGGCCGGTGATAGGGGCTGTGCCGACCAAATGATCAGAGAACGAGAGGGAGGGAGACCGAAAAGGACTGGAAAGGCTGGAAAGGACCTGAAAGGACCTGAAAGAAATGTCTACGCGAGAACAACACGATATCCAGACGGGCGTCTTCACGGGGTCCTGTCAACGGGCCTGCGGGGGGAAAGGGCGCGAAATCTCGTAATGCCAGGCCTGCTATTCCCTAAAAAGAACCTGTGGTTGAGGACAGAATGGACGTTGAGCAAAAAAGCAATAATTAAGGATTGTGGCTTGACCGGGTGAGCCTCTGAACACACAAAAATAATGATGGAAAGATATCTGGTACAGAAACACACAGCTGCAGCTATACCGCATGGAGTAGTCACGGAGGCATTCTCATTCGGTGAAATAAAAAAGACAAGGTTCGTCGTAAGGTAGGTTAGTAACAAAGTCGGCAGAAACTCTTACTGTGAACAAATTCATAATGTGTGAATGGGCGAACGAGAGAATGGTTGCAGTTTTGGCCAGATCGGGACGAAAAGTCCAGAATGGGGTGGGGAGAAAGAAACTCTCAAGCATTGCCAGTATTGGATAAGGCTTGGTGTGTCGTATTTTCCTGATCTCGGTACTCTACGTTTTGTAATTCTCTGCATTTTGTGTATTTTGTGGGTGTGTTTTTTGTGATGTCCAGTCTTTACGCAACATTCTCTTGAACGGTTATTGGTCATTGGTCATTGGCTGCATGTGTGGCAGCAGAGTGAGGCTGTGGCAGGGCAAAACGGGGCCAAGAAAGACGAGACGAGTGTTCTTTTTGTATGCTCTGTATCCAATCGAGAAATATTGAAAAGGTGAGCAAAGCAACGTTAGGTCAAGAAGGGAAACTGTCAATGAAGCAGACAGAATAAAATGACAGCCTTTAACTTTTCACAAAAGCAAAGGCGGTCAAGTCAACACCGACAACGGCAGTTGAACGGACTCGCCGATACAGCTGGTTGGTTAGTGGCCGTGAGGCCGTGAGCAGCAAGGTAACGATACTACGCGCCAAGGAGAATGTGGAAAGTGAGGGAAAATAGGGCAAGGGAAGAAGAAAGGAGAGGAGAGGTGAAAAGAGAACGAAAAGAAGGTCCCGTTGAGGCTTCATCCCGTAAATCGGAACTCACAGTTGACAAACTCCTCGCAACTCGAGAAAGAGTCTCGACAACACGAATCGAGGATTATGGCATAAACAAGTACATGACAAAGTACGAGCACGATGTAACAAGGTTTGGAGTAGGGCTGTAAGATAATTGCTGCATCTGCCGAATTAGACGAGCATGCAAGGAATAGAAAGGCAAGGGAAAGCAAGGGACCTGCTATGCAATCCAAAGTTGGAGTTTAGACGCGACAATCTTCGTATAAGAAAATCAAAAGGCTGGGGAAGCGGAGACAGAAAGAGACAAGTCAAGATACAAGCGTTTAAAACGAGGTTAACTCTGATAAAATGGAGATGAATGGAGACAGATCGCGACAGAAACGACAAAAGACGACATGCATAGTACAGTAGCGAACCACAGCTATCAACACGACATAAATCGAGACCAAAAACAAGGCACGTAGGGCAAAGTCAAACAAGCGAGGTCCAGGGAGAATGCCAATACGAGGAGTGATCGTCAGGAACCGACGGTGAGGGTTGGTGTGTTAGTGGGGGAAGAAGGAGAAAAAGAAGAAGGTTTAGAGGGAAAGAGGAAAAAGAAACCAAAACACGCTGGAAAAGGCTGTAAATCGAGAAACTAGCGCGTGGTCCACGCCAGAAACGAGCCCGAAACGAGAAACAAACAACGTTTTTACGAACTTTTGGGGGCTATTTTTAGACGGGCGGGCCCCAAAGGGCCCTTTTGCGAGACTTCTCCAACTTAATACCTTAAAACTGACTTAATCAACGGACAACTCCAACCTCCTAATATTGTGCGACTGTTTTCGTCCGGTCTTTTCCCCTGATATTGTCTTGACAATGAGTTGCCAAAGCTCCTTCGATGTATTTGATTTTTTGCGTCCAGATATTTTGATTTCTTTACATCCTGCAACTCCCTACATCACGACATGATATTCTCCCCGTTATGTCGCCTGCGCCTCACCCGAGCTGCTGGTTTAAGCCTGACCTGGACTGGCCCTCGTCCAACAAAAGTCGCGCAACGACACGACATGTCCTCCTCTCTTTTTGCGTTCTATTGATGACTTGCTTTTACGTTGTACTTTACTCTCCCCAATACTCTCAACTTCACCCGGTCATCGTGACCCTTCCCCAAAGAAGAAGGAAGCTAAAGGAGGCTGTACTGCCGTTAGTCCATACCATCGGGTCCGATTACTACATTTTGTGTGCAGTTTGCGTGGTTGATGTGAGCTTAATGTGTGGTAAATGTGTTGGTAAATGTGGTCCGTGGTGTATTATGCTGCAGGCCACGGAGTATTCCGCAGGCTATTCTGCAGTCTGTGCATGCTTCTTGCAGAAAACGCCGGTTCAGCTGATTCTCGACCAATCACATCGTCTCAGAGACATAGAGATGCGTGAATCGTGGGAACAGGGAGAGAGAAGAAAGAGACAAAAATTGAGAGAAAAATTGAGAGAAGGAGAAGGGGGTAATTATTATGAACAGAAATGTGTAAAATATGAATAAAAATTCAAATGAAAATTGTGTGCAGTCCCAATAAGGAAGGAAAACAAGTCTGAGAGCAGTGCCGATAAGTAAAAAATACAGAGAAGAGAGGAATAAAATAATCAAACTCACACAAAAATTATATATCCAAAGAATAAAATATGTGCACCCATCACAATGCAACATTGGACGACATGACTGCTGACAGGGGAAAAGGAACGTCAAAAGCACACGCCCTCACGTGGATCTTGGCTGGAAAGCCAGAAGCAATAGGCAGACAGCAAGAAAGCAAGAGAGCAAAAAAGCAAGGAAAAGAGGCTGAGGCACATACAAGAGACACACCACACAAGCAACCACTTGGATGACTACAGATGATGACTGCACAACCGCTCAAAACGCCACGATGGCGGCTGAAAAGGAGCGAACCACTTGACGACAACTACGACGTAGAGGGGAGTGGATGAATCTGGCGTGTACTGTGTAGAGTGAGATGCACCTGAGAATAAGAACCTTTTCCCTCTTTTTTACACACCTTCTCCCACTTCCCATCGGCCACTGCCGAAAGTATTGAATCGCTGGTGAGGCTTGGACGCTTCCGTGTATGCGGTCTGCCGGCGCTTCTTGTTTCTTGTTTGTTGCTTGTCGTGGGCTTGATGAGCTCGTCTGGGGAGCTGGTCTGGTGGTGGCTTGCGTCTGTGTCAGTATTTCTTGGCTTTCTTATTTCTTATTGCTTTTCTTGGCTTCCAACTCTCTCCTCCTTCCCCTTCTTCCTCGGCTTGTCCAAGGCCATAGGGCTGATGGCTGTGTTGACAATGGTCATGGCGCGTATCTGATATCTGATGCATTGATGCACTCTGCGATGCAATGTCTGCTGCCGAGTAAATATTTGGTTTATTTTCAGAACCAATACGCCAACGCTCCAATACTCTGCCCATAGCGCCTACCCCGTGTTTTGAATGTCAGTGTCTCTTCAGGTCGTCTTCATTCGTCATCGTGGCTTTCTTTTTTATTTTTTATTTTTATTTTTATTTGCATATCCAGCCCTACGAGACCCCTTGGAGGCCGCTTGAAAATATGGGGAGGTGGGAGGGGCTAAAGCAGTCATCATCGTCGATCTATTCGTATCTCATGAAAGTAAACAACACGTTTCACAACGGCATTTTGGAGTTTTTTTGATATATTTATTCTTCAAAAATAATACAAATAAAAAACGAGCCGACTGCATGTGAATCGGCGTCTGTAATTCGGTCTTTGGCAATCGTTCGAGTTGTGAGTAATGAATCACACAATTTCCACATGTTTTTTTTATGAAACTTGAAGGATGAAAATAAAGCCTCATTTTCAATTCTCTCAGTCCTTCTTGCCGTCCATGATATGACGTTGAATCGCCGTCGTAAATGCACGACTCCCAAGTATGTGGACGAGTTATTGAGCACACCCGCCTCTCAGCAATTGTGCTTTAGCGATTTTACAGTGCGTGCTTTGCGGCTTGCCGTTTGCGGCGGCTGGCCGTAACGTCACGTTGGACCGTTTCATGCTGCAACGCCAGAATTTTCTTCAGTATTACTCTATTAGGCCGCAGTGAGGAAAAGACGTAGAGACGAAAAGAACGAAGGATGAGAGCCAAGACAAACATCACCGTCCCAGATCGCCGTCTCACCGTCCCCGGCAATTAGAAAAGGGAAGAAGAAGAAAAATACAGCCTTGGCAAAAAGAAGCAATAGAATTGAACAAGGCTAGAAAATCCCTGACAAGTGAACAGATAGACTTTTGAACCGGCGTTTCGGTTTTCTAGATGGATGCATTCGAAGCGGTGACTTAAACTTGGCCCAACATTTTTCTCTCCCTTTGAAAATAGCACACATCAAAACAGTCGGTCCGAAACGGCGACGCCTTGCGCTCCCGCTCGCGGTTCTTGGATATATTCCCTCTTTTGGCGAGAAAAAGGGCCATAACCACGGCCAGCCTTGCGACAAGTGAACGCCGAACGGAGACACTCCATACGGAGTATCACACTGAGCTTATTGTTCCTTGGGTCTTTAGGGTTTGAAGCTTGATCCCATGGGACGACGGAGTCTCCAAAAGAGGCAGGATGTATTTCCCCCATGTTCACGCCCTTTAGGTACATTTACGACGGCATCAATGTCGTCAACGGCGCTCGCCGGCGTTGTATTGCCTCCTGCCGAGTGGCATGGTTTTTACATAACAAGGGATGGCTGGTAACAAAGATCTGGGCTATGTCGAGCCGAACGTAACGGGTTGTGGATATGGCAAGGGAGAGAAAGGTGTGAGGCATCTAGACTCCTGGACATCTCGGGAGATTTTTGGCCCTGGTACGCTACGAGCACACTGTGGGATGGACTTGTTTCGGTAATCTCGCCGGCAGGCAGAGTATGTCACTGGGCGGGAAGGCGGTCCTTGGCCCAGCTTCCTGGGTCTCCCTGGATCCCAGCCTGTGGTCCGTGTCCTTTGTCTTGGCCCGGCGAAGTGCACGGAACATCGCCGATGTCGAGTCAAAGAAAAGAACGGCTCAACAGGGACGGGTTACTATGTCCCCGACACCCGTCGCCACCGGTGGCCTCCAAGGCGCAGATTCGTGGATCTCGTGGTGTTATTTCTGGAGTCGGCCTGGCGTCATGGATTTGAATTTTGACTTCTGACGTCCTTCCTGATTTGGAGGGCTGATGATAGATGTGGCTGTTTTGCAATTTCAAACAGCCAATTCTTCCACGAATTGAAGGCCAAGGAAGGCCGTCCTTGCCTTCGATTCGGGCAAGGAACGCTTGTTCCTGCATCGTCCTTTCGATATTTTCATAAGCTCCGTAGAGATGCTCGTTTGAAGCTTGGACGTGCCTGTTCGAACATGACGCCGGTGTGTTTCTCACGCTGAAAACTCCACTTGCTATGCTGTGTGCCATGTCGTGTTTTGATCATTTTTATTTGATATGTTCTGTATGGTTATATGCACGCCGGAACCGTTGATTGTTATTCACGGCGGAATCGTTCCGTTTTCTATCGTATCCCCATCGTATCCCCTACTTGCTCTCTGCCTGGCCCTCTGCCTTGGCCTTTTGCTCCTTTTCGTACTCGATGATTTGCCTGCTCCAGCTGCGTTTGTTAGTAGGTGTTTGTCTGACTAAGTAGCGCTCTTCAACTCACTATCTACTCGGGAAGAAACGCCCTGGCTCGGGCATCTTGTGGCGGTACTCCAGCTCGGAATCGATCTTCCACACAATGGCCGTGATGCCGAAGACGGCCAGGCCTGCAATCGCCGTGTTGCGCTTCCAGTTGTTGGGCTGAGCGTACCAGCCACCCGCCGGCGACCAAACGTGCTTGGGGTATCTAAAGAAGATGTTAGTGACTACTCAGTCGGGTTGTCGTCGGATGCTGCGCTGCCTCTGCTCAAAGTTGTCCCGCGTGTCGTCCCGCGTGCTAAATCGAGTTTCGCCTTTCTTTCGTCCGCATCCTATGATCGATTGCCGTTGTCCATTGTTACTCGCCGTCCTCCGTCCGCCCGCATCGGAGCCCAATGCCGGTCCATTTCAAGCCATAGCCAAGTGTGGCCTAGCGACACCACCACGTCGAGTCGGACGCAAGGAGGGATAAATATCGAAAGTATTGAAAGACGAAAAGCGATAGAGGACATGCAAAACAATCGCAGCAGCTTGCAGCGCAGCATCGGTCGGTTGAAGTCGTCGGGAAAGATAAGTCTTACGGAACTCGCGGACCGCCACCCTGTGCGCAAAACGAGTCAGTAACGGCAATTGGGTCGCAAACGCATCGGAAAGCACTTCTTCGACAACATACCATTGTAATTGTAGAGAGACGAGGTGTGTGGGAGGATAAGGGGGGTTGTTGTGGACGAGATTGTAGAATCTGGTTACGTCGGCAAGACGCTTTCCAAATCGCTTTTCCCTCTCTCCAGGCCGTTTGGTGATGGGACCCACCTACAAGAATCAGCAGCCCGCTATTGGTTGTGGTCCTCCGACTTACATAATCGGTTGTTGACCCGCAATTCTGGGCCGGCACCCTCCTTCCCCATTGGCCCAAATTGCAGAACAAGCCAATTGCTGGGCCTTGGGTGATGAAAAAAAAAATCGCCAGAGCTTCACTCCAAACCGCTTCTTTTCACCTCGCGTGACGACGACCCCTGAGCCCATATCCCGCAACCACAACCCCGCGTCGCCCCAATTCGCCTCAATCGCAGCGGAAGGGCCGCCCGACCGTTCGATTATTCTTTTCCGACGATGAAGAGAGTGCGGGTGCAGAGACTGGCCGGCCAATTGCGGCCGCCAGTTGCTGCCCGGCCTCTGGCCGCGTGCGCTTTTCACTCCTCCGCCTCGGCATTGGCACCGCACTCAGCCGTGTCCGCAGCCGCCTTTGCCACCTCCTCCTCACAATATGCGCCGTCCTCGGCATCGACGGCAGCAACACCCCGCCACACCCCCCTCAGCCTCTCCGCCGCCTCGCGCCGCCCAGCAGCAACCCGGCAACAATCCACATCCACAACCTCCTCGTCTTCTTCTTCCTCTCCACCCTCGTCGACCGACAGCAACACCCCTCCTCCGATAAATAGCGGCAGAAGCAATGGCTTCCCATCCTCCTTTGGCGGCGGCTTCGGCGGCTTTAGCGGCTTTGGCGGCAGTGCCCGGCCCAGTTACATGTCTACGGATTTGACGGTCGATACCGTTGCGCCCGGCCTCGGCCCCAGCCAGGACCCTCGCTTCCCCGAGCTGTACCCGGATGCTGCCACCAGCCCCGTCTACCCCTCGCCGCTGCCCGAGCGCGCGCGCCAGTCGGCCAAGCTGGCTGCCCTGCACGCCCGTCTAGGCCTATCACAGAAGCTGCCACTTGAGACGCTTGCCCGTTCTCTCGTCGATGCGTCGGCCGATCCCAGCCCGCGCTTTAACAACTCCAGTCTTGCCTACCTGGGCATGACGCTGATGCACTACCACGTCGCCGAGTGGCTGATGTGCAAGTACCCGCGCCTGCCCATGGTCATTCTGCACGGCGCCCTGCAGGCTTTTGCCGGCCCCAAGGCGCTGGCCGATATTGCACAACAATGGGGTCTGGAGCAGGCGGCCGCGCCGGGCTCCGAGGTCGACCCGGGTCTGCTGCAGTTCTCGCTCGTCGCTGAGCGCCAGGCCATCCGGCGGTGGGGCTACGAGCGTGCCGAGGCCAAGAACCTGAAGAAGTACAACTGGCGCCACAGTATCAGCAGCCGTGTCGTCCTCGACAGCGATTTCGGTGACATGCTGGACGAGAGCGAGCTCAAGAAGGGCGGCGATTACCAGA
The DNA here is from genome assembly GCA_021396235.1 of Sporothrix pallida. Taxonomy (NCBI): domain Eukaryota; kingdom Fungi; phylum Ascomycota; class Sordariomycetes; order Ophiostomatales; family Ophiostomataceae; genus Sporothrix; species Sporothrix pallida. Next base: position 125,843 of record WNYG01000029.1, read on the forward strand.
TCCAGCTCGAGGCTGCCGCCGAGGCCGAGCTCAGTGGTGCGGATGGTGCTGCCGAGGCCGATGCTGCCGAGATGGGCGGCTCGCTCGACGCCGAAGCAAAGCAAAAGATCTCAGACGACGCCCACGCCAACGCCGTCCGCGCCGTCGTTGGCGCCATCTACGCCCACAGCGGCCGCGAGGCCGTGCGCTCGTTTATCCGCGCGCACGTCATGTCGCGCCAGCTCGACCTGCAGCGCCTGTTCCGCTTCAAGCTGCCCACGCGCGAACTCAAGTACCTGTGCGCCCGCGAGAACTTTGAGCCGCCCGTGGCGCGCCTCGAGTCCGAGACCGGTCGCCAGTCGCGCACGCCCGTCTTTGTGGTGGGCATCTACAGCGGCGGCGATAAGCTGGGCGAGGGCGCTGGTGCCAGCCTGGACTTTGCGCGGAGCAGAGCGGCGATGAACGCGCTCAAGGCGTGGTACCTCTACAGCCCTGGCGAGAACGTGCGGGTGCCGAGCGACATGCTGCTGGAGGATGCGGCGCCGTGGGAGCCGGTCCACATAGATATTGGCGAGATCTTGTAGATGTGTGAGGAGAAAGAAAGGAATGTAACGACTGGAAAAAGAATAGGGGGCTGTATAAAAGAAAATATAAAATGGCGGCATACATCTATTTTGTACTATTACCATCAAAACTACTATGAATACATACATTTACATACATTGCATTACACTCGCTGTGCGCTCGAATACTTTTTTGTAATCGCTCGCTCAACTCGCTTGCCTAAACATTAATCAAAATGGTTGCCCTCCCGCTTGACCAGCCGCCGCAGACGCTCCTTCTTGCTGTGCTCCTCGGCCGCCAGCCGCATCTGCTTCTTGCGCTCGTAGACAGCCCGCACTGTCGCCCGGATCTGGTCGGCGCCCTCGCCAAAGTTGGCCTTGGCCAGCGCCACCGCCTTGTCGACCTCCTTGGGCTCGTACACAAAGTTCCATGTGCTCATAAACTCGCTTGTCGCCGGGTTGACGCCGGGCACCTTCTTCTCGTTGGCCAGGTACGGCAGGTAGACGAGCGTCAGGCCCGCGTCGGGCTCTGTCAGCTTCCAGTGCGTCGACTCGTCAATCGGCATCGCAAACTCGACCTTGTCGTCGTCGCCGTCCTTGCCCTTGCTCTCGCTCTCGCCCTTGGCCGCTTCCTTGGCTGTGGACACCTTTTCGGCCGTCGAGCCAACCCAGACCGTGCAGTAGCCGAGATCCCTAGCCGTCTTCTTGGCGTTGTCGGCCTCAGTTGCGAGCTTTTCCTTCTTCCCATCCTTTTTGCTCTCCTTGGAATCCTTCTTGTCGTCCTTGTGGCTCGCTGCCTGGTCGGCCTTGGCCTGCTCGAGCTTATCGTCGGGCGTTTCCTTGGAAGTGGCACCAGCGTCCTTGAGTTCTTGTGCCGTCTTCTGCGGCGGGTCGTCTGCCGGCGGCCAACCCACACCTACGGGCCAGCCCTTGATACCACGGCGGCGGGCATAGCCGTCTGCTACACACAGCCAGTTGTCTTGGCGAATGTCGGCCGACGCATCAAACACGACAACCACCTCGACACCACGACCGGGACGCAGGAACGGGTACAGCGGCAGGTTGTTGGACATGCCCGCATCCATGAGCTGGATCTGCTTGCGGGCAAACAGGCCAGGAGGCACAGTGTTGGGCAGCTGCGAGCGGTGCATGCCGTAGACCGGGTTGGGCAGCGTGGCCGGCTCAATGGGGTGCACCTTGCTCAGGTCGTCGTTGCGGCCCCAGATCATCTCGTCCAGACCGGACAGGCCACCCAGACTCTGCACAACAGGACGGATCTCCTTGTAGTAGTGACTCAGCGTTGCGCAGAAAGCGCTGCCAAAGATACCAAGCATCAGCGGTGTGCGCACCTCGGGCAAGTGGTAGTCGCCTCCGCCGTTGGGTGCTTTGAGCGGCACATCCTTGCCCCGGTAAAAGTTGCGGCCCATGGCCCAGGTGGGGATACCGGCGGCAAACTCTTCACAGAAGAATTCGTAGGGCGTAATCTCGAACCACTGGAACCAAGACTCCTGCTTGGCCTCTTCGGCCGTCATGGTCGTCTTGGCATCCTTGTCGTCCTTGATTCCGTCCTCCTCGAGCCCGGGGATCTCGTGCCGAACGGCCGTGTAGATGGGCATTGGGTTCTGGCCGCGCGTTAGGTGCCGCCGCTGGCTCGAAATCTTGTAGTCGAGCGGGCTTACGTCCAGCTCGCCGCGGGGGACCAGCAGTCGTGCCGCCAGAAGTGTGCCGTATACGTCAACCAAGCCAAATTTGGCGTTGGGGTCGGCCTTGTAGCGCTCAACGGAACCGCTCAACAGGTACTTGTTTGTCGGCGCCGTCGTCAACAGGCTGACCAGCTCAGGCGGATGTGCGATATGCACGCCCAGACGCGCCTTGAGGTGCTCGGCGACCTTGTCAAAGTTCTGGTGCGTAAAGGACGAAAAGTACAGCGTCTGCAACCAGCACGAACCGCTGACACCGGCCATGTAGGTCGTACAGTCAAACAAGCCTGCATCCTTGGCCGCTTTCAGGGAACCAGTGCCAGCCACGAGCGCACGCAAGCCACCACCCGAACCGCACAGCGCAATCACTGGCACGTCGTCGGGGTGTATAGTCTCGTCTGCGGGAAGTTCGAGGTATTTGTGGAGCGCGGCAGCTGTCGCGGGCTTGCGGTGCTGGCGAAAGGCCTTTTCTTCGTTGCAGAGGTCGTCGGACACGCGCACACGGGCGGCGAACTGGACTTCGGGGTGGATGGTTGGATCACGGGCCTCCTGCCAGATCTCTTCAGCCAGAGAACCCGGCACGGAATCGAGTTCGCGCTGCAGTTTGCGGGCGAAACCAGGAATCATTTTGGACCACTCAGGTAAGATCAGGCCGGCAATGCGGTCGGGGAGGGCGGCCCAGTCGACATTGCCAGCTTCGCGGAACCAAGTTGTGACTGCTAGCTCGGTGCTATCGTCTGCCTTGTCCTTTTGGTCGAGTGGATTGCTCGTGGTCTTGTCGTCTTTGCCGTTTTGCGCCCATGGCGGCTGGCTCTTCTTGCTTGTGTGCCGGTTTTGGGGAGGAGGGCCGGCATCGAGACGCATATGCTTGTCGCGCGGCGCAAGAGAAAAGACGAGGAGACTGCCGAGGGCCAGGATCGAGGCTATGGCGGTAGCTGTTGCTCTCGAAGAGCTTCCTGTCTTTTCATCCTGACCCAATGTTGACGTGTAACGACGGGTGTAAGTCGGTAGGCGGTTTGTGGCCGTCGGTATCCTTGGCCGGGACCAGACGCGGCTATGCGTCCGAGCTGTCGAGCAGCCATGCCGGAGCAATTGTCGCGAAGACATGGTCGTGAGGTTGGGGTTGAGGTTGAGGTGAAGGTAGAAAATAAGGTTGAAGTCGACGCTGCCAATGACGTTATGCTTTTTCTGGGGCCTCAATTGAGCGCGACGCTCACCACAGGCAAGGGAGCAATAGCGTCAGTTTGTGAACCAGAAACACGTCAATTGGGTTGTATCATAGCTGGAGAAGCAGATCGAGAAGCGGCAGATCAGGGGGAAGGTGAGGGGAGCAAATTGATTTTGAAAGAAAAAAAGACAGTGCAAAGAAAGTGCAAAGAAAACTTGTTTGTGTCGCTCTTTCCTCTTGTGTGAGAGGTGAACGAACAAGGCAGGCGCAACTTGGTTCTTTTCCCGGGCGTTGGCTGTTAGTGGGCGCAGGCGCGACCCGCCCTGAATTTCCCTAATTTTGGTCTGAATTGGCTGTGAGTGATCGCCGCATTTGGACGCTAGAGTGGTCTCGCTAGTGGTGTTATTAAGGTACAGTGGACTCGAAGTCGCCCCGAGTGGAGCCCCTGTTATCACAGCCCTTTCCCTTTTTTCACATGAAATGAAGTCCGATCGCCACAGAAGAACACGATCGAAAATGGCCGAACATAAGCACTGCAGAAGCGTCTTTTCTACACTTTGTCCCACGGTGAATTGAGGCATCCCATTTTCAAGGGATTTGAATTGCATATTTTTACTGGTCAACACAGAACTACCAAATATGAACATCGACATCAACACGTTCGAATAGCACCCTTCTCTCACTTTTGATTTTCATAGGGAAGACCAGCTTCTTGACGAACAGCTCCATAGATAGCTGCCACATCGCCAGTCTCGCCGTCGTGCTCCTTGACCTGCACCAAGTGGGCGTCTGCCGTCCGCGAGTTCTGCAGCTGAACGCCGACCTTGTCGCCGAGTCCCAGCGCGTAGCCAATATCTTTCCGAGCCAAATCGACGGCAAACAACGGCCGCTCAAGAGTGTAGTACTGCCCCGACGTCATGCGCTCCGAGTAGGCGGCATAGGGACCGGGGAACATGGCCTGCATGAGCTGGTGCAGCGGATCGGTGCCGAGACCTGTCTTCTCCGCCAGAACATGACCCTCGGCAAGCTGCTCGATCATGTTAAAGACAAAAGTGTTGCCGATAACCTTGAGAAGGGCTGCGTGAGACACGGGCACATCCTTCAGGACAATATCGTGGCGCGAGGTGACGCCCTTGAACAGAAAGAGAGCGCGGTCAACAGCCGCCGAAGAGCCAGACAGAACGCCGACAAGGGCACCCGCTTGGGCCATTGCAGGAGCTCCAAAGACGGGCGCCGCCAGGAATTGTGCGCCGCGCTTCTCGACTTTGGCGGCGATACGCTCGGTAGCATCCGGGTGGATCGTAGCGCTTTGGATGAACAACTTGCCCTCAAGGTTGGCATCGGACGAAAGAATCTCGTCAAAGACGCTCTCGACGACTGCATCAACAGACAGCATCAGCCAGACAATATCGGCATCCTTGACGCCGGCATTCACGCTGTCAGCGACGACCACCTTTTCCGGCGCATCAAGCTCCTTGACAAGCGCCTCGGACCGGTCCTTGCTGCGGTTGTAGACGACAAGCGGCTTGTCGAGGTTGGCCTTTTGCACAATATTTTTGCACATAGCCTGGAGGTGTTAGTAACCAGTAAAGAATATCAATACTGAAAGGGCGTACTCACATAGCCCATGTTGCCAAGGCCAACGAAGAAGACGGAAGGCGCCATTGTGTAGTCTGATGTAGATGCAGAAGTATAAATGCCAATTGTTGCTATGCTTTGAATCCAAGCCTTGATTCGTCTCGAAAATTGGAAGAGGCTGTGCCTGGTTTATTATTGGATTGTTCAATGACAGCTCGAGATGTTCCCCAAATCCGGGTAGACCTGCACTTATATCTGCACGTCTGGAGCTACCCAGTAGTGCTTCCGAAGCTCGAAGCTGCTCCACGGGTTTAAGTTGTCCCCCCAAAAAGAAGCGGAACGCCTGACGAAGCAATGACATTTCAGCCGGCCCTTCTCACATCAACCACTTCTGACATCACCTATATCCGCACTACCCCGACTCTTGATCATCACGTCCGAGATGCTCCTTTTCGGATTAATTTTATTGGCACCGAATAATGGTCACCTCGGATCCGAGCAGCGGACGTTTAATAGGCCTGCAAGTTGATGTCATTATTAATAAGAGCATGGAATGAAGCAGATTTTAGAACAAGCCTTTGATATGGGCAGATGTTTTAATCAAGAATTGAATGGGAAAGGGTCGCTGATGAAAAGTGAACAGATGAGAAGTTGGTTATGATGAATCCAAGCACAAATATACAGTGACATCCGCCTCACATCCGCCTCACATCCGCCTCGCGATACAAATATGTCGTCAAAAACATGCACAAAATTTAAGACGTAAGAGATTGTCCAGAATGGTACGAAGAGACTGGACACATAGCCATCAGACATTGTTGGTGCCACGTGTGAGGTGGGATTGGGCGGAATGGCACTTTAAAGATCTCACTCTTGTGAAGCATCACAGTTGGTCTAGACACTGATAGCGGGGCGAGACTGCCTTTGTTGAAAAGTCGTCATTACTCTTTCCGAAAATCACAACTGACGATAAGACATGCCGCTCTTTCCAAAATAATAAATAGTGGCAAAGAGAACAACCCAAAATGGGAAATCACCAAAAGGAACCTGTCGATTCAAGAAGGCTCGACTGTGCTTGCTTGTTGCATTCGAAGCTCCCGCCAATGGCGGGGTGCTGTTGTTGTTCGTTCCCCCACAGTAGTGGCATGCGCGCCTAGCCTCGGTAGAGAGAGAGCTCCTTCCTGCATCGAATGTTGGAGGGGCCGCCAGGCCGCATTATCTTATCGTGCGCGCCCTTTCCTTTGTTACTAGTAAGTTTAGCAGGCTCTTGAGTCACTTGTCGACCGCTATTTTTACGTCAGAAGTGTGGGCGTGTTAGTCCATTTCAGAAATTCTGTTAAAAAAAGGTCTCCCTTCACAACTGCTTGTGTTTCTACATCATCCATTTCAACTTATTCCCTCACGACCCTTAAACGCCTCACTCGTCTACACTCTCATCGTGTTCAACATACGATGCGTTTATGAGAACCACAAAACTCGCCGAACGCGCCATGGTTATGCGAGCTGCAGCATGGAAACAGGCCGTATTTGCCCCAGTACGTTTTGTTGGGTTTTGCGTCTTTCTTTTGGACCCCAATAGCAAGGATCATCCTTTACTGGCCAACAGCCTCTAACAAGCTCCCAGATTCACAGAGGAAAGAGGTGCACGCGATGGAAGAGCTCTGCCGCAGGGTCGGCCGCCGCGGCGCCTAAGCCGTCTGGCAGCAACAACAACAAAAGCCCACATCCGACAACCGGAGCTGTGTCTTCGTCGTCCTCGTCTTCGGGCAAGCAGGTGGACCTGACATCACTATACACCTCCATATCTCGCAACGAGAAACACAAAAAGTCTCAGGAGAGGGTAGGCGTCTACCCACTCTGTCCTTCACGATTTATCCGCCTCTAACGTAATCACAGGACTTCCTTGTCTCGGTTCTCTCATCTTCTCCGACGAAACGCGATGCGAAAAAATACCTACAGACTTTTGGCAGCGACAAGCCCAAGGGCGCCCCGAAGACCGCCTCTTCCAGCACCCAGGACAAGCCGCCAAAGGCCCAACCGCAGACGACATCCGATGGCGCGTACTACGCTGCCGACAGCATTCGGGCTGTCAGTCAAAGCCCGCAGTTCGTCCAGGGCCCGGGCAGCGAGAAAGTGAAGCTGCCCATGGATGGCCAGCCGCATGTAGCCATCGTCAAACTGCAGGACCCAGACACGATCGACGACACGACCCTCGAGGGGCTGGCCAAGACGTTTGTGCAGCTGCGGGCGCTGGGCCTGATCAGTGTTATTGTCATTGGCCGGACACAACGAGCAACCGACAGCTCACCCGGCTGGTTCGACTATGTGACCCACGCCACGCTGCGTGTGGCAGCTGCTATCGACAAGTACAACGAACCCGTGACGTCGATTGTCGATTCTGCCGTGGGTCTCAACGACGAGAGTCCGGCCCAGTCGAGCCAGCATGCTCGGCTCAGCGGGTCTGTCTTTACTCCCGGACAGGTCTACATTGACCGTGAAGAGAACCTTTTACGGCCTCTCAAAAAGGGCGACATTGCCATCATCCCGCCCTACGCTTTTTCGACGACAAAATCCGAGGCCAAGCTAGTCGACACGGACGACATCGTCCTCGCTCTGACACGGTATTTTGCCGGCATGCAGCTGGCTAAAGAGAGCACATCAGACACAGCGCCGCAGCAAGCCGAGAGAAAGGGAGCCATTGCATCGGTAGACCGTGTGATTGTTATCGACCCCATCGGCGGCACACCGTCGGCATTGCGGCCCAATGGTGCCCACGTCTTCCTCAACCTGGAGGAAGAATACCGGTCGACCAAGGCGGCTGTCGACCAGATGGCCGACAAGTCGATGCTGAAGCCTACCAACGGCCAGTCTGTTGAGGCTGTGAGCGAGGGACACAAGGCCAACCTCGACATTGTGCGCAACACGCTAGCCCTCCTACCGTCGTCGTCTTCTGCTCTTCTCACCACGCCAGCTGAGGCAGCCAATCTCGTCTCTCACGAGCGTGACGGCGCCGACGAGGCCGACGATGTGTTTGGTTATGTGGGCAGCGTCGGTACCCGCCGCAGTCAGAACCCGCTCATCCACAATCTGCTAACCGACCGGCCTGTATACTCGTCGTCGCTCCCCATCGGCCGCATCAAGCCGCGATCCAAGCGGAGTGCAGCAGCTGTTGCAGCCGTTTCTGCCGTCGACGAGCCGCCCATGTCGCAGACGACACTCTTAAAGAGGGGCATGCCCTTGACTATCTTCCCCGACCCCTACAAGGCGCCCTGGACTCCGCCGAAACCGGGTGCGCCCCGCCTCCGTCTCACCGACACCTGCATCGACCTGCCGCGCCTTGTCCACCTTATCGAGGACTCGTTCAACCGCAAGCTCGACGTCCAGGACTACCTAGGCCGTGTCGAGAACTCGCTCGCTGGCGTCATTATTGCCGGCGAGTACGAGGGCGGCGCCATCCTGACATGGGAACGGCCAGCAGGGATGACCGAAGAAGAGGCCTACCGCACAGGCCGGCTGGTGCCGTACCTGGACAAGTTTGCCGTCCTCAAAAAGAGCCAGGGCGCGGGCGGTGTCGCCGACATTGTCTTTACGGCCATGGTGCGCGACTGCTTCCCCGAAGGCGTGTGCTGGCGCAGCCGCAAAGACAATCCGGTCAACCGGTGGTATTTTGAGCGGTCACGGGGTACGTGGAAGCTGGGCGGCGTGAACTGGACCATGTTCTGGACGACGCCCTGGGGAACACCGCCAGGCGTGACGGCGGGTGTCGATGAGAAGCGCATCTGGGACTATGCGAGCGTGTGCCGCGGTGTCGAGCCGTCGTGGGCCGACCAGAAGCACATTTTGGACTGAGAGCGGTCAATCTAGAGTGATGGATCTACAACATTTGCAGCGAACTTATTGAGGAATGATTTATTATATGTACAAGACCAATAGACGTTTTTGGATTCAATCTTTTGCTGTGCATATTTCAACTCCATCCAAATATGTAAATACTCAGACTGAAGAGCCGTAGAAATGCATGTAGCCTGTGATTTTTACCATCTGCCTATATCCAGATGTCTCACAGCATCATACACCGTTTCCGAGCTCTGCAGGCCTTTAACGACGTATCTTGCCCTTTAGCACTCAGCCCTGCCTTTTCGGTGGGGCCCGGTAATTTTTATCCCTGTGAACTTCTGCCCTAGCACTTTGCACCCAGACATTACCCCGAACACGACCACCCACCATCGAAACTTCCTAATCAGGAAATACATCAACATCGCTCCTTCCTTCCCGCGCAATAACTCGATCGCACCTTCCCCCAACACCACACACTACGTCACGGCCACGGCAGAAAAATAGATCAGATGAAAGGCGGTAGGACACCTGTGGGCACGTGAACAACGCTGTAAACTGACAGAAGAACAGAAGCAGGCTCTCGCACGGACCATCCTGGCTCTGCTCAGACTCATATTTAAGACTGCATTTTCGACGGCCATCAAGACTCTCTCCCCCTCCCTCTCTTCTTCGAACCACATCTTTCTTCCACAGCAATTTCCAACTGCCACTTTTCTTTGGTCATCCTCCAAACAAAATTGCCTTTGACCTCTTCTTCTACTACTTCCACTTTACTTCTTCTTTTTTCTACCTTCAACATCAATCAACTTCAACTTCAGCTCTTCTCTCTTGCATCTACTCTCTTCCACCAAAGATGCATCACCACTCCACATCAAGAAGACCTCTCTCAAGAAGGATACTATCCTCTCTTCCACACACAAGAAGAATACTCAAGGCATCAACACAACCAAATGGTTGACCAAGGCAAGTCTCTTCGTCTTTCTTTTTTCTCTCACCCTTCTTCCACTTGCTAACCATCATCTTTTTCAGTCACCACAAAACACTTGCGCGTTGCGCACCAGTGTTATCATCCCCAAGGCAGTACCCATCAAATCCTGTATCAACACCATCCTGTCTCCCCTTCTCATGTGCTCCACCAGGTGCTGCCCCCTTCACCCTCCTGCCCTCTTTTTTCATGTATCACTTTTCTTCATGTATATTCTCCTCTTCTGCACATAACATCGTCCCCTATGCAAAGCTGCTAGAGTGCACGCACATACAGACTCAAAGAAAGTTCTTTGGCCTTTTCACATTAGGGATCAAGGATCCCGCCAGGCATAGCAAGGTCTATGCCTTTTTCCTTTTACTCTTTTTCCTCTCCCCTTTTCTCTTTGCTTTTTTCTCACGACTTTACGACTTTCGCCTTTCAACTTCCCATTTCTCGCCTCTCCTGTCTTCTCTTCAGCCATCTCCCGCTTTAAAGTAAGTTCACCTCTCTCACTTTTTTATTCGCAAGATCTTTTTTTAACATTTTCAGCTTTTTCAAATACTCACATCGCTGCTTCTGACAAACTTTTGTCTTCACAAATTTCGGTCTGCTGCCACAACATCCTCTCACGTCTACGAAAAAAAAAACTTCACACAAAAAAAATCAGCAGCTTTTCCAACAAACCCTACTACAAACCACAACATAGCGTGAGAACACATCCAACACACTTTTCATGACTACAACAGACATGAGGGAGAGGCGAGAGATAGGATATCAGGGCATCTGGGCTAGGATATCGTTGGGGTTTTTACTGGGCATGTACTTCTTTTCAATACATAGAGCATAGACTACAAAACAATCACATTCATTTTCTCAATTTTTTTTCTTCGGCATCTTCTCTTCTCTTCTGTGACTTAAAAAATAGTTCTGTGCGCCTTCCAATTGAAATGGAAGCCCTGTTCATGCCATGCTTCTTGGTGATGTAGTCGTGTTATTATGTAAGCATGCAAGGGGCGCACGTGATCGGCCCAATTGATTTTAGTAGCTCCCTGCACCTGCACGATGCGACATCTTGCGCGCCGCGCGAAACCTCTCCTCAATTTCCAGCGCGGACAACTTTGACCTTGCAGCTTGCGCCAGCAGTCCAGATACCCAATACCCACTCGTCCTGCCCATCTATCGATACAACGAAGTGAACCAATCATTTTTTCGAGCTCCTCGGCACTTGCGACGACGCGATTGTCTGTCACGATAACTTGGGTGCAAGCACCTCGATTCTTCCCAGCCTTGCGAAAGATCCTCACCATTGCATCCAAGGTCTAGATAATACGACGGATAGCGAAACACAAAACTCTTTGTGTTCGCCCGAACTGCTTGTCTAGGATACCCTCCTCACGACAACAGCTAGCCTCATAGCTAGCCAGCTCTCTTTGTCGACGCCGCATTTCCTCCCTCCAACTTCAATCCTTGACATCTCACATCCTCCTCACATCCCCTTTCGCACACAATGGCGTCAGTATCGTTCCAGACGAACGGTGTCTCGCCGACGGCTGCCACAAACGGCACCGGATCGCAAGACAATCAGGCCACACAGACAGCATCCGCCTCGTCACAACAGCCATCCACTCAGACAGCATCACAACCAACACAAGGCGCTGCATCGGCACCAAGCGCAACGCCAAACCCTCCCTCGCAATCACAACAATCACAGACGTCACAACCCGCACCAAAGCCCCGCGATGCACGCACGATGGAGCTGTTGCTGACGGCCCAAGGCGTCACCGCCTACGAAACCCGCGTCCCGCAACTCCTCCTCGACTTTGCCTACCGCCACACTTCGTCTGTCCTCTCCGACGCCATCCACCTCAGCGCGGACCCTTATACCTCGCACGCCGGCAGCAAACCCAGCGCCTCCAGCGGTGCCGCTGCCATGGCCCCCTCGGGCGGTGACGCTTCGGTCAGCGCAAACGCCATCCAGCTCGCCATTGCCAGCCGCCTCGCCTTCCAGTTCCGCGGCGGTGCCGGTGGCGCTTCGGCCGGTGGCGGCGCCAGCAAGGAGTGGCTGCTCGAGCTCGCCCGCGAGCGCAACAAGGTGGCCCTGCCGCGCGTCGGCGCTGTCGAGTGGGGTGCGCGTTTGCCGAGCGAGCGGTTCGTGCTGTCGGGCGTGAGCTGGGGCCTGCGGGACTCGTGGGCGCCTGGCGCAGCAGCAGGCGACGACGAAGACGAGGAGGAGGATGAGGAGATTATGCGGCTTGAGGGTGGCGGCAAGAAGGGCAAGGAGGGCGCCGACGGCGACGTCACAATGGCAGACAGTCCGGCAGACGAGGATGTGGGCGGCGACGGCGTCGAGGGCGGCACAATGGACGACGTGTTTGCCGACGACGGCATGATGGAGGACGAAGAGATGGGAATGGAGTAGGAGTTGGGGCGGCGTAGTTGATATCAAAAATGGAGAGTGCATCGGTGTATGTACGTCTTGTCTTATATCTGCAGCTTCTTGTACGTTTTTTTTTTTCGGTCGGCGCAGTCCATGGTTAGGATCTTTTGCTAGGAGTTAATATTTATGCATTACATTATTATTTGAAAACCTCGTAAGTCACAGTGTGCAAGTTGGTCCTTCTTTGTAAAGGTGAAACTGGTTGTATTGTTTGGAGCAGCAGCCATCATTAGTAGGCGCTGGGCCCCGTTAAGCTTCTATGTTTAAAAAAGAAAAAGAAAAAAAGGTGCTCAGCTGCGCCAGAGCACACTTGGTGTAGAGCTGGAAATAACTCACGAGCGCTTCTCAGTAGCCCGGTCAAGGCGAGCATGGAGGCTCTTGGAGCCAGGAGTGTTCCGAGCAGGCTGTGAGCTGAATGACAGCTCCTGCCACGGCTCCACAACATCCGGATGGAACTTCTCCTGAGAAGCAGGAAGCTTCTTGAGCCAGTCAAAAATGAGGTCGTCCATGGCGAGCATCTCGAGTCTCGGAGAGGTCACGTCGTTGAGAGGCATATTGATAAAGTGAGAGATTTTGTTGTGGGATCAAACCTACCTTTTGGTTTTGGATGAAGGAGTGCCTAAAGAGAAGAGTCAGTGATTTCTGCGGTGTTGATGTTAGTAGAGCATAATGACGAACATATCTAGATTGGTGATACAGGACATATAAATAGCTATTTGTTGATTCTCAGCATGTTCACTATTCTTTTTTGCTTGAACAATGAACAGCTATCACCAACAATTTAAACAAGGCCTTTGTTGTGATTTGAGAGACCAGCCAATCGCATTCGCAGTCTCATAAACAAGCTGTCCATAAGATAATAAAGAACAAAGAAATTGCAACTCACACAATATTGTTCATTGACTTATTTACACTCAAAAACTATATGCTACTATATCACTTGTCATTACTTGAAACGTGGCCAGCTCAAAGCTTGACCGGCAAAGGAAGAAGAACAAGAAGCAATGAGGAATGCAACTGGAAGGAGAACAAAATCATAAACCAAAAAATTAAATGGCCACCACCAACCTTACTCCAGCCGGAACTTGCTCGTGGGCCGCAGCGGCAAGTCTGTCTTCTCGTACGCCATGTCAATCATGCGTGCCTGTGCGATACTGTCCTCGGGCGAGATCCACGCCCCAGAACCCTCGTTTCCGCGGATCCTGTTGACAAACTGCTCCAGCTGGTGACGGTGCGAGATCCAGTACGGCTCGCTGGGCTGGTCAATGCCACCTTCCTTGAAAGTGTAGACCTTCTTGGACTCCTTGACCGTCCAGCGCTTGGTCACCACAGTTGGGTCGTCGATGCGGCGCACCACGAACTCGCTCTCAATGTCGATACGATGCCAAAACAGAGAAACCAAAAAGTTGCGCAGTGTGATCTTGCGCGTCACCACACGCTCGTGTCCCTCGGGGATGACCGATGCCTTCTCGCCCTCGGCCAGCGGCGCCGGCACAGCTTTGTGCGTGACACAAATCCAGGGGGCACCTATCGTGAAGCGGCTGCCCTGCAGATTGCTCTTCACCTTGCCGATGCGGCCGCCGGGGAACCTAAAGGTAGCCTCGGCTGCCGAGTCGCAGAGCTCGTAGGGCGGCGGGCTCTTGGTGACCTTGCACTCGAGACACTCCTCGGGCTCCGCGGCAAACACTTGGCGCAGCGTCGAGAACGTGTACGTGCCAAGATCCATCATGCAGCCACCGGCAAGCTCGTAGTGGAAGCGGATGTCGTCCTTGGCGAATAACCAGGCGGGGATGATGGCCTCGGTGTACACGTTGTCGATGTTGGGACTGTCGACGAGCGTCAGGAAATACCGCCAAGCGGGCTGGAAGCGGTAGTGGAACGCCTCGAGAAGCACAGGCGGTTTGCCATTGGCAGTGGCATTGAGCTCGGCCGGCACAGGTTTGGTCAGATACGGCGACCGAAAGAGCAGCTCGGCCTCGGTCGCGTTAGAGACGGACGGCTTCTCGAGCAGCACATGCTTGCCCTTGGCTATGGCCTTGAGAGCCCACTCAAAGTGAAGGCCATTAGGCAGCGGAATATAGATGGCGTCAATGGTTGGGTCGTTGATGATATCTGGACACGTTAGAATGGGGGTAAATAAACAAAAAAGGGGCAACTCACCATCGTAACTGTCCAACACCTGCGGAATGCCGTGAGTCTTTGCATGAGCCGTGGCTCTCGCTTTGTCACGTGCGGCGACGGCCTGGATAACCACGTCAGGATGCGACTTGGCCGGTTTATACAGCGCTTCGGGCCTGTAAGACGAAGCTGTCAGCAAGTTGCTCGCTCAGACCAGTGTGAGTAGGATGCGGGATCCTTCAGACACAACGCCAGGGCACCCTAATGGGACGTAACAGAAAGTAGAAAAATTCGACTCCGAATCAACTTACGAGATGTAGGCGGCGCCAAGAACGCCGAAGCGGATCGGGTCCGCCGTCTTGATTGCCTCCGGCGGATACTGGGCCTTCCAGAGACGACTGATGAGATCCATGATTGCGATGCGGTGAAATATTTGACAGAAATCGAAGCAAATTAGCAGGTGTTTACAGCAAGTTCCGAACAAGAATTCAAGCCCAGAAATGAGCTGAACCTCTTGCCAGCTTTATACGTACTTGGTGATGTAACTGTTCCCCCGACCGCCCGCTCTTTCCCCCTCAAGTTTGAAGCACAGTACCTTCCGGGGTCTTGTGCACTGTTTACGCACTGTCCGCATACTAGGGACCGTTTGGCTCCGGCCGGCGATGGGCGCACGGCATTCTCGGCGAGTGCCTCGGAAACTTAATTTGAGAGCTCTTCATTCATTTCTGCGCGAAATCAGTGTCATCCATAAGAAAACGACGAATAAACGCCCGCAATGTGGCACACAACGACCGTCTCGGCCTGAACGTCACACAGTGTGTCAAGACATATCAAGCCAATGCAAGCTGCTCTCCCGAGATATCAAAGGAAGAAACGACAGCCTTGTGTGGCTTTCGCTGTGGCGTTCGAAACAGACAAAAGTCTGCTCTCTCAAAAAGCCACCGCCGTTAAATGCTGTGTCTCTGCCGTTTGCCCAGGTCCGGAATCACGGCGCAACCTGAGGCCGGCTCCTCCAGCTGTGCGTTTTGGGAAGGCGCTCCCGAGCTGGTTTTGGCAGTCGTGATTCATGGGCCTCTCATTGGCCCTATCACCCAAATTTCTCCACCCCAACGCCCAGCCTACCAAAACCCTTGCCATTCGCTTGAGTAGCCACCCACGAGTGGGCAAGGATGGGCGACGCAGTGCAAAAAATTGTGTAAGACCACCTCAAGCGGTCTGGCCTTGTTCTAGGCCTGGCCGGGCCGCTAGAGAAGGCGGGCCTAGGCCTCGGCCAGACCCTGCATGAATTTGTCTCTTCACGACGTCAATATCTGAACTGCGAGTCCACGCAGTGTACTTTATGCTCCACAGAAGGAAAAGAACATTGACTAGCGACAGCTATCAACGTCCATGAAGAGTCACAGGAGCTTCTCTGTTCTGGCCTTGACTGTGCTTACAGCCTTCTGTGATTCGGAGCCGCCACGCCACACGAAACATCCAGTCGCTCTTTCCCGTTGAGCTGTGTGCCATGCCCTTTCCAGATCGTGTATCAGTGGATCCTTCCCTCTTTCTGCCGCAAACATTGTTGGAAATTGGGGGCAGGAGCACAGGGCAGGCCGGGCAGCCCTGGAGATTAATATAAATGTCGTACTCGCACCCTCAACAACCGTCGAGGGGCATGGCCGGATGAACTCCCCGAGACGAAGGCGGACCTGTCAAAATATTACAACGTATCAAATCGAACGGTGAGGGGACAAGATGTAAAAAGAGTGCCAGAGAGGAAGAGAAAAGAAAATACGATAAAAAGAAACGACGAAATATGACAGAAAAGGAAGGAACAAGTGGCGGTAGGTCAGGTCGCAGATTCCTTCAAAGAAAGTGCACCACCTCTCTGTCGTCCAGTCTCGTCCCTCTCTGCTCTCCGCTTTTTTGTACCCACCAGTCCGATTCGCTACGAGCACGCGCATCTGGGTACCTGTCCTGCCACGCGATTTTCTCACAAACACAGGTACTGCCAGCCCTGCCTTCCAAGACCCGCGAGGCAAGACCGCCCGCACTACAGCTGTTGGCGCCTTCCCGGCGCTGGCTTATTGCACGATTTTCCTCCACCAACCTGGACGAGTGGTCTGATTTTGCCGTCTTGCTACAGTTGCTGAACCACCCCTTGACCTGTCTTCCCCGGACTCGGATGCCAAAGTCAGGCCATCTTTCTGTCGATTTTGTCGATTCAATTTTTTTTTTCTTCCCATTCGTTTTCGCTTTGCGCTTTTGCCAGTTCATCCTTTGCAGAACAACCCTTGTTTGCCCCCCTCTCTTTCTGTTTTGCTCTTTTGTCCTTTCGCGTCTCCCCGTTCCTTCCTTCTCAATTTATCGGCAACGGTGCTCTTTCCGTTTTCTTTTCTCTCGTGTCGCGAGGCCACAACGTAGCTTCTGGCCTTTAGTGGAGGGGCCACCGCATCGCTCCTTCCCTCTTGTCTCCCTTTCTCGTGTGTAGTTTCCTCCGTTCCAACAGAACGTGTTTGTATTGTCTACGTATCTTTTTGTAATTTTTCTCTCGCTTCCTTTTTAGGCCAATCCATTCTTCTTCCTTTTTTTACCAACATCCTGCCATTGTGCCCCGTGCCAGAGTTCCTGAACGCGACACACTCACCCTTTCGATTCCACCCCACGGGCCTCGTGCATCTGTCGACTTATCCACTGCTCTCACACTACTATCCATTGATACCTTGACACCTGCCGACATATTCTGACTGCTTCTACGGCCCAAATTCCTTTTCTGCCTCCGTCTGAGCATCTATCGATCAGCATTCTGCCTCTTTTTCGCATTTCGCCTTTGTCACCGTTTTGGTCGTTCTTTATCCCTTTCGCGAGTCGTTCTACCAGTAGCACACCACAAACCCCCACATCGCTGGTCTCGCCGTCTAAGCTCCAAGCTTCTTCTTTGTTGCCCTGTTCCAAAACACAAATCCATCGCACACGGAGAATTATATTGTCGACCACCAAAAAAACGCCTTTTTCCTGTCCCAAACTCTCAACGTGGCTCTCAAGGATTGTTTAACATGAGCCTGTAACGACTTGCTCGGCCGCTCCCGTACAAACGGTTCGTTCTCTCGCCTCTCCACCGTCGCCTCGACTGTTTGAATCGACTATTATCTTGCACGTCCGTTTTCTTCCTCTTCTGCTCCTTCGACCCAGTCTTTGATACGGAGCTCACGTCGTCTTTACCTTCTATCCCGCCGTAGTCATCCGTATTTCCCTTTCCAAGGACCCTCCTCTCATCAAGTTTCCCAAAGTACCCTTTTGTACCTTTGGCCTCCCATTTGCTCTCTCATTCTCTTCTTAGTCCGATAATCTTCTCGATCTCTCTCTTTCTTGACTCCCTTCTCCCCTCTTGAGTCGCCCTTTCCTTTCATCCTCTTTTGTACCGTTCCGCGGCGAATTGTTTCTACATTCTTTATCGCCTCTCCGTCCATTTCTTCAATACGGCATTGTGTGACGATTCTTTTTCGGCATTCACTCATCAAGCCTGTATACACTTTCATATCCTTCTTGCTCACGGGACAATCCACATCACACGCTCTACCCTTTACTCTCTCCCTCCTCTCTCTCTTGCCTCCCAATATCTCGTCTCTGCATAGGACCCTGATACCATTGGCAGGTCTCCGTTTACCATCTGCCTTGCATTGATCCAACCTTACCCTCCTCCTCGATCTCGATCGGCACTCACCAGCCGTCAAAACACCGTTAGGGGAAGCTTGGTCGTCCTTGCAGCCCCGGTCACCCGCCTCCTTTTACTCCTTCTTACCTTTCACCCCCTTTTTCTCATATCGTCTCCCATCTTTTGTTGTTTTTTATTTCTTATCATTCTCCTCTTTCTACCCCTTGACCTCGATTCAACGGCAAACAGCTTCACGATCAACGATACATTCACAACTCACCACGTTCTGGCATACAACCACTACGCCCGCGCTTACATCCACATTCGCACTCACAACCACATATCACGAGCACGTCTCACATCTCACAATCGAATATCACGGCTCGTCGTTCCGAACTAAACTTGTGGTTTGGCCGTTCAAAGCTTCTGTCTTGTGGTGTTGGACAACGTCTCATCAAAGAACCTTCGGATCGCGTTCAACCTCACAACCACGCTTTTTTCCTCAGCGGGGCTTTGAATAGCTCAATCGTCATTGTTGCTGCTCGGGATGCATAGCTGACCGGGGCAACATGGATCAAAACTTCCTTAGAAACATTGGCTACTTTGCAGTGCCAAACAACCAGGTATGGACAAAAAAAAACATACCACACGACAGTGTAATTTGTAACTAACATGACATAGACGCTCAATCCAGTTGACCAGTCGGGCGATTCTTCAGGACTGGGCTCGCAAATCCCATCGTCTTCAATATGGGATGAACCAAATTTGGCCGCTGCAGGCCTGGGTCGGACAAGAGACACATCATCTGGGGCACCTAGCTTGTCTCTCGATTCTCTAGCACCATCCACTGGCGCATCCAGTCTCAACCCGTACAGCCCGATAATGTCGACGTCGTCCATGTTTAGTCAGAATCCGCGCTCGATCATCTCGCCAAGAAATCACCGGTCAAGGGATGGCCACGAAAGAAAACGGTCGCGTCTCAACACGGAATCAACGCCCTTTGATTCGGTCGATTATTGGATCCAGTTCGATCAAGAACAACAGCAGCAGCAGATGCAAAAACAGCAGCAGCAACAACAGCAGCAGCAGCAGCTACTACTCCAGCAACAACAACTTCAGCAGCTGCAACAACAACAGTTGCAGTTGCAGCAGGCACAACGGCAGCGGCAGCAGCAGCAGAAGTTGAAGCAGGAGCAAGAGCAGAAAAAGAAGGAGAAGCAGAGCCAGGAGACGGCCGATACAACAGATGCCACAGCAGCTTCTAGCTCTCAGGTAAAGGCCCCAACTCCTCAGCGGTAAGCTATGATTGTTTTGTTCATACAGCCACCCTCAAAGTGGCACGAAAGAGGATAATCACTAACACGGTATCTTTTGTTCGGCGCGCTCAGATCAGCGACGATGACTTCGCAGACTCTCTCGACGGGTAGGCAGAAGCCTGAGGAGGTGAATCTCGATGACACGGCGTTGGAGAAGGCACTGTCAGATGAGGGTGAGGAGGGCTTTTCGTACTCGTCCATTGACCTCGCGGACCAGCTCTCGAAAATCGATTCTATGCCGCCAGCCGAGGTTCCGCAACGAGAAGGGTTGTACTCGACACCGCTTAGTTGGGAGCGGCCGCAGATGGGACTCCGCCTCGATTCAATGTTGGGACTCCAAACACCAACCTTGAGTGAAGCAGAACAGCGCCGTCTTATTGCGATCGCAATGAACCCGACAACACCAATGGGCGGCCTGGGCAACAATATGGGCGCAAACTACAATACGTTTCCCATGTTCGGGCCAGGGCTGGGCACGGCCTCCCTCGGCCAAATATCCAATAACGATTTCATGAGCGCAATGATGGCGCCGTCCTCAAGCACCGCAACAACCCAACCACAAGCTTCTTCGTCCTCCAAAGCAGCAAAGCCGGCCAAGGCGGACAGCAAGGGTAAGGACAAGCCCAAATCGGCCGACCGCACTGCCCACAACGACATTGAGCGCAAATATCGGACAAACCTCAAGGACCGCATTGCGGAACTGCGCGATGCGGTCCCCTCGCTGCGTACGATTCCCGAGAACGGCGTCGACGATGGTGACGAAGAGGGCGAGGGTTCCAATCAGGCAGGACGAACTCCCAAGGTCTCAAAGGGCACTGTCTTGACAAAGGCGACCGACTACATCCACCACCTCGAGAAAAAGAACAAGCAAATCATGCAGCAACACCAAGAGCTCTCCCGGCGGCTGCAAGCATTCGAGCAGCTCCTTAACGCGACTGCACGGCCTACCTTCCAGATGCCCAATTATAGCAGAACTCTCTTCGACCCCAGAGCCTTTTGTTAAATGGCCATCCTTCACCATCATTTGGCGGCGTCTTCTTCTTCAGCATTTTTGCTTTTTTCTACTTTACGACTAAACATGACAAAATAAGCCTTATTTGCGCGGTTTTTTTTCTTTTCCTATTTTTAACAAGACTGTACATCTCTGTACACATGACGTCTTTTTCTTATGAGCTGTTAACCTTTCTTTTCTCTTTTTGCTTTCTTCTTTCTTTCTTTGGCGAATCTACGTGTGGTATGGTTTTGGTTGGTGGCCACTTCGGCATCCCCCCTTACTTTTAATTGTTCTTTATACAAAATGGCAGAGGTAGCACATACTCAAAAGGCTGTGGGAAAGGTATTAAGGGACGTTTCATGGTCCGGCATGTGGACTTTCTGGGAAAAGGTCTTCTATGAGATGCGTACTCGGACAAAACTACATTTGCAGCGGTCACTTCATCAGCGACAACATTTCGTTTTTTGGTGAATCAAGTCATCCACTCAGTTATACCTATATATTATGTTTAACGTGATACGTCAATATTTCTTTGTGATTAAAAAATAAAATAACGTAAGTTTATTTATTCTGAATAATTTTTTTTCAAAGAATAAAATATGTAAGAGCAACTATATGAAATAGAACAATTCACAAAAACGCCATTAATTTAATTATTTTAATCAATCCCGTGTATATTTTCACATCTATTTAGATTTACACATCTCGTAACGCCTCGATATCCACGACTTCTTTGACGGCCTCCGTGGTGAGGATGTGCGGGTTCTCCTCACCAACGCAGACGCTGTCCTCAATACGCACAGCCAAGCCACGGAAGTGCTCCGGCCACCGTGCATCGTCGGGCACGTAAACACCCGGCTCGACAGTGACGCAGTGGCCGACCTGCAGGGGAATGTGACGCGGCACGCTCGGCGTGTCGTGCACGTCCAGCCCAACATAATGGCCAACGTGATGAGGGAAGAGCGTCGACAACGCGTCACTGCCTCCGCCACCGGTGAAACTGAAGCCGAAATCAAACCCAAGCTTCGTGAGCTCCTTGCGCAGGCTGTCTGCCGTAATGCGGTGAATTTGGTCAAGAGACAGGCCGCCTGCCGCGCGACAAAGTGACACAGACGACCGCTGCACGCGCAGGACAGCCTCGTACAAGTCGCGCTGAGCCGCTGTAAAACGACCGCTGATGGGCCATGTGCGCGTAATGTCGGTAATGTACGTGCCGTACTCGCCACCAGCATCGACAAGCACCGTCTCGCCCTCTTCCAGCGACGCGTTGTTGAGCACGTAGTGGATCAAACGGCCACGCGGACCACCGGCCACAACAGGCACATAGGCAATGCCATCGCCACCGTCCTGGTGGAAGCCATAGTCTAGGAAGGCAGCCAGGTCCTTTTCACGCGTCCATGGCCGACGCATCGCGTTGGTTAGAGCGCGGCCCGACAGCCGTCCTGCTTGACGCATGTTGGCAATCTCGGCCATGCTCTTGATGGAGCGCTGCTTGGCAACAATCGGATCCAGCGGATGCACGCGTGCGACGCCGGCCTCATCGAGAAGTGCCTTGATCGACTTGCCAGCCGCCATGCTGGACGATGCTGGTGGCGGCACATCGACCTCGGGGTTTGTGTAGACGACGCGCACACCCTTTAGCAAAGACGGCAGTAGCGAGCCAATGGAGCTGATATCGCCGGCCTCGTCAGCGTTCCACACATCGCGGGCCGCGTCAACGCCACTCCAGGGACCGCTCCATTGCTCGGCACGCGGGTCTTTTGGCCGCACGAGAAGCGAGAAGACGCAGTCGCCCACGTCGGGCCCTGTCTTGCGGATAACGGCGAGAGATTCGGGCTCGCTGAAACCCGTGAGGTAGAAGAAGTCGGATTCTTGGCGGAAGGGGAAAAAGACGGCGCCGGATCGATATTTGATGTCAGAGGCTCGGAGAACAGCGGCGGAATCTTCGGGAAGAGCGGCGGCGAGAGCGCATCGGCGGTCGTAGTATTCCTGGGCGGTGATACCGGGTGTAACTGTACTGTTAGAAGGGCTGTGGCCAAGGAAGCAGGGGAGGGGGCGACATACGTTCTCCTGCCTTGAGGATGTGAGGATGTGTTTCGTGGACAGGTTGACCGAAGAGCAAGTCTCCTGCCGAGACTGTGGCGTAGCCTCGTCTACTTGACACTGGCCTTGATACTCTCGGTTTCGACTGTATGGGCGACTGGTGTGAAGCTATTGGCCGTGCTGCTTGCCGTAGTGTCTGTGTTCGGCGAATGGTCGGTCTGAAAGAAGCTTTCATCAACCGACCGACTTGCTCAAAGCAGACAGTATGTGTTTGCCGCGGCTTCATTGTGAAGGTGTTGTGTGAGGTCTGCGTTGACCTCAAATCCTGACAGTCAATTGGCTCGTTCCGACGTCTGGGGTCACCGTTGCGGCGTTCGCGCGGTGCATCTCCCTTGGAGTGTCGTCATCTGAAGCCTTTCTCCATCTCATGATGTTTCTCGGCTTTAGGTGGGGGAGAGGCAGAACGCTAACTCGCTATTCGCTAGCACAGTTTGGCATTTTTACAGCGCTCTTTTCTTTCAGTGTCCGCTTTTCTAGAAACCTTCTGTATGGTTGCCGTTTCGGGCAGGCACACGCCTGAGGAGCTGCGTGGGGCTCTGTTATTTTTCGCATTTTTTCTGCTATTTTATTTTAAAGCTGGAGCGGGCCCTGCTGCAGCTTTTTTCCTGGTTGCTGTGCTGCAACTGGCCCGCCCGCGTTCCTGGCCCGTGCACGCCAAACCTTTCCTTTAGCGGGCAATATTATTGTTGACGGCGGACCAATCCGGGCGCCGCCTAGGAAACGCCAGACGCCCTTTTGCACTGAGGCGCGCTTTCCTAACGTGCAGAGGCGTGCAAGGCGCGGCCGGCTAGGGAGAGCTTGTTCGGCAGGAACCACCACCAACCACCCCCAGAAGGCACGACCGAACACCACTCCACGCACACACACACACACACACACACGACTCGGTCTGTTTTGTTCCTTCCCTGGCCGGCTTTGCAACCGCACCTGCTTCACTCACACACCTCCTTCCTCACTTTGTTTGCTTCCCCTCCTTCTTGCTTGTTCGTTCCTTCCTTTGGACATCGTGCACCTTCTTGGAACTGTTTTGTTCGCGACGACTTTTTGTC
The DNA here is from genome assembly GCA_021396235.1 of Sporothrix pallida. NCBI lineage: Eukaryota > Fungi > Ascomycota > Sordariomycetes > Ophiostomatales > Ophiostomataceae > Sporothrix > Sporothrix pallida. The sequence continues at coordinate 149,289 of WNYG01000029.1, forward strand.
TCCTTTTCTCCTCCTTTTGAGCCTTTCTCGACTTCATTCTTTTATTCTCCAGGCTCGCCGTCAGACACGAGAATTGGACCCGACTTCGCGTGTTTATCTCTCCACCAAATCGCTGTCTTGTCATTCTTCCTCGACTTCGACACTCCCATGCCAATGCCACAGCGTGTTTAGCCTTTGTTTTCTACGTGTCGTGTTGATCTACCATACCTTTTCTCCACGTTCTTATTTTTTTTTCTTACTCTACGTCCTCTTCTCCTCTCTCACATCTTCCCACACGTTATACATCATCTTCCTCCCTGCCTTAACCGACGACGAGCTCACCGCCGCGAGAGAAGCGTGTTGAGCAGACCAGCCCGCCACATCGCGTCGACGACGACCGCCTCTTATTTTTTCCCCGGCCTCTCGTCTTTTAGCATGCTTGCATCCTCGGCTTGAAAGGTTGACCTGTTCTCATCTTATATATGGCAGCAGTATCTCTATCTCCCACCCCCGTGCCCTTCTCTACCGTCATGTCGTCGTCCATGCAGTCCAGAAGGGTGCCGCTCTCTGCAAACCCTAATGCGGCTAATTCGCCTCTGCGAGCCGGTGCCGGCAATGGCCTGAACGCCTCGGCTGCGGCTGCCGCGTTTGCCAAGCATCGCCGTTCGCACGCGAGCATGCAGCGGGAAGAAAACTACGGCATTGCACCTCCGGCTAAGAAACAGATGCTCGAAAAGGTCGATAATGTTTCGACCACCACATCCACGTCTACTTCCACATCACGACGTGTTCCTCAGGTTCAACGCGCGTCTACGTCTCGCTCTTACCACACCGAGCGTGTTTCTTCTCACCATCACCAACAGCAACAGCCGCAGCAGTCTCACCATGGCCAGCACTCGCATCACCACATCCAGGTCTCCCAGAAGGAAGCCGAGGAGGTCCGTCGATGGCAGCAGAGCCAGCGGCAGCGGTTCCCGAAGCTTGTCTTCTACTTTGATAACCTGCCAGAAGACCAGAGCGCTCGCTTGTCCAAGCAGGTCTCTTATCTAGGAGCTGTATGTTCGAATCACCTAACACAACATTGTGTCTTTATATTACAAGCATGATTTTCGTACTGACGCGTTTCACAACAGAGAGAGGACAAGTTCTTCTCCATCGACATCACCCATGTTGTTACGACGCGTTCCATTCCCCCAGAAGAAAAGGTTGCAGCCAAGCAGCGGATGCAGGATGCTCTTAGCGCAAAGGATGCCGACACCGACCGCTCGGCCGAGACCGGCCATGAGCAGATGCAGACCATCAACCCGTCCCTCCTCAGCCGAAACCACAATGAACTGGGCATTTCGTCGACCTCTCTCCCTGTCAAGCGGAAGCTTTTCGACACGGCTCCTGGCCGCCGCATGCCGCTTGCGCCCTTTGGTGCCGCCGAAGACGCGATTCGTAAGCCGAAGCCGACACGGAGCACGGATATCCTGCAGCGCGCTCGCGACATGGGCAAGAAGATTTGGTCGTTGGAGAAGCTGCAAAAGGTTCTGGACATGCTCTTGGAGCCTGATCCGTACCGCAGTGCCGAGCTCGGCCAGCGGATGCGGAACGGTAGCACCGCGAGCACGACCGTCAGCCAGCAGGGCAACTCCCGCTTCACGGGTGACCAAGCTCTTCTGCAGATGCTTGACAAGGAGCGCCACAGCGGCCCGTCTGATCGCGATCCTACCGTGGCGACACGTGAGCTGATCTACTTCAAGGGCCCCTACATTTACGTCTACGACATTGAGGAGAAGCAGAAGCCGATCATGGTCCGCGAGTACGTCAAGGTCGCTGACCGTGAGGAGGGTGACTGGCCTCAGCTGCGGCCCAGCGCTGGTACGCGTTGTCCCTTCATTGAGGATACGGACCAGCTGGAGCTTCGCGCGGAGAAGAAACGGGCACGGATGCGCACGACGGCGACTGTCACACGGGAGTCGACTACATCTGCTTCGGCTACCGCTGCTGGCAACACTGCCACCACGGCGGGCACCTCCATGCAGAAGACGCTTGCCAGCCGCTATGCCGCTGCTGCTACCGCATCGACTTCGTCGAAGCAAGCCACCGGCAAGCGTACCCTGGCTGAGATGGAGGACGGTCACAACCGCCAGTCGTCTGTGTCAAACGGCTCTGCCTTGGCTGGCGCGCCCAACCTGCGTCCGGCTGAAGGCGTCTTTGGTAGCAACAATGCCGCCTCTGCTGGTTCGATCTCGTCCACTGCCTCTGCGATCCCGCCATCCAAGATCGCCCGTCCTTCTACGGACTACCAGAATGTCTTCACCAGCCGTGCCAAGTCGGCTCGCTGCTTTGGCGGTGAGCCTGTGGCATCTGGTCTGCAGGCTGCTGGTATTACGTCGGCCATTCGCTCACAGATGATCTCATCGGCGACGGGAACGCACGGTGCGCGTGCTGGTACAAGCAAGGAGATCCACGGCCTGCAGCGCAAGGTTCTCCAGCGCTCTACCACGTCGACTTCGCAGCAGGACCTCAGCTCACGCCGTATGACGGATATGAGCATGGAAATGCAGCAGCAGCAGCGCCCCAACTACAACCGCTCCACGAGCCTCGGTCGGTCTACGGCAGCGGCACAGCTCAGCGCGAAGCTCAACATGGCCATCGAGGGCAGCACGGCGTCCAACGACGAGAAGCACAAGCGCACAATGAGTGCACCGGTGGCAGTGCAGGCTCCTCGACGGAAGCGTGACCCGAAGCCGGGTTACTGCGAGAACTGCCAGGACAAGTTTGACGATTTCGAAGATGTAGGTTACGCTTCTTCATCTACTTTAATTTAAGATCGACTTATACTAACTTTCACAGCACATTGTTTCGCACAAGCACCGCAAGTTCGCCGAGGACGACAAGAACTGGACGGAGCTGGACGACCTTCTGGGCCAGCTGACCCGCTGCACCAAGTACGGCATCTAAACCCTCCATTCTTCTCGCCCAATAGAACTGGACATAATTGTTTTGCGTGCATAAAGCACCGTCTTTTCCAGCATAGCATAGCCTTGGGCCAAACTCGCCCAAACATCATTGTCATTGCATCTATTGCGTATTGCTTTGATTCCATTTTCAGCCTTTCATCTTTTCCGCTTTCCATCCCTTCATCCTTCCTCCCATTTATCCTTTCTCTTCGTTCTATTTTTCTTCTTGGTTTCGGCGTCAGATTCCCAGCAAAGGCGGTGGGAGGGTGATTGTTGTTGCTTGATTTGAGCAACGTAGCCATTGATACCTCTGGACGGCCCTTTTTACTTCTTTTTCATTTCTTTACTCTCCTTTTCAGCATCGGTCCTCTCGCGGCATATCGGCATGGTAGCATGGTCGGATTCGGTTGCATTTTATTCTTTTACGCGCGCTGCTTTATTGCGAGCCTTGTACTCTTTTTTCTGTTCTTCTTTTTGGTTGGCAGGTCCGGTGTACGGCGTTTTTGTTTCTCTGCCCTTTGCTTTTCTCTGCGCTGTATCTTCATTGGTTTGCTTTTTGCTTGTTTGCTCGTTTCATGTACACGGTGGATGAAAAACAAGGATATACGAGAATGACAGGAAAAAGCTATAAAAAAGAGGAGGAGGGGACTGGAGGAGAGAGTAAGGATAAGGCAACAGTAGCTGAAAAGCAGCTGGTCTCGGCGTGGTTGACATACAGAGCTAGAGTGCTAGATGTGGCGCTCGCATATTGATTGTACAGATTGGACGACGTACAGACATCGCTGTTCATATAGAGTATGGACAGAACAGAATGAAATGCAAACACAAATGATAATAATGCTCGTTGGAAGTGAAGGCAATGAGAGATGCAATAATGTTAAAGATGATGCCTGAGGCCTTGAGGCCAATCAAGTGTTACTGCATGTTTCCAAATGGGAGGAAGCGCTCCCCCAGTACTCGACGTCGTTGTCAGCACTTTCCAGTCTAGCGGTGGAAGGTGCAAAATCGGGCAAGTGCCCTAACCAACTGAGATGAATGACGACTCGGTGTTCTCCGCGTGCCACTAGAAATGCACTTAGTGGTGGGGGTTTTGTTGATGCATTACTGCCTGGGGAGAAATATACCAAAAATGCAAAGCAGCCCATCAAATGCCTATGACGGTGAGTGAGCCCCGTTGTTCACCAATGCACAAGTAAAGCCTCGTGATACCAACACAGCTATTAGAACTGGCATCGATACCGTGAGCTCAAAATTGAGATTGTAGATGGTGGACAATTATCTGCTATGATGCCATGACGAAACATCTCACTAATTATGGTATTTCGGATTCTGGCAATAAGAGCCTGATTTTGCCAAGAAAGTTGCCTCTTTTTGGTACTTGTGCCAAATGGAAAGAGTGGTGGCTTCTGGCCTACTTCCGTTTGCTTCTGTCTCCCTTTTTTGCCTCTTCGCTCTTTCCCATTTCTTGCGCTGTAATACACACGCTGCGCTGTATGGAGATGCTTGCTCTTTCCCATTTCTGACTTCTAGCCTCGTGTTCTTTCCTCGTTAAACCGGCCACCACCCGACCTACTTCCTTCCGTTTCGTGTTGGCTACGATGGGTGGCTCTTTCCTGTTTGGTGATATTTGCATTGAGCACCGTGTGAACCTCCCAAATATTCTCTCATCGCGTCTTCCCCCTGACCTCTTCTCTTTTCCCATCATTTTATCACTCTTCTCTACTTTCAAGTCGATTTTCCTATTATCTTTCCACAATCATGTCAACGAGACACGACAACTAGACGACCTACAAACAACGATGCATACGCCACTCTCTGTTTGACTAATTAAAGTAGGCTAACCCCGATAACAACGAACTCGACATTAATCGACAAGAAAGAGAGAAGAGAAGCAAAAGACCGAGAAAAGACAACACAGAGACTCGAAAAAGAAACCACAACACGACACAAAAGACGCAAAAGCTCTGGCCGCCTCACCCCGTCCAACCTCGTCCAACCAGAAGAACCCTGGTCGTGCACCTGAGATTCACTTTTTCGTTCATTATCATTGACCCTTCTTTCTCCGTTGTGTCTCTCCTTTCTCTCTTCCACCCAACCTTCTTTTGTTCCTTGGGCCACCAACTGTGCCAGCATGGTCTACTCTAATTAGTTTTTTGCCTTTTCCGATGCTTCTTAGTCCGCCCCTTCTAAACTCCCACACCTAACCGCCCCTTTTTACCATCTGCATCACCTTTCTTTTCCCAATTTACCTGATCCAAGCCAGAAGCCTATTTTCCTTTTCTTCTTCACCTATTTTCGGCTCCCTTTCTTCACTCGCCAGCGAACCTCCCTTGGCTTGACTCTGGACATTCCCCCTTCCCCTTCTCTTTGTGATTATTTATTTATTCCAAGCACTCGTGGCAAATTTTCTCACGCCTGGTCCCTTTCATGCTTTTCTCATTACAACTCCTCAGCCTTGGGCAAGGACTTTGTGAAATAGAGAATCCATAGGAACAAGGAACAGCCGCCTTTACCTTTGTCCGTTTGCTTCACCACTGTTTTCTCGACATAATTGGGTTTAAGCTCTTTTCATCTTCCATTTCCACCAAGCTCCCTTGTCCTTTCCATCTCTTCATGCCAACCGCGTCTTTTCTCACGTTGTCAGCTCGGCCTTCCACGCTTCTTCTGCCTTTCGGAACTCGCCCATTCACGAGACCAAACGCAAACATAGACTCGTCAACCATCAAAACCAGCTCATTCTTACTGCCGACTTTTTCGACTTTGGCCTATTTGCTTCGCTAGGACAGCTGGCACTACTGCAGCCTTCTTCCTTTTCTGCTTCTGCCATCAACTCGTTACCCATTTTAGCCCCCTTATCCCATTTGTTCTATTTTTCTTCCGTCTCTTCTTTTCCTGTGCTCTCCCTTTCTTTTTCTCATCGACAATTCGCATCGTCCCGTGTCCCGCATCCTTTTCCATCCTTAAACTCGACTCATCTTTTTTTGTCTTTGTTGTTTCGTTTGCCTTGCTTGCATCCTAGCCGCATTTCCTCCCTCATTTCTTCCCTTATTCACCCAGCCAGTCCTCCACTTCTATAATTACGCTTTTTGTCTTATTTTGTCCCAGCCAGCCCGTTTCTGTCCCAAAGCTCAAACACTTTTTTATCAACACCAACAACACACGAAAATCACGTTGATTTTAATTACGCGACACAGCGACACGACACGAGACAGCACCTGTCATCGCCGCTTTCAGTTTCAATTTCATCTTCATTCTTATCAGAAGTTTCTTTTCCATCAAACCGCTTTTATTCTTGTCTACACTAGCACGCCAGCACACCAGCTTTATACCCTACTCGTGTTCCCTCATTATTATTTTTGTACTCCATCGGTACTTGTCGGCAAGTTGTCTTATTACAACCTTGACTGCCAAACGGTGCGAACAGTTTTTACTCACCTCAGAAGGTGATCCCAACGTTCGTCACCCTTTTCACTTCAAACTTTACACTTCACACGTCACACCTCTCCAGGCATGGCAAACTCGAATAACCCGCCAGTACAGGGCGGTGTCGCGAAGAGGAAGCGTGGCAGGCCTCGCAAAGTCCCCCTCGATGGCACGCCTGCTCCTGTTGTCAAAAGTCGCGACAGTCGCAGTAGTTCGGCGAGCGGGAGCAACAAGAATAGGACAGAGCTTGAAACCCACCTCGAGGACCTTATCGACGCGGGGGAGACTGAGTCGCTATTCGAGGACATCATTGGCGGCCTGGACGAAGAGAACTACGAGGCTGTGTGCTCTGGCAGTAGCATCGAGCCATGCACGCCTGAAGAGTCGGCTCACTACCGTCAGATGCTTCGCGCTATTGGCCCCGAAGAACTATGTCGGCGCACAGTCGACGCTGGCACCATCACCGCAAAGCGTCTGCTCACCGCGTTTGGCGTGCCGCCGCCCCCTTTTCTCGAGGGCGAGCCTGACGAATCCTACTTTGGGCTGCTCAGTTTGGCTCTGGGCAGGGAACTGCGCAAGCGTGCCAAATTAACAGAGTACAATTCGGTCGACGATGCCGTGCAACTCCTGAAGAAGAGTCGCAACATTGTCGTGCTGACCGGCGCCGGCATCAGCACGTCGCTGGGCATTCCGGATTTCCGCTCCAAGAACACTGGTCTGTACGAGCGCCTCGCGCACCTCGAGGTGGACGACCCCCAGGACGTCTTTGATATCGACCGGTTCAAGGAAAACCCCACCATTTTCTACTCTGTCGCGCGCGACATATTGCCGTCGACAAGTCGCTTTACGCCTACACACGCATTCATTGCCATGCTGCAAACGCAGGGCAAGCTGCTCACCAACTACACACAAAACATTGACAATCTCGAGGCCAAGGCCGGCATCGTGCCGTCCAAGCTGGTGCAGTGCCACGGATCGTTTGCGACCGCGACGTGTGTGACGTGCCGCTATCGTGTTGTGGGCGATACAATTTTCCCAACGATCAAGGCGGGAGAAATCCCGATGTGCCCAAAATGCAATCCTCCAAGTAAGCCCCGCGGCGGGTCTTCTGCCACTGCAGCAGCAGCAGTTACAGCTGCTGCCCGCAGACAACGGAAAGCCCTTGCGCGCGAATCAAGCACTGGCACTGGCTCACTGAGCCGCAGCAACAGTTTCGATAATGTCACATCTGCTGCCAGCACACCGCCAACAGCTTCGCGTGGACGCGGCAGGCCGCGTGGCCGGCCGCCCGGCAAGGTTGGACGCCCCAGAGGCCGCCGGAACAAGCGTCGCGGAAGTTTCGACGACGACGACGATGACGACGACGAGGGCGACGACATCTACTCGGGCCGTGGTATCATGAAGCCTGACATTACGTTCTTCGGTGAAGAACTGCCGGACGAGTTTGGGCGCCGCCTTACCGATATCGACCGCGACAAGGCCGATCTTATTGTGGTCATTGGCACCTCGCTCAAGGTCACGCCCGTGTCCGAAATCCCGGCCTTTATGCCACCCCACGTGCCGGCCATTTACATCTCGCGCGAGCCTGTCAAGCACCTTAATTTTGACATTGATTTGCTCGGCGACTGCGATGTGGTTGTGTCGGAGCTTTGCCGCCGCGCGGGCTGGGATCTGAGCCACGAGATGATCCCACCGAACCAGCAGATCCGCATCGAGCCACTGGTGGGCGAGCATGGCAGCCAGCACAAGTTCACCGACGTGACGCCCGGGCTGATTAAGAAGGAGACCGTGGCCTCGGTGACGACTGCGATTGGAGCACAGCCATTTGTGCCCAAGGCGACGGTCATAGACGATCAGGATGCCGATGTTATGCAGGATGTGGAGGACTATGTCGACCCCAACGCGACCGACGACGACAACGCCACGGAAGACATGGAGGACGACGCGAAGGACACAATCGAGGTGGAGGACATTGACGATTTCGAGAACCGCGGAGACGCGGAGGATGCAGACGAGACGGGGGATACGACAGAACTGTCTGTGGCCTCGACATCCATCGCCGTCGCGACTCCAGCAGACGTCAAGACAGGCGTCGTGACGGTCGTCCGAGAGATGCACGAAGCTCAGCAGACACCGAGTGCACAACAGATCCCAGAGATTCCGGCAGCTGCCCCAGTGTTGAATGCAGAACCTCCTCTTCCTTCGCATCTTCCAGTTCAGCCGTCACAGCCAATGCACGACGTTAACGGGGGCCCTTAGAAGACGGCCCATCGCACGTTACCAGAGGCTCCGATGGCCCAGGCCAATGCGGCAAATCACGCAAATCACAGAGCGCCAGACCGCATGTCAGCACGCCGAACACCGCAAAATCCCATATCGCTAGATTTTATCACCTCGCAGGATCCGCCGACGCAGCATGTGACGGTGCGGCGTATGACGTCGGAAGAGATGAAGGCGCAGAATGTTGCGCAACGACGATCCAAGTCGCCGCCTGTCATTATCGTTATTGATGACTAGGCTCGTCGAGACGATGCTGAAATGTCGGGCGACTCCACACCGAACCTTCAAAAGCCTTGATTGGTTTGCCTGACTCTGATCTCGGAGTCAGGTTGGGACACGTTTGCTATTATCTAATGTTTTGGGAGTTTGGGTCTTCTACTATTATTAGAGTAGAGAGTTTATACAATAATATCAGCGTTCTTTGTTGTTTGTATGAGTGGCAGGTTTCTTTGCGTATGTGCATCTTAGATGGCCATTTTCAATTTGAGAGTATATAAAGCAGATATGAACGAGAACGATAGAGCCAAAAGGGGGGACAATGACAATATATATAAGGTCGAAAAAGGAAGTGAAAACGGTATTTTCAAGATTTCAAGAGGACACAACAGCCGTTGTGTCCATCACGCGTCACTCTATCACTCTACACACCCAACCACACTTTCTGTCACTCACACATTTACACTTAGATGACCAGCTTGTCAATCTCACCGACACCGGTGCCCTCCTCGCTGCTGCCGCGGCGGCTCAGAGCGTCGCCCTCCATGCCGGGCGTCGGCGGCGGCAGGTGCGCCACCTTTGTGCAGATCCAGCACGACGCGTACATGTTGACGCGGTCGATGCAGACGCCGGGCGTGCGGTTGCCGTGCTGCTTGGCCGAGAAGCCCAGGCGCTCAAAGACGGAAATGTACCAGGGCGTGCGGGCACTGGAGCGCAGCAGGACGCGGCCGCCGAGGGCGAGGGCGCGGTTCAGCTTGGCAATCTGGCTGGCCGCCGCGGCACCGCCGGTCTCGCTGCTGGGGCAGTTGGTCTTTGACAGATTGTTGTCCTCGGGGTCGAACCAGTCCATGCTGTCCATGACGACGGCGACGGTCAGCGAGCCGGGCGCGAGGCGGGCAATGACCTCCTCAATCTCGTCGGTGTGGATGCGCAGACCGTCAAAAGCGCCGGGACGCGACAGGCGGGCATGGGCCTGCGGGCTCTGGTAGTCGAGGTGGCAGCGGCGCGAGAACTTGCCGTCCATGCAGACATAGTAGTACGGGTTGTCGGCGGCCATGTGGACGGTCTCGACCATGGGGTCGAGCGTGTTGACCATGTACTCCCAGACGGCGCTGGACCGGACGCTCTTCTGCGTGTTGCCGGCCGCCGCCTGGTCCATGGCATAGTCACCCTCGATCATGGCCAGCTGGTTTTTGGGCACGCCCAGGGCAGCCCACAGGAACGACTCCTGGCTGACGACAAGACGCGAGAGCGTGCGCGACAGAAGAGCCGGACGGATCTTGGCGCGCCAGATCTCGCGCTGCTCGTTGAGCGTCTTGGCCGACAGGATGGCGTTGACAGAGCGGCGCATGCCAAAGGCATAGCTGAGGTAGCGGAACAGGCGGATGGCGTTCTTGGAGCCGCCCGTGTCGTAGAGACCGCGGCCACTGGCCTTGGTGAAGACGCGCTCGTTGCTTAGCCAGTACTGGAAGCCACGGCTGGACAGATGAGGCGACAGACGGTTGGTGAGCAGCTCGCGGAAACCGGGGTGCTTGCCCTCGCCAAACAGCAGCCAAAAGTCTTCGTAGGGGATCTGGGCAGTGTAGGCGGCGACCTTGAGCTCGAGCAGGTGGTTCTGGGCAGGGTTGAGGTCGACAGCGTGGATGCGAGCGGGGCTCTGGAGGGCGTACGACAGGATGTTGTCACCGGCGCTCGTAATGGCCAGCACAACGTCGTTCTCGTTGAGCTTGAGCAGACGCTCGTCGACGCGAGTGTCTTCCCAAGTGAAGGCGTAGATGTACTCTTCCTTGAACTGGGTGTGCTTGGGCAGCTGGTCGTCGTAGTAGATGCGCCAGTGGTGGTTTTGGTAGAAGAAGGCAGGCAGGGGCAGGTTGGCAGACAGGTTGGCAATGGCGGTCTGGAAGGCCTTGGAGCGGATCTCGGGAGCAGTGCGCTGGACGGCGCGCGACAGAGTGGTGGCTGGGCTGGGCGGCGGGATGGGACGGCCGCCAGAGCCAGTACCATAGGCGCCACGGTTACCGTTGGTCAGAGCCATGGAGTTGCCGCGAAGGTAGGGAGACTCGGTAACCATGGCATCGATGCGCTCGACGACCTCGTGGGGCAGACTGGTGACATGAAAGGGCTTCTTGTGGCAGCCGAGCCAGATGTAGTAGGGGATTGAGCCGAGCGAGTAGTTGCGCGAGTTGACGCTGAGGACAGTACCAAAACGGTACTCGAGGTAGTCGCGGCGGCTGGCGTCGAGACTGACACGGTCAAGCTCGAACCAGGAGCGCCAGAAAGTGCGGCCGAGGAAGCTGATGTGGCGGTTGACGAGGCCACCGGTGTAGTTGCGGAAGCTGAAGTCGGCCTTGCTCTGCACATAAAAGTCAATGGCGCCGAGAATGCCGTTGGGAGCGAGAAGCGAAGACAGCGAGTCGACGACAGAGTAGTAGTCGGGGATCATCGACAAGCTGTAGGACATGGTGATGAGGTCGGCGCCGCCGTGGTCGGGGCGGTCAAACGAGAAGTAGCCGTTGCCGGGGAAGGCAGGCGAGGCGGCGATGCTGCTGCTGCTGCGACGGCTCGGAAGACCACTTTCGTAGTCCTCGAGCCGGAACTTGCGGGCATCCTCGCAAATAACGTGGACGTTGGTCCAGCCGAGGCGGGCGAAGCGCTTTCGCGCGACGGCACACAACGACGGCGAGAAGTCGACGAGGTAGACGCTGGAGAAGAAGCTGGGCACGTCGACGTAGGCGGCCATGGCCTCAATGTTCCAGCCGGTGCCGCCGCCGACATCGACCCAGATGCGCTTGCTGCGGCTAGTCTCGCTGCTGCCGCCGTTCTTCTTGGCGGCACGGTCCTCGACGGACCAGCGGTGGGCCAGCTGCGCGGCCACCAGGGCCAGCATGTCCTCGCGGCCCTTGAGCAGGGTCTTGCGAGTCACGTCGTAGACGCCGGCCTGCGTCTCGTAGAAGCTCTCGAGGGCATCCTGCTGCGTGCCCTTGCCATTGCTGCGGTGCGGCTTGATGAAGCACGAGTAGCAGAAGAGCAGGACCGAGCGCACGAGGCTCGGCTGGCGGTCGTCTGTCTTTTCTGCCTGAGCCGAAGACGATGACGACGTCGAATATTTGGTGATGCCAATGGCAGCCGACAAAAGGACTGCCAGCCCGGCAAAGATGAGTTTGCTGTCCACATCCGGGGGCGTTATGTTACCACCAAGAGAAGCCATGGTACTCTCTCATTGCTGGGCGCAGAAGAGAGAGCAGGTTGTTGTTTGGGGGTGTTCGGGCGGCGGCGGTTTCTTTATACCGTCATGCACGATCGAGTGAGACAAAGATGTCAGGTCAGGGGTTTGTGATGGTAAAATGGTGGAGAGAAGGAGAAAGGGGGGGGGGATGGAAGAGACAACGGTCGAGGAAAGAAGTGACCAGAAACAAGAGTCCAAAAATGGAAGGAACAGGTGAGACCAGGTCAATATAAGAAAGAGGAAGGAGCAAGACAAGGAAGGACCAAAGATAGAGTAGAGGCAGGAACAAAAGACAAATCAGAAACAGAAGGAAGGAACAGAAACAGGAAAGAGCAAGAGAGGGAAGGAGAGAAGGAGACAAAAGACAAAAAAGACAAATGGGAAAGAGGGACCCGCGCACAGTATATACCCGGCCGACTCTTGTCTTGAAGAGCTGTCTTGAGAACTGTCTCGAGAGCACGCGGACGATTGGGCCGATGGTCGCTTGACCCTGACGGAGGATATAGGCTTGTGGTGTGCCAGTGTGGGTGTGTGCCTGTGTCTTGGAATAAAGGACGGGGGCGCACACGCGAGTACTTGCTCGAGAGACCACTGGCAGGCAGCCAAAAGCAGACATCAGAAAGAAGACATCAGAAAGCAGACGACAAAAGGCACGTCTCTAGCCCACGCGACCGACTAGGCTCGAGACCAAAATCAGGGTCGAGGGGCATGTCGAGGGTGTCAAGGGGCGTCGAGGGGCAGCGAGGGGAACAATGGGTGGGAAAATAGAAAGGGAGGCCAGGAGGGGTCGAAGATCTCGGCCGGTAACAGAGAGAACAGGCAAAGAAACAAAAGAGACGAGCACCGACTGAGCCCATTCCATCAACTGCTCGCCCATCCATCCGCAGGGATGTTGACGACACGCCGGGGACAATCAGCAGGCTGGTTGGCTGGAAAGAACGCTCACATGTCTGTTTGCAAGCCGTTCACTTGAACGTTGCGGTTGTATCGTTTTGTTGGGTCTTTTTGGGCCTTGCCGTGCCTCCAGCAAATGTGGCAGCCTTCCCACTATCCCACTATCCCACTGTGCACTATGGCACTCATCAATATAACCAGGGACGTTCAAAAGACACTCAAAGGAAAGGAGTCGAGATGAACGACATGATATGCGCTTAGCTCGCTGTCGAGAGGTGTTGCATTGGCCAATCAAGACACCGCGTGCTCGATCCATTTGGCGAGCCCGGGCAAGGGCCAGGCCAAGACCGGCTTTCCATGCACTTTCCACCTGCACTTTCCACGTTGATTACGGCCTAGTCGCAGTTGTACTTAACCGTTGGGGAAAGGGCAGAATGAAGAGAGAAAGCACGAGAGAAAACAGGAGAAGAAATGTGGGAAAGGGACAGAAAAGGGCCAAGGTTGTGCAGGGTGTCTCAAGTCAAGCCCATCTGGGAGACGAGAGACGAGGACAGGGGGAGACAACGAGACAGAAACGAGGAGCTGCAAGGCCACAGACGAGAGAGCAACGCCGCGATTGTCGCCGCTAAATTAGCAGCAAAGACGTGTAAGTGGGAGGTGTGCGAGGCGTGTGAAGCTCAGCCGTGCGGCAATTCGATGCAAGCACACCGGTGGTTTGTCTTTGGCTTTTCTCTGTTTTCTTGATATTTCTTCTGTCTGTCATCGTTGTGAGTGCCCCTGATGTCGTAAACTGTCTGTATTCTGTCACTTCAACTGAAGCTTCTGACAGGCTTCTGTCAGTTCAACGAGATTCCCCCCTCCAAGTGCTCCGTAAACCTCCACTCGATAAGATCCGTCAAGCTTCTTCCCCTCGTAGGGCAACCCCTGGGGTCTAGTGCAGGAGCCGTTGCTCTATCGTTGGGAATCGACAGTCAAAAAGCCACTCAAGGCCAGCCCAAGACTATCCCAAGGCCAGGCCGTGTAAAAAGTGGGTCTGTTTGGCGAAATGCCAATCACGGCCCTTGTTTCGGGCACATGCAGAATAGCCGTGTTATGTCTTGCACGTTTGCACAACCACAACGACAAAACGTGGGAGCCAGCGTTGTTTGTCGTTCGTGTCTTTTGTCGTTCATGCTGTTCTTCTTTCTGTCGGTTTGGGGCGTCTCTCAAGATCTCCGACTGCTTCCTTCTTCTCCCGTGTGGCCCCGGCCAATTGCCGATCTTTGGTTTTGTTCTTTTGTTCTCTCTTTTCGACATTCTCCCTCATCCTCCCTCCCGTTTCTCTTTCCTCGAGTCTCGTTGGCGGCTGGTCGTGCCGGATCGGAGCTGCATCTTGCCTGGTGTCCTGCGTGTCTCGCATCTTCTCTGCCAACACCTGATCTGTGCTTATTTTTTGTCCTTTTTTCTTTTTTCTCGCTTCTGTGCCTTTTCTTCCTTTTCTTCCATCCAATCCGTTCCCTTCGTAATTTTCCTCCACTGGTAACGTCCGAAGATCGAGTTGACTCGGCCAAGCCGCCTCGAGACAAAACAATCGGCTGAATAAAAAGGTGAAAAGGTGAACAAAAAGGTGTACAGTACCTGGCTCTTGGAACGGCTTCTCTGTCTCTGCGGCCGAACAACTGAGACGCGATCTTGGCTTCTCGGTACGAAACGCTTATCGGGTGGCTGTCGACCGGGGTGGGCGAGACAGAAAGAAGAGACGAGACAATCAATGAGAGGGAAATAAAAAGAAAAAGAAAGGGAAAAGGCCAGGATGTCAATCTGGGTTCAAACGCGTCGGCAGATGCAAATAACGCGCCCGACCTGCAGGAGAACAAGCTGCGCGATCGGTCGGCAATCGACGAGTCCCGAACATCTGGTCATCTCGTTTCGTCAAGGTCAAGGGGACGCGTTGATTGAACTCATCGTAAATCGTGTATCGTGAAAGCCAGCTGAAGCTCAAGCTCAGCTTGAACCCCTAACAAGGCTGTAGCTTGACTCGCCAGACTCCAGGCTAGACCCACTTTAAAAGTATGCTTACATAATGTGACTTTGGTTGCCGAACCTCGTCGGCCCTTTATTCTTCCGTGCCGCCGCCATCGTGGGGCTCTCCGCATGCTGTGCTCACTGAGGTCAGCTACACGCGGCGCGGCGCATCCAGCTTTCGCACTTCGCATTCTCGGCACTTTGCCATCAACGACGCGGCGCAACGATCCATTGTCTATCAAACCAGCAGCGGCACCGGTTTCTTCTGGACGGCCTTGCTCCCATGCGACATTTTTAGACGCCTCACCCTTGCGTACACGCGCCTATGCGTGTCTCGCCCTGCCACCAATCGCTACTGACATCATATCACCCATCGATTTGACAATCGCATCACTTCGAATTGAGAGTCCGGCCGTCGACCTTGACCTCGACATTGACCTTGACACTGGCCTCGACAACGATCTCGACTCGATCTTTATACCCAACACCGATACCCCTCCCCACAACCACAACCACTTCCAACCCTCAAAATGCCGCCCGGCCAGAGCGCCGGGAAAAAGGGCGCCAACAGCCTTGCCCGCCAACGCTCCCGGAATACGACTCCGTCGAGCGTTGCAGCCCCGCCACCGGCGGCCTCGACGGCTAGTCTTCCCGAAATCACCACCATAGAGCTGCAGTACCTCGACCTCAAGTTCGAAGTCTTTGACAACCTCACATATGATGATCTCGTCGATTCGGGATCGGGCTCCGGCTCGACGATACCCGATTCCAAGTCGCTGGACGGCATCATCTCCCGGCTGAAGCGTCTGCACGGCATCTCGGAGGATCGTGGCAGCAGCTATGATCGTGGCATGCGCCTGCTGTCACAA
This sequence comes from Sporothrix pallida, assembly GCA_021396235.1. NCBI lineage: Eukaryota > Fungi > Ascomycota > Sordariomycetes > Ophiostomatales > Ophiostomataceae > Sporothrix > Sporothrix pallida. The sequence goes on from WNYG01000029.1 coordinate 165,128, forward strand.
AGCCGAAGATTGCGCATGGACCAGCAGGCTGCGGACCGAAGCCGTGAAGAAGAGCGACTCCAGCGCGAAGGCGGCGACGACGACCACCAACGACGTGCCAACAAGAAGAAGCGCAAGGCGCCGTCTGGCGGCGACACACAAGACAGCTCACAAGGCGGTGGCAGCATGGACGTGGACGAAAAAGACAAGGACAAGGACAAGAGCAAGGACGACAAGGCGAAAGAGTCCGAGTCCGAGTCGGAATCGTCCGACGACGAGGGCGCACCGCCGCCACGACCGGTGCCCCAGAACCAGACCTTTGGCGAAGATCCCTCGACATTCCCCGACCCGACAGTTTATGAAATTCGCGACGTCACACCAGGAATGTCCGTGGACGAGATCAAGGAGATTTATTCGGTCGCCTCGTATCCGCCATCAGACCTCGCCGACCTGATCGCAGGCAACCCGCCGGACAAGGACTTTAGCAGCGCCAAGCCGTCGAACCAGATCAACTTTAGCACCTTTTCCACCTACATCGAGCCCTACTTCCGCCCCTTTACCGAGGAGGACTTGGCCTTTTTGCGCGAGCGCGGCAACCGCGTGTCGCCCTTTAGCATGCCCCAGCGAGGCACGCGGCACTACACGGAGATCTGGGCCGAGGAGGACGGCGCCATGGCCATTGACTCGAAGCCGTCGGACAGCGGGCACGACAAGAATCTGCCGCCCAACCAGCCGCGCGGCAACATTGAGGCCATGAACGACGACATTGGCGAGACAGATAAGATCTCCGTGGGCCCGCTGCTTTCGCGTCTGTTGCAAGCTATGCGGCCAGAGAACCGTCCCGATAACGGCGGCGACGCGTCCATGAACGGCGATGTCAGTATGAATGGCGACCTCAACGATGGACAGGGCGGCAACAACGACTCGCTGCCACCAGCCACGTTTATGCCCGAGTCCTCGTCCGAGTCCTGGAAGAAGGCGGCACACCCCAAGCTGGAGTACAACCAAGTTGAAGAGCGCATCAAGCAAGAGCTGCGGCACATCGGCTTCTTGCCCTTCCCAGATCCCTCATCAGCGTCGGCAACAGCGAACGGAACAGCAAATGGGGCCAATGGCACTGCAAACGGCGCCGGCGCCAACGGAAGCAGCGCCAACGGTGCATCAGGTGCTGGCGGTACCTCAGCAAATGGCAGTGCCGGTGCAAATGGTACCGCAAATGGCGCTGCTAACGGCACTGCCAACGGTACCGCAAACGGTGCCACCAACGGTGCCACCACAAATGGCGATGTCGACCCGGCTCTTGCCGCAGATTATAACGGCCACTATGACGACGAGATCGCCGCCCGCCTGCGCCGCCTCCAGACAGGCCTGCGCGAGCAGATGCTCGTCAACGGCGCCCGCAAAGCCCGCCTTGCCGAGCTTGTCAAGGAGCGCATGGCCTACCAAGAGTACCAGACAATCTTGGAAGACCTCGACGGCCAGGTCAACGCCGCCTACCTCAAGCGGACCCGTACTATGGGCAAGTCCAAGAAGGGCAAGCGGCCCGGCGGCGGTGCGGCTGCTTCGGCCGGTGCGGCAGCCGGTGCCGGAGCAGCGGGTATGGCTCGCCCCGGTATTGGCGACATGACGCGCACGCTGATGGAGCGCCGCAAGCGCTGGATGGAGAATATTGGCACTGTCTTTGACGACGAGCGCTTGCAAAAAGTGCCGCGGTCATCCGATCCCAACAGCAGCATATTCCAGCCGGGCGAGATCAACAGCTTGATCAAGAAGGAAAAAGCTGCGTGGGACGAAGAGGTCGATGAAGAATAGAACAGAAGAATAGAAGGGGGGTTGTGAAGAGCACAAGTTTTTTATTCTTGTATTATGTTCATGTATGCTTGTTGGGTTTTCGTTTTTCGTTTTCGGTGTCTCCAAGACGATACAAAATATTTTGGAGAGGATGGGATACAAGTACTTTTAAGCTTCTCTTTCGTGTATCTTTTGTTTTGTTTTAACTAGCAAGGGGCGTTTCACGGAGTTTGCAACCATTCACTGTACTTTTCAGACGATAGTGACGGGAGTAATGAATTTTAATATCCACTTGAGCCAGTGTATTCACTCATACTTGCTTGGACTTCAGATGTGTCATAAATTTGTATATACAATTCAAGGCTAGGTAAAATATGTAGGACGAAGTAAGGGAACGGATGTATCCCTTTATGACAGAAAAAATGCATTTCGACAACAGCGTTGCAAAGCCATCGTACAGTACAACAGCTTCGCTTGTCCCTCAACCTCCTTTTTGACCGTTTCTCCTTCTGGCCATATGCCACCTGAAAATATCATTCCTAGATCTCCGCCAATATGTGTGAAAATAATAAATAGATAAGAACGAACCGCCCTGAAAACGCCTTCATGAAGATAATATGTTTTTGATGAGAACAACCAGAAAACCCCCTCCCGTGAATAAATGCAAATGGGTATGATGCTTGACAAAAGTGATGATGTAATAAAGAGCCCGAGGGTAATGCCTTTTTTGCGGTCCCCCAGCTCCAAGTCGTTATGCACGCCGTTCTTTTTGTTTGCTCGCTCGCTCGTTTGTATGCCGAGTCTCCACGAGTTGATCGTAAAGACTCTAGAAGATCTTTGTCCACACAGATTTTGCCTTGTCTTTCCCTGTTCAATGTGTTAGTGAATGTATACTAGTCTGGGTATGCCACCATGTGGGAATACGTACACGTCTCTTCCTTTTGCGGCTGGAGGTCACCCAACTGGATGCCTGCCAACCGTGCCATCCGTCGCCGCGTAGCCTCGGACGTATTCATCGGCGGCAACTGGTGGATCGACTGAGTGCGCAAAATGGGATGGTTCTTGAGCTCAATGCCCGATTCGCGGTCTGCCGTGATCGTACCGAAGCTGGGCGACATGGACAGCCGATCAGTCGCACTATGCAAGTGCTTCTTGATAGATGAGCCCCAGCTATAAATGCGACCCCGTTCGTCGGTATTGTCGTGCCGGCCACCGGCAGCCAAATCAACCACGTCAACGCGCTCGCGCAAACGCCGAATAGCTCGCTCTCGGCGGACCATAGCGTTGGTTATACGTGGGCAGTATCCGCGTGGCAACATAGACGTCTTACACAATGGACAGAGTGAGCTGACGTGTGTCAGGAACTCATCTATGCATTCGGGGTGGAAGATGTGGCCGCACGAGAGCTCGCGGATAATAGTGGCGCGGTTCTGGAACGGCTCTAGGCAGATCTGACACATGGGTTGGTACTCCAAGTCACCGATGGCTGGCGTGTCAGGAATTGCCTCTGAAATCGGTGATGTCGGAACAACAGATGCCGGTACGGCTGGAGCACTATGGTCAGACGCTGATTGACTCCGCGAGTCGGAGGTGGAGTTTGCAAAGACCTCGCTATCTAAGGCGGCATCGAGGCTTTGGTGTGGCCGAGTTTGCGATCGTCGGGAGAGTCGTCGCGCTGCTAACGTGGTGGAAGGAGGAGTGGGAGATAATGGCGGAACGGTGCTTGCCGCTTCTGAGGTAGGCGAGCCAGGCTGGCTTTGCGATATTGAATGCGGCGGAGGTGACCTTGGCGGCGGCGGATCGTAATTGTATGTGAAAAGCGGGAATTTCTGCACGTGGCTTGGTGGGACAGTTAAGCGCTTAATGCCCATAGCCTCGAGGTTGATTTCACCTGTGGCTACACGTCGTTGAAGTGACGTACGTCGTCGTTTCCACATAACATGCATGAAAAGAGAGGTGAGGGTAATAACGGCGAGGAGTACACCGATGACGGCCAGGATAAAAACCCAAACGTTGGGCAGGCCTGTCGGTGTGCTCACGGTGAGCTCGGTCCATATTCGCACATAGTCGTCGGGATCTGGGTTGTACAGTTCACTAATGTTCTCACCAAAGGGCACATCTGTCAGATTGCCAGAGTAGAGGCTGAGCTGGTACATCATCTCCTGGCCAAGCGAGCCTGAGACGGCAAAGATGGGGTAGTGGTTGTCAAGTTTCCACGTTCCATCGTCATCAAGGTCCCAGGTCTCCGATTCCGGGCCTGGCGGTTTTGTCGTATCATTGGTGGGTAGGTAGAAAATAAAGGCACGCAGGGGGTCGTAACGTGCAGAAGCGAGGTAAGACTTGGTGCAGTCTGCGCTGTACCAAGGGGCGAGGGCAATGAGGTTGTAGTTGGTGGCGGGGAGGTTGCTCTGGCGGACGGCCGAGTCGGGGACATATTCGCGTTCTGATATTGTGCAAGGGTCGTTGTATTCGAGGTCAGGAACATAGAGAAGGCCCTGTATTAAACCATTTTGCGTCTCTGTGTACTTGGAGAGCAGAACGGTCAAGTTGTCTGTGACATGGTCTGAGTAGGCGATGTCACCGGATACCGCCGTCAAGTTCCTTAAGATGGTGCTTGTGACGGTATTCGGCCCCTCGTATATCGGGTCGCTAAAGAGGAGCCTTGGGGAATGTTAGTCAAAGGAGAGACAGTGACGGGGAAGACGGTCCAGCAACATGACGACAGGGCGGGTGATATAAAACAAATATGAGGAAGGGCTGGTGAGGCTGCAGATGACGTCAAGAGATGGAAGGAGGAAGAGGGAGGTGCCAAGAGATAACATGACAGGAAGCCAGGGCAGATGACAGTGCATCAACACCACACTTGCACGCAGATGGTCGATGATAGCCGGCACTTGCAAGGCGGCGACCAACAATCTAGAAGCCTCGCCATGTACCACCGCTAATCTGCTATCCGTCATATTGAAGCTTTCAGGGCCAGGGCCAGCCCTCAGCATGGTTGGTTGGTTCCACCACTGTGGTTCAGCCAAGGAAAGCTTGGCTGGCTTGGCGCTGCCTGGCATGCGGGGACCGGGGATTGGGAGGGGAGGATTGGCGCGGTGGAGCGATAAAGCGTGCAGGAAAAGGGGACAACATGCCCTGTGGCAAAACCCGCGACAGCCGGAGGAACGAACGATGAAAAGTGGAAAAGAGCGCGAAAAAGAGGGCAAAAAGGGATGTAGTAAAAAACACCGGTCGCTTTTCGTGCAGCCTGACAAAAACAGATTTCTTTGTCCGCGTCCGCCTCTCGAAGTCACAAAAAAGCGTGCGGCTCCGTTTCCATGTGCGCCCTTGGAGCCTCCACTGCTGGACGGAAACTGCACGTGAGAGGCCCACGCAATCAGCCGCCGCCTTGCAATAAATTGGGAGAGGGCTAGGCCACGAACGGTTGGAGAATGGGAGGGCGGAAAGTGCAGGAAATGCGTAAAAAATGGCGAGGGGAGAATGGACGTGTGCCGGACCTCCGAGTGCATATCTCGACACAATCGCGCTTGTGATGCACATGCGCGCTGCCCAGAAAGGCCAAGGTTGGACGGCGAACGGATGCGCCCTCGACGTTGACGGAGCGGGGAAGAGTAGAGGGTATGAGGGACAGGGTGTGACAAATGGCGGGTGAGTGCTTGTGTGTCATCTCAATGATGGGAAGAAGAAGGCATTGTGAACAAAAAAGAAATAGAATCAGGACGGCCAAACGATAAGCAGGCCCCGAGACGAGGCCCGGCTTCAGGTGGGCCGATGCCGTCCAGAGACGCAAAAGCAGGACGAGATCGGATAGATCAGAAAAGAGAATGGGAGAATACGTACACAACGTTTTGGACTCCATCAAGAGCTGTCAAACGTCAGTCAAAATCTGCATCTCGGAAACTCGCTGTCTTTCCCATTGTGACGCCTTGGCGACCTCTTGGCAGTAACGTCGGTGGGGGTTGATGCGCGCTCTCATTCAGCATCTCGGGTTCCCTGGGCTTGTTGAAAGTGTCGATTTGTACCGTGTGCGTCGTTCATTTTTGTGCAGTTGCGGTTATTTTCTTTGTGATCGTGTTGCCGTTGTTGCCGAATGCCAGCAAAGACGCGTTGCAGCCAGGTGGGTGGCGGCCGTGATCCGAAATTGTTCAATCCAAGGCGAACATGGCGTTGCAGGCCCAAACGCAAAATGAGGCAATCGCGAGAGTCGGAAATGTGAAGAGTGGCGCAAAAGCAAGAAGCTGAGATCCAGGATGGCGCATGGCGAGACGTGCAAACCCAGGGGCAAGAAGACGGGTCGTCGCGAGAGACAAGGCGACAGCCAAGAGATGGCCGTTTGCTCGGCGCCAAGAGGATTGGCCTCGGGAGAACAGACGATCGCGAGGGCAAAAAGGAACGACCACAACAGGAAAACAGGCAAAGACAATGCGTTGGGGAAGAATTCTCTAAAACTTACACATGCTCATGGTCGTTCATGATCGAGGTGGTTTGGCGAAGCCCAAACCTTTGGCGAGGAAAGGGAAAAGAAAGAGGGAGAGATTGAATACGGCGTTTGGAAAGCTCAAGATCACTAGTAAAGTCAGGGCCCTTGCTGGTGGTTGTGACGCTGTTTTTTCTTGGCGGCGCAAGGAAAAAAGAAAGGGCGAAGGCTCTTCCTAATAACGGGTTAAGAGGAATCGGGGTTGCAGCCAGCGAGCCCAAAGAAGAGACCAAGAGGGGCTTTTCGTGTCGAAAGGACCCAGGACCCAGTGGTGCTGAGAAAACAGAAGAAAAACGGGCACTGCAAAAGTGGCCTTGGTGCGGAATCAAGGCGGGCACGAGCAAAAGTGCGGCGAGCCCCTACAGGCAAATCGACGAAGACGAGACGACCCAAGCAGAGTGTGGCGGAGGGCGTAAGGCGGGTAATACGCAGGGCCTGCAGAAGGCCCAGAGACAAAGAGAATGAGGAATTAAGAAATTGGGTCAATCGGATAAGAGAACTTGCGCGTGGGAAGTGTTTCGGGCATGCCAAGACCCAAGTCCATTAACAACTGCCCTTTCCAGCAAGAGTTGGAGGGACGGAAATTGGTGGAGGATAGGCGAGGCGGGGAGATGTTGAGGTTGAAATACGTCGAGGAATATTGGCAAGATGGAGAGATGGAGGACGCAGAGAAATTGGTTTTGAAATTTTCAAGATAGGATCGATAGGATAGGGGAAAGCGAGGTGAAAAGGGAAAGAACGAGAAAAGGGGAGACGAGCAGATGAAAGAGAATGAGGAAAGAGGAAAGAGGAGTACTAGATACGGTAGTCGGACGAATACGAATACAGAAGGAGGCTGCACAACACGCCCAAAGACGGCCGCGGTAATTCCTGCCTACAAATTACTTTTTACAGAGCCCTCTTTCCAATCGTGAACAATCGAAATGAACAAGAAAATGGGCAAGAGCGGAGTGAGAAGGGCAGAGAGGCAAGAACTGATGCTGCAAATGGTAACGCAAAGGAGAAACGAGAAGGAGAGACCGTCTCAGTGAGGGCTAGGGTTGAGACAAGACGGGCAGCCGCAAGGGAAGGGACTCAGATTCAGATGGATTGCTCATTGCTCCTTCCCCGTCTCTCGGGTTGTAAAGGAAGGGGCGGCACTTTTTGGCCGTCACAGATGTGGGAAATGGGAAAGAGGAAAAATAAATGAAGACGAAAAAGTGCAAGAAGGAACAAAAGAAAAAGGAGGTGTAGAAACGACGACGCAACGGCTGACGCGCCAGGCAAGAGCGATCGCCAAGAAGAGGCAAAAGTATCAGAGGAAAGAACAAACGCCTTGTCGAGAAAATGGCCAAAATAGGCCGAAATCGTAGCAAGGTCAAGGAGGTGTGTATGAAGTGTACGAAGAGGCCATCTCCTGTGATGATACTTCGGCGAATCGGCACACGATGGGGGCTAGAATTGTGGAAGAACGATGCCCTCACTGGTGAAGATCTGGACAACTTATTTATCTCCTCGGACGTTGTAAATTACGTGAGATGACTAATAAAAGGAGTGCAATTGCCTCCTGAGCAGTATCTAGCTTTTTGCGAACAAGAGAAGTCGCGACCGATGCATGTCATACTGTCGCGAGACCAACGACAGGGAAGGCGCGACCCAGCGCGACATGACAGATACAGCCCACTACAACACAACCATTGAACCAACGCAAGGCGGATGCGGGAAGAAAACACAAGCTTTCCCAAGCCTTCCAAGCTTTTTGCTCCCAAGACCGGGGCAGGCGGGATGGGCAGACTGGGCAGACTGGGCAGGACTGGGCAAAACCAACGGGTGTGATAAAGTCCCAAAAGTCCCAACGAAGCGCGCCAGAAGGCAAGGGCATTTTCCCTCTCTTTCTGTCTCTTTCCTCTTTTTCTGAGCCGCTAGCGCTGCACACCAAGTCCCCACTAGGGGCATGAGGGAAATTGTGGCCTTACTGAGGTAGGCAAGCACTCATGTCGCTCCTTGCCTTTTCGTGTCGTTTGGTCGGCTGGGAAGGTGCAAAGTGCAAAGGAAATGCAGCAAAGACGAGAGGAAAGTGCAGGGCTGCTGGCCAATATTCCACACGTTCTCAACACCAGCACTCTCGACGTGCCGGTTGCCCCTGCCAGAAATTAACGAACGATCCAAAAAATACGCGGTTTGGCAAGACGTTCGCACTTGCCCTGAATCTAAACTGTCTGACTGACTGTAGCACCTTCTCAGGTTGACATGGCCCGTTATGTTCGGAAGGGCCTGGACCCTGAGCTAGCGCCATAGGCTTGACCCCTTTTGGCGGCTCCGTTTGCTTGTCTTTTTCAAGATCTCTGCTCTCACAACTCCACGACATTCAATGTATTGTCCCTCCCTTCGGTTACATTATCCATTTTGCTTTCCCCATTCCTTTCTTCTCGACGTTGCAGTGGACGTCCAGTTACATCGTTTTCCGTTTTCGGCGTTTGCCCGGTCGGACAGTTTGTATGGCCGAATGTTGAAGTGTTGTGGGCATCTTGTTCACTTTCTTTTGTCCTCTTCCTCTCGGCTTTGATCTCGATAGTTTGTCGTGGCCAATTGGCCGACAAGAAATAGAAAAAGAGCGCAAGGGGAAAGAGACAACGAAGCAGTCTCAAGAGCCAGAAGAGACACGAGAGGCATTGGGAGAATGATGGACCGTGGCTGTGGGCGAGTCTGAGACACAAAACGACGACTTCCGACATTTTAAGTGTGAAACGCGAGACCCAACGCGAAGGCCCAGCAATGCTGACGAGCTGAAAGAGCTGAAGGGAAGAGGAGTGTGAAGATGAAAGGAAAAGACACAGGCACCAGCAAAAAGGCAGCCAAACGCAGCGTTCTGGACCAAGCCACATCCCGATCTTGTGCACCGACGCACACACTGCACACAATGCGGACAATGAACACAATGCACACCACACAATGCAAGTGTTTCTCAATTGAGTGGAAATCCAACAACCCACAAGCCTGGCCAGAAAAAGCCAAGTGTGGCCAAGAAAACGGCAGCCGGGATCTAGGCATCGCGAGATCGAGGCAAGGGCCGTGGAAAACGTGGCACCAGTTGGGACTTGAACAATGCCAAGAAAGGTTTGTTGAAAAAATGTTTCGTTTCTTTTTTGCAAAAGGAGCCAAGTGGCTCCTCGAGGCTTATGTACAGAATGGTGTGCATCTCTTCTCTCCCGTCGATGGACTTTTCTTCCTTTCGCACCCTTCCCGACAACCAGCCCAACGAAGCGCCATCCATCATCGACAACGACAACGACAAAGACAACCCCCTATCCAAATCTAGTTCCGCTTGCAGCCAGACTTGGCCGTCAGCTCGGACGGGCAGGTCACCTGCTTCCAGGTCACGGCCGGGTTGTCGGCACCCTTGAACCAGTCGAAGCGCCACTGGCAGCCGGCCTTGAGCGCGGCAGGGAAGCTGTCGCAGTCCGACGCCGAGTGGATGCCGCCGTACCGGTCGCCCCAGCCGTTGGGCGGAGCGCCGTACTGCTGCGTGCACGCGTTGTAGATGCCGACACCGCCGCCGGGGATGGCCAGGTCAAAGTGGTTGGCGCCCAGGTCGCCGCCCGTGTTCGTCGCCTGCACGACCAGCTTCTTGCCCTGGAGCGGGGCGCTCGTGAACGTCAGCTCATAGCACGCGCAGCACCACTGGCTCTCGGTGCTGCCCGAAATGCGGACGGCGGCGTAGCCGTAGGCGACGGTGTCGTTGACGGCCCAGGGCGCCTGGGACGAGCACATGAAGGCGTTGCCGCCGTTGTCGCAGCCGGACTTGGTGGCGCCGTTGTCGTTGAGGGGCTTGTCGTTCTTGTCGCAGGTGCCGACGGGGCCCTGGCTGAAGCCCTTGCCGGGCCAGCCGCACGAGGGCTTGCAGCAATCCCAGTAGCGCGTGGTGGTACCAGTGCTGTCGGCACCGGCCGTCTGGGCGAACAGCAGGAGAGCGGCCGGCACAAGAGCGCCGAGAGCCTGGGTAGGAAGCATGTTGGGTGAGGTGAGGTAGGGGATAGGTGGCAAAAGGATGCAAGGTCTTCCTGTAAAGATGTCACGATACTCAAAGGAGAGGAGATTTTTAAGTATGTACAGCCTGCTACAAAGAGAGGGGAAGAAAGGGGCACGACAGAGAGAAAACACGCCGCAGTCCACGGCGATGGCCTCTTTATATCGTGTATATGCCCCCCGTCTTACGGCGCTCCTCTATTTCCTTTATTTTGATTTTCCCACTCCCGCTATTAGCCCGCGTCGAAGTCCCTCTCTCTGCCTCATTGTCGGCCGCATCGAGACGAAAGCCGCCCAGATGCTGCATCTTCTGCATTATTGTATACCGCCATACTGCAAAATGGGCCGGGGTAGGATGGGATGGGATGGGATGGGATGGGATGGGGTAGTGGGACACGACCCACCATCGACCTCATCCAAAATGCCCAGGATTGCCCAGTCTGTTTTTTCGTTTTCCTTTTGGTGCCTTCCTACTTCTCGGCGCTACTTGTCGGCCACCAAACTCTCTCGTCTGCCGTTCCCTTGTCACAAGTTCCCAGTCGAGTAATTGCGGACGCGGCCTCCGATTCGAGGACTGGATTTGTGTGTGTCTATGTACCTGTGTGCCTGCATCTGTTATGTGTGGATGTCCATTTGTGTCTGTTCCTGGCAGCTCTCGTAATGAGAATGTGGAGGTAGACGGCCTGGTGTCCCGGTGAGGAAAATGTGCAGGTCCATCCCAGGCCTAAACCAGTCGAATCGAGTGGGCGAATGGTGGGATGGATACACGATGACAAGCCAAGCTCGGGATACAGCATATATATCCATATTGCGTTTTGGTGAGAAAGTGCAATTCGAGGGCATTAATACACGATGCAATCAATAGAACAGGAGAGTTTACCCCACACCAAGGCGGGATGCAAAGATGGTGACGAAGAAAGGACGCCATGAAGCAGTCCTCTATCTTTGATAACCCCAATTGAAGTCCTTGAGGAATATGCTTTATTCGATAAGAGAGGAATTCGTATCTGCGATGGGAAACAAAGTGCCAGTCTGATGACAAGACTCTGTTTGAAGATTAAAGTGATCGCCTTGAGGGCACAGGAGAACTTCTACTCTCTTCCCCTTCACAGCCTGTCATCTCATTGCCAATACCCGCCGGGCCATACGCGCCGACAATTTGCGGGGATCCAGCTGGGTGAAAGATTCGGTGGATGAAACAAACAGAGAGTGCTATATATACTGCGATAATATAACGTGTTTATCAGGCCTCTGGGCAGCGAGCCGAGGCGGCAGAGCTGATATTAACATAAACAAGGTCAAACGAGGCAGAAATTCAATGGTCAATTGAATGGGGAAGAGTGTGAGTGAGAAAAAGCAGAGAGAGACAAAACAGAGTAGTTCTAGAGCCAAGAGAATTGATACCGATCCCATGATGGCTGTATTTGAAAGAAAAAGAAGAAAAAAAGGATTATGAAAATGGCAATCGAGAGGGGAGGCTTTTATCAAACTCGCGTCCCCGCTTGCACTCAATTTATTTTGCAGGTGCTCGTGAAAATTGTGTTCCTGGGCAACGGTTCTTGTTTCGTGGACTGACTCGGCTGAGGTAAATGATGCTTGAAGCACTTTCTTTCTTTTGCTGTGCCTACTTTTGACTATCATACATGTTGCATGACTCGTTGCGAGTTGTAGATGTACTCAAGGTAGGCATTATGATGGACAGGCTGGACTTATTTAAGCAACTGAACAGTTTTTATCGTATTTGTTCCGTTTATTTATTTATTCTATTATCACCTTACTTGTTTTATTTTTATTTTTATTTTTATTTTATTTCACAAAAAAAAAAAAAAAAAAAAAAACGACAAGGCTAAGTAAATAAAAAAGATATACTCGCAAAAGGGTTTATTTTTGACATAAAACAACTCTACATCATTTCACGTTAAAGGTCTATTATATCGGGAATCATCAACTTTTATTTGTTTTGAAATACCTATTCTATTTCATCAAATTCTTCGCGTCTGGATCAGTCAAGATCAGAACACTTATCATCGTACCGTCATCATCACACTCTTCGTAAACCTCGTCTCGTAGATCACCTGGACCTTTCACCTTTTAAAAGCCCCAGCCGCCGCCCTCCTCGCGTCTCTCGTGCCGGCGGCCGTCGTTCTCGTCCTCAAAGGCCTCCTGGGCATCGCGCACAATGCCACCGAGGAAGCCACCCAGGCCACCACCGCCGCCGCCCTCGCCCTCGTAGCCCGGGCGGCCGCCTTCGTACTCGTCACGGCGCTCCTCGCGGCCGCCCCATCCACCACCTCCACCGCCAAAGTCCTCGCGCTCCTCGCGGCCGTGGTGACGGCGCTCCTCGCCGTCCCAGCCGCCTTCGTCGCGGCGCTCGCCAAAGTCCTCACGGCGCTCTTCGAAGCGCTCATGGTGGCGGCGCTCGCCAAAGTCTTCGCGGCGTTCCTCGAAACGCTCCTCGCGGCGCTCCTCGTGCCAGCGGCCACCGCCACCCTCGCCGCCGCCCTCCCAGCGACGCTCCTCGACGCGCTGCTCAAAGCCGCCACCGTAGGCCGGGCGCGTGTCGGTGCGTTCCTCATAGGCAAAGCCCGACGGGCGCTGGCCATGGCCGCCAAACTCGTCCTGCTCGTAGCGGCGGTAGTCGGTGCGCTCTTCGCCGTCAGGGTACTCAGTGCGCTTAAACTCAGCCTGCGCGTAGCGACCATCCTCTTCGTTGCGGCCGTACTGCGTGTACGTCTGGCTGTAGCCACCATCAGCCTCTTGGTGGCTGCTGACCTGCGGCCGGGAGCTCTCGGAGAAGCCAGAGCCAAGGAGCGAGCCGGCTGCGCCAAGAAGGCCGCCCAGACCGGCTGCACCGCCGCCTCCGCCGCCGTTGTTGTTACCACCGCCGACGAGGCTGCCAATCTCACCGAGAAGGCCGCTGCCACCACCGCCACCACCACCACCGCCAGAGAAGCTGCTGGTAACGCCACCAAGAATGGCACCGGCAGCAGCGCCCGCCAGCTGGTTCTCAAGGCTACCGCCGCCACCGCCCGGCAAACTGAAGCCCGTGACGTTCTTCTGCATGCTCAGCGGCTTACCGCAACCGTGGCCCGTGTCGTGGACACCCTCCTTGTGGTTGTCGCCACGCTCGACACCGTCGCATGAGAGCTTCTGGCGGTACTCGTTGCGCTGGTCGTCGGGCATGCTCTGCCACCACTCCTCGACGCTGCGGAACATAATGTTGCGGCAGTCGCGGGCACCGTCGTCGCCCATCTCGCGCTGGGCGGGGTGGTGCAGCACACCGTAGATGATGCGGTTGAGCGTGCGGCCGATATCGACGCTGTCGTCGTCCCAGGCCTGCATGAGCTGCGGAACGACCCACGACACAACCTTACTGGCCGTGCGGCCGGCAACCTCGTTCAGGATGTTGCTGAAGTGATCCTTGGACAGCATAGAGTGAGTGGGGTCGGTGCACTCGTCGTCGTTAAACACAATGTGCTGCTCGTTCTGGCTGCTCTGGATGATCTCCGACGAACCCGTGGCGAGCTCGTTCTGGATCTGCTGGATGACAGGCACGACAAAAGGCGCAATGACCGAGAACACAAAAACGGACAGCTGGTCCTCGAGCTGCTCAATGAGCTGGGGCAGCACTGGGATCTTCTCAATAGCCTCGGTAATCTTCTGGAGGATCTCGTCGTGGAACTCAATGGCGGGCATGATCTGGGCGAAAATGTTCTTGATGTACAGGGTGTACTCCTCAGGCTGGCGCGGCGAGACGCTCATCTGCTGCATCTGGGCGGCCGCAGCGTTGGACTGAATGTTATTCATCTTCTCCTTCTTGTCGCTGCCGCCGAAAATGCCGTCGGGGATCATGTCGAGCACGTTTGCGAGCATGCTGGTGTCCGAGTGCTGGCTCTGCTGCAGGGTGCCCTCGAGCTCCTGGATCTCGTTCTGTGTAAGCTTGTCAGAGACCTCACCCGTCACGGAGTGCAGGAAATCAACGCCGCCAAAGGTGCCGGTGACAATGGGGTAGACGCTGTGGTTGGCACCGTTGAGACGCAGGCGAGTGCCACGGCCGACGTGCGGGAAGACATCTCTCTCGCCCATCTCAATAAGAGCGAGCTCGGTGTAGTTGCTGTGAGCTAGGAAATCCTCGAGACAGTGCAGGCCAGTGCCCATGAGACGCAGAGCCTCGTACAGGTCCTCCTTGCGCTTGCTGTGGCGGTACGAGCGACCAAGGTCGATGCACTTGCCAAACAGCTGACGGACGTGGTAGGCGCTGGTCATAATACCGGCACGCTCGTTGGCAATGTAGTTCTTCATGCCCGAATCGGGATCAATGGCAAGCTCGACACGCTCATCGACGGGGCCACGGAGGCGAGGGTCGTAGCGGCGGGCATCGAGGTTGTCGGCGTAGTTCTTGGGGTTGTCGATGTGGTCTTCGGGGCGGTAGGTACCCAGGCGCTCAGCAGTGACCTCGAACTCGTGAGAGCCGTAGCCAAATGTAAGGAAGCCAAGGACACAGAGAAGCAGACGGATGGCCTCGGCCGAGACGGCCTTGACAGTGCCAACATCGATGGCCTGGCTGTAGTCGCGGAGCCAGTTGCCAAAGTAGACGCGGGAAACGGAGAGCTTGTCGAACTTCTTGCCGCCGACGGCACGGGCCATAATCAGCTTGAGGAGAGTATCTTCGATGTCGCCATGGCGCCCTGGAGTGAGGAGGTTAGTTGGCTGGAAATTATATAGGATTTTTGCAGGATATTCGACAGTCGGTCGGCAGCTTGACTTACAGTTCTGGCCCTCGACCTTGGAGATGCCGGCAATGTTACCGGCACCGAAGGCGTGCACCCGGCGAGTGAAGAGGAACAGGACCAAAAGGCCGATGAGCAACGGAGGGGGCTTTATCAAAGGCATCGTGGGATGTCGATAGGGTTGTATTGGAGCTGGGTATCGTCAGTAGGAAGCTCGAAGGAGGGGCAATTTCGACAAGAAAAGCTTAACAAGAAGCGGCGGAGATCGAACAGAGCTTGGCGAGAGAGACAGGAGACGGAAGGATCGTTAGCCGAGCTTTAGAAGCAGCTTTCTTACCTGGAGTAAATGTGAAGAAATGGTGATGATGGATGCGAGAGAAATGCAAAATGTCGAAATCTCAAGATCCAAGGCGGGGTGAAAGAATCAGAGATTCAAGAAGCAAGAAAAGCCAAGTCTTTCAAAGAAGCAGAGGGAGACCTCCTATTTAAAAATAGGATCTTCCCAAGATACGAGGATAATGCAGAGAATTAAAGAGGAAAAAGAGAGATGTTGGTAACTGGAGGCGTCGTCACAGACGACAGTGCCAAGATGCCAAGAGGAGGGCAACGACTGGGGGCCCCTCTTTCCCTGTTTGGTGATGAGCTGTTGTTTTGGAAGGTGCGATGGAGGGCACTTACGGCAGTCTGAGGCACTCGTCAGAATCTTCAGGGAAACAGCTAACTGGCAGAATTATTACCACGTTGAGCAAGAGCGACCCGTGAGATGAGCAAGGGGCAAGCCGGCTCGTTGCTTGCTCCAGCGATTGATTGGGCTGCCTGCGACACAGAGGACCCGCGTTTGGTCTTGGCATTGTTGCACGACTGGAGGCCGACTTGGCGGGCAGGCGCGACGCAGCCTGTGGAGGAGGGGAAGGAAGGAAGCTCTTTCCGTGTCATCTTCATGCTCTGCAAACGGGCAGGAGCGATCAGTTGGCTGTGGCGGCGTCTATGCTTGGGCTCAATATGAGGTATGTCGTCAGAGGACATGCCGTTGGGGGAATGAAACGGGGGCGGAACTGTCTTGTCGACCCCGCGGTGAGCTGTGTCGCGTCATCATGGCACTTTGTGTTCAGGGTCGCACGTTGGCAGTGAATGATGTGCGGCAAAGCTGTCACTGTTGCTGGATGCTTGGGACGAGGTAGCTCTTGCCATGTTCTGGAGTATGGAAAGAAGTAACGAAGAGCATGTGAAGGCAACAGAAAGGCGAGGAAGGAGAGAAGCGAAAGTGCAAGAATGAATGGCAGACTGCGTGACAAAGGAAGGAGCGATGCGATAGCTATATCTAAGGGCAGAGATTCTACCCTCAATATTTATATACCCAAAGAATATAATGCAATATCGAGCATCGAAGGCTTCGAGAATGAGACGTGGAAAAAGGAACAGAAACAAGAACCTTAACGGCCGGCCCGCACAAGCTCCCCTCACCGATCCCCGCGCGTTCCTGACTTGGTGTCGCAAAAAGCGCTTATGCCGGCAGCTACGACAGACGGACCACGGCATCAGGAACAAGAAAAAGGGGCAAAAACAAACATAGTGCCCGTCGACTTCAAAGACAGCAATGATAGCTATCGAACGGTGTCGTTTGCTGGGCTTCTTGGCCCAGTGGCGAGCGTCTAGCATCTGTCAGCGCGTTTGTTGTGCCTTGCGCTGTCGCGCGTTGGAGCAGAGCTTGGCAAGTCGCGCCAGAAAAGCTTCAGATAAAGAGCCACCAGCCTGAGAAAGCCATATTTTCTGCAATGTCTCTTGAGCTGACATTTCTCTTTCTGGTACTCGCTGTATCTACAGGACCCATTGACATTGAGTTTACAGAACCACGCTTCGGCTTCTCACCGAGACATCTGGAAGAGAGCATGGTCAAATACACAGTACGCTGAGAATGCTGTGCCCATCTCTTCTGTGCCTAGACATTGCCTCTTACCTCAAGAGCGCCACAACAGCTTGCCTCGACACGTTCAGCGGAGCTCTTCTCCCAAAACGGAGCTTCGGCGCGTCATGCAAGGCTGGCCGGATTTGATAAGATGTATGCTTGTACATCTCACAAAACCAAAGGCCTGCCTGAAGGAGCACGTTCCAGGCTCGAGGGGCAGCATATCGCATTTCCGGAATTCAGAGCATGGAGAAAGAATGAGGGGCCCTATATCAAAGAGCTCATATCACAGTGACGTCGCTTTGGACTCTGTTTACTTCAAGCAGCCTGTGGAGGATCTGATATGATCTAGATCAGGCCACGAGGATCGCTGGGATGCCTAGGTCTTTTGATAGCTCCGGAAGCTCTTCTTGAGGTGTCTTGAGAGTTCATTGCATATTGCTAAAGATGTGACACAGCAAGTGAATTTTGTTCACGGCGAAGCTCATAGACGACCGCCACTGTGATACAGGCTGTGAATTCAAGACACAAAACAGCAGCCTCGAGGAAGACGCGTGCTGTCGCGAGGTGAGCGTGGTATAATCAGCAGTCAAACCTTGTCCAGCCTAGACCACAAACAGAGCTGCTGTGGACAAGCGGAGCTCGACGTCGTCTCTATTTCTGTTGAGACCAGTGGTCCCTGGAATTCGTCCCGTTTGGGACGCTAGACCGGTTCCCTTCTATCTGAGTTCGGCTCTCGCGACGGCAAGAGCTCGTGGAGCTTCCAGAGCTTGAAGGCCTCGAAGCTGTCCTACGTATTGAAGCTGCCGTGTAAACCAAAATAATATACGGGCATATCGTGAGCCTTATAGATATCGTGTTGAAGTTCGAAGCTTTTGGGCCGAAAGTTTAACGTTTTTCAAGCTGTCATGATCTATTTGAATATTTATATCAAAGACGCGTCTTTTGATATGTAATCGCCTGCTACCAGTCTTCTGAGAAGCAATAATAAATGTGCTTTTTTGCCCACGAAGACAGAACACATATTTCATATAGTAGAAGGCTGACAGCATGATATATGACATGACTTGAGAAGTAGCTTTTGCCTCGGCAGCTCTTTCCTTGTCTTGAATATCATTACAGAGTACCGTATACGGCAAGAGCTTAAAAGAGGGAAGGAGCTCGGCAGAGAGCTTGCATGACGCGTGGAATGCGAGTCGTTAAACATAAGACATTGGACAATAGCTCGGGGAAGCTCTGGGCGGATTCAAAGAGACACGAGTTGACATTGGCATTTCAAGGCAGGCGGAATTTACTGGCACTGGCATGAGAAGGCATCGGGAGAGACGGCCTGGCCCTTCGCCTTTCCTTTGCCATGCGCTGAACGCAAAAAGAGTGTGGAATTAAAGGGTGGTGGAAAAAGAAGATGGTGCTGTCACTGGGGCCTTCTGGACGTTGTGAATGTCGCAAATGTTGTAAGCAAAAGGTCAGAAAGGCCGTGATGGACAAGCCTGGACTCCAGGGACCGGCCGTTGCAGCATTTCAGTTGAAGTGTGCGGAGCCCGGGGCGCGTTGTGAAAGTAGCTTTTTTTGCTTTCGCGAGGACCTCACTGTCGTCTGGCGATATGCTCCCTGGAGCCCTTTGGCCTCGATTTAGGTGGAAATGGCAACAGCGACAAACAGGACGGAAGAGAGGGGAAAGAAGGCTCACTTACCATCGCTCTGTTGCTGATTTGGAGCGATTTGGGCAGTTTGCGCGACGTCGACAGGCGACTTCCCTAAAATCAGCAAAAAGGTGGGGGATGCCAAAGTATTAGGAAAATTTGGGAACCCGAGCCCAGGCCAGGAGGCTCAGCGAGCGGAACGAGGGAAAGAGAGAAAGAGGGGCTAGCCGCGAAGCCCTGGGCTTTAGAGGAGATTCAGCGGCAAGGGAGGGGGTGCACTTTCCGGAGCCTCTGGGCAGTTACCTCCGTTTGCGCAGATAAGAAATGAGGACAGAAAAAACACACAAAAATTTCAGAGCACCTGCCTGCAGGTTGCAATATGGGCGCGTTTGGGCGCAATCAGGCAGGACCACTGAAAGGCGCTAAAACAACTCGAAGCTGGGCAACGAGGGAAGGTGCAAGAGGAAACCTGCTGCGATCAGTAAGCGATAGCGAGGTCAGCGAGGAAAAGGCGCAAAGAGGGAGGGGCTTGTGCGTCGCATCTTTTTTCGAAACGGGACTGAGCACGCGGCACAGCGCGAAGGCACAAGAACAACTTGAACAAGGCAAGTTAGCGAATTAGCGAATTAGTGGTGTGCGTCAAGTTACGTACTGGAAATACAGCAGATCGGTACGAGAACCTGTTCCGAGTATGAATAGATTGAGACTGGGAAGGGAAGGAGAGGCTGGGGGCTTTCAGCAGGTGCCTGTTGTCTCGCTCTTTCCTCTTTCTTTTCTTTGTGTGAGCGCGTGCCCCCCACCAGCTGGGCATGGCCTGGACGTTAGCGGCATTTTCATTGGATAATAGCGCCCGTGCAGGGGGCGTGCGCCGTAACCCCCCGGAAGGCACTCGGTAGCGCCTGTGACACGACTTTGCCTCTTTCCCTAAAAAATCAGATCAAAACAAACCAAGAGGCGCCAAAATCCAAGAAAGAGCCAAGAGGGAGGGACGCGATCGCCTGAGGTCCAGGCAAGCTCGTTGCGATACCTCTCAGCAGCCTTCAGCGGTCGCTCGAAATACTTCACTGGATGCCCCAAATGTTGTCTCTTGAGAACAAACCAATTCTTTTTGCGCCGCCAGGCACGGTTCCAACGATGGGAATTGACAGAACACAACTGCACAATGGGTACAAAATTTGGCGTAGAATTTAAATTTGCATACAGTTTGGTCACTCGACATCGCAATTATTGATTTATTTAAGAAAATAAAAAACACGTTAGATATCGAGTGACTTTGTTTGTGGGCAGATGCAAAGACACTCGCGATGTGCTGGCGAAGTACCTTTTTGGGGGAGAGAGATTGCGAGGAACGGTGCCAAAAGGAGGGGGTGTGAAAGGTGGAAGGAGTGCATGTTACAGGCGTGGCGGGTTATGGCAGGTCAATTGAAGAGCGGGCAAGAACGAGGCAACTGATGGAAGGAACAATGGGAGTACAGACCTGGAGGCCAGTCGCCCCTTGTGAAACTCGCAAGAAATGAGGGGAAGCAGAGGCGACTGCTGAAGACACTGAAGACGAATAAGTGTGTGTGAAGGCACGATGCGCTACGCGACAGTGTGGTCTGGCGACTCTGGGTCGGCTGCCTGACAGTTATGACGAGTAAGATGAGTACGTTTGGTTACCGTCTCAGTAACATAGCATCATGGAAGTAGCGATCGAGAAGTGGACAACTGCTGGATGAAAAGGGCAAGATGCATTACGCGTGTGCAGCCAGCGCATCCCAGCGGGCTAGCGAGCAAGGGGAAAACGGAAGGAAAGCGAACCTGCCGAGGGCAACAGCGACCGACCTGTGACCGAGTGCCATCCAGCGGTCTCAGCGGAGACGACCTTTACGCGCCCAGAAGTAGGAGGACAGAAGAGCGAAAGGAAAGAGCGACAGGGGTGTGCAAAAGGTCACGTCAGGCCAGCTCGGCCTCTTCAGGCGCTACCTGCCGAAGACGCCCTAGCAGCAAAAAGATATGGGGCCTGGCCGCCTGTACGAGACGATTACTGGGCGTGCTGCTGCAACCTGCACTGTCCCAATCTGACCATCCCACCACACCCCCTTCGCTCTTACCCCCTAGCGGACAGCGGCTGCGCGAAAATAGGAAGGAGCCACACCAACTAAGAAAATGAGTAGCAGCAATCAGAAGGGAGGAGCGACTGGCCCGAAAAAGCGTGAAAATAAAATCAAAACAAATCAGCGCGTCCTCCCCCAACCCCCCAGCCGCCTATAAACTTGCGGGCACCCCCCCAACCCTCGCGCGCCTGAAAGGACTTTTCTCCTTCCCCCTTCTGATCCCTTCTGTTCTTCCCCCCTTTCTCTCACTTTTTACTTCTCCCCCCATCGCTGTAGATTTCTTGTCTCCTTTTCAGCATCACATAAACTAAAATCCACATCGCCAATTCTTGACTTTCAGCGCATCCCACTGAAGTCCCTGAAAACGCACGCTCCAACAGCATTACCAGCATCAACACTACACAACCAGCGCTATGGCTCGCCCTTCCAAGAAGCAGCTCGCTGAGGCCGCAAAGGCCGACGCCGCTCCCAAGGTCATCGATGTCGAGAACTTTATTCGCGTCCGCGATTCGGTACGTTTTGCGATCCCTCCTGTCCTGTGATATGCCTCACTGGTTTCTTTTGGTGCCTTGATTCCTTTCCTGTGCCTACATTGTACACTGTCTGCTTTTTACCCACCATCCTGTCGCGCACTCTCATCGTCTCGTCTCTCGACGTAGACAATGGTGACAGCTTCCCCAAACCAAGTCTGCTTTTCGACTCTCTTCTTCCATTTTGAGAGGTCCCGTCGCATCTTCTGGTTTGCGACCAATTCCCTTCCCAGCTTGTTCAACACCTCACCCGCCTATTGAACTCCCACCATTCCCTCACTCTCAGTTCCCCAACCCATCTCATGCATTTCTTCCCTGTTATCGCAAACCAATATCGCCCCAACTGCACATTGCAAACACTTGAAGCACCCATTCAGCTTGCGACCACACCTTGGAGATTGGTCGCAAGGCTGGCAAAACACATTTCCTTTTTTGAGAAAAAAGGACCATAAACGACAATCTATTATTTCTAAGTCAAGCGACAATAGAAAGAGCCAACTTCTCGCGCATATTGCGCAGTACCTGGCCCAACAGCTTCCAACCCCACTCTTTTGTTTACAATCGCCCAATTTGGCGACGCGCCCCATAGCCACTACTGCAATACGCGCTTCACCATATCGAAAAGACATTGGAGAAACCATAGGCGCCAATATATCTTTTGACGAGTTTTTCTAACAACTCTCCAGGTTTACGCTCGTCTGTCTACTATCCAGGAGCTTCTGAAGCAATTCTCCGGCGAGTATCTCCGCCAGACCAACCTCCTGCTGGGTGAGGGAGCCGGCGTGGACGGTGTGAGCGAGCTGATCAACTTCGATGCCGGCCTTCTGCAGCCCGTCGGCTCGGTCCTGCCGCCCGTCGCTGTTGCCGTTGCACCGCCTGCCGACGAGAAGAAGGAGCGCAAGAAGCGCACCCACGACCCCAACGCTCCCAAGCGTCCCCTGACCCCGTACTTCCTGTACATGCAGACTGCTCGCCCTATCATTGCCAACGATCTTGGCCCCGAGGCTCCCAAGGGTGCCGTTCAGGAGGAGGGCCAGCGCCGCTGGAGCACCATGAACGCCCACGATAAGGGTGTACGTTTTATTCTTTTTTTCTTATTATTGACATCTTTCCCCTCCCCCAGTTTTTGTAGGAAATACTGACAGTACTAGGGCTGGGACCGCGCTTACCAATACAACCTGCGCCTGTACAACGCCCGTGTGCACTCATACAAGTCTGGCAACGCCAACGCTCGCCTGATGGCTGACGAGGAGGCCCTGCGCTACGCCGACGAGTTCCACATCCCCATGCCCACTAGCAAGGAGGCAGATGGTGGCAACGACCAGGATGCCATCGCCGAGCAGCTCCAGGCGGGCCCGGCCGACGACGCTACCGCCAAGACCCCCAAGTCTGCGAAGAAGGACAGCCGCAAGCGCAAGACCGCAACGCCGGGTGCCGAGGCTGAGGCTGTCAAGGGCGCTGCCCCTGCCAGCCCCGATAAGAAGCGCAAGCGTACTTCCAAGGTAACTAGAGCATGAGCCCAAGAGTTGCAGAAGCAAGAAGGCTAAGGGCGGTTAGGCGTTCTCCAATGCTCTGGTTACTGATAATATTGACCCCGCGCTCTTCAGAGCGTGAAATAGTGAGTCGATGAGAGTTTTACCATAACCCTTGTCGATTTGTCTGTTTTCTCAAATCAATTCCACCACTGGCCGATCCGTCGCGGATTATCTCTCCTCTCTCTCCCTCTGCTGTGCCCCCGCGCGCGAGGTTTTCGATACCATCATTTTCGAACGACGATTTACGACTCCTGCTTGTTTTTCCTTACCTTCCGGTATTGCATGGAATAGCAGAGCATAGTATGTATGGCGACGCTGGCGTATCCCCGTTCTGCGTCTTGATATCTGCTTTTCGTCTTTCTCCTTTTCTCTCTCTCACTCTCCTCCCGCATCTTCCGCGCTGCTCTTTTCCCCTTCTTTCGGATCATTCTCAGGCTTGAGACAATGGGTTGCTTGGTTGTTCTGCTGTTATGTCATGACTGGCTTTTTACTGTTTTTGGTTCAGTGTGTATTTTATGTTTGTGCTTTTTTCGTTTTTCTTTTTCGGCTTTTTTTTACCCGGTTTTCTTTCCGTCATGGAAGGGACCATCGTTGCTTTGAGGCTGTTGCTTTTTTACTGTTTACTGTTTGCCGGTTTTTTACAAGTACTTTGACTACTATATCATGCTTTGGGAAGGGTTGTGGCGGTGGAACAAAAACTACGGCTGGGGTCATCATATTCAAGGATCGGTTTATTGATTCGGGCGGGAAGCGCTGTAAGGAACGGTCCTACGGGACCAGCCGACTGGTTTCTTTGAGCAATCGGGGAAGCACGACGGTACAGCGTTGCTGGCTACTTTTTATGCTGAACGGCCCTTTCAATATACGACAAAGTTAAAATAATATCTGTTGCAAAGAGTGCAGTGGCAGCCTGAAATGCGGTGGTGATGGGTCGTTGTTTTTTTGCTTTGTTGTTTTATTTCGTTACTCGCAGAATAATGCGATTGTTTGAAAATACTGTAGTGCTAGATCGTGATATGTTTCCCTGCCATCTGCTGTAGCTTGCTTTCTGGGTTGGTTCTGAAAGATGGGCAGTCTTGGTGCAGTGATATTTAGTGAGTTGTTGATGGCGAGGTTAAAATAAGGGGCAGTAAGGAAGGTGTGTTGTTGTTTTGCTCTTAGGGGTCGTGTAAGTGATTCTATTGAGGTCACTGATGGTTCACTGAAATGGAAGGAGTGAATATGTACTTGGGTACATGTATCTCGTTACCGGTAGGACCACTGAGGATACAGAGGGCCCATGACAGGATACTTCGTAACGAGTTGGAGGAAGGAACGGGGTCGGATAGTCTTATCGCGAGCTTGTCTTTTTGGGAAACAGCCAGTGGCATTACACGGATTTGGGACCAAGACTGGCAGGACCGACAGGGATCTCCAAAACGGTGCTAGCATTGCCGTCCACAGCGCCGTTTTTTCGACAGAAGGCTCGGGCGCTGTCGTCAAGGATAGTGAGTGTCGGCCGAAAGTACGACGTACTCAAGTCCATGTCAACCGGTGCAATCCTCTTGAACAATGTACAGGACTTGGCAGGACACCGTTGACGCTTTTGTCTTGACCCTTTTCTTGGAAAGAACTGGCACCAAGTTTTTCTCCCCAGGTGGCTCCTTCTTGAAAGTGAACGGAATCTGAGGCTTCCCCTCGAGCCCCTAAAGAATCCTCACCTTGCCTGGTGTGCTCTTTCCCTCAACAGTGCCGCTGAATGTTCTTCTGGTGCCCCTTCCCTTACATGCCCTGTAGTCATGTAGTTCCTTCCCATCCTTTTGTAGTAGTGCACACCTGCCTCGACAATTCCTTCCATAGCTTCGACATGGCCAGCACCTGTTCTATTTACTCTTCCAGGACACCCAGCTTCCATCTAACAGTCTTTATTATTCTGGGTGCCTAACCTCAACCCAGCACAGACTTCTTTCCAGCACACCGGCCCCATACTCTGTTCTCTGCAAAGTGACCTCACCCTCACCAACCTTGAAAATACATTTTCGACTTCTCACTGCTATTACAGAATCTACGATATTGTGTTGCGTATTGTCCGCTCGTTTTGAAAGAAACGCTCCAATGTTCATTATATAACTAAAAAGCTGCAAAAACATGATAATCCAAAAATACCTACAATCTTGATCACATATATATACGGGCGAGATACGTGCCCTCCTCCTGCTCCATCTTCTCTCTTAGTATACGTAGTACTGTTGGGTCAGCGGCAGCGTGTCGCTCGGTGCCGCTGTACACGGCTCTCCGTCGGCCAGCACTGTATACGCCTCTGGGTCGACTTTCACAGAGGGCGTCTTGTCGTTGAAGCGCATGTCCTTCTTGGACACGGTGCGACAGCCGCGCACGGCCTCGATGCGCTTGCGGAGGCCGTATTTTTGCACAACACCCTGCGAGATGCTCACCTCGCTGACAAACAGGACGGACGTCTCGGGCACCATGGGCGCAAACATGGGGCGGGCAATGATGGGCTGGACGGTCGGGATGGATGCGTTGGGATCGCCCATCATGGCATAGGCGATCATACCGCTCTTGATGACCGTCGTGGGCTTGGTGCCGAACCACGCCGGGTCCCAGATGACCAGGTCGGCCAGCTTGCCGACCTCAACACTGCCGATAAGGTGGCCCATGCCCTGGGCGAGGGCCGGGTTGATCGTGTACTTGGAGACGTAGCGCTTGGCGCGGAAGTTATCGGCCGTCGTGCCCACATCCTCGGGCAGCTGGCCGCGCTGCACCTTGTTCTTGTGGGCCGTGTTCCACGTGCGCAGAATGACCTCACCACAACGGCCCATGGCCTGGGAGTCGGAACTTAGCATGCTGATGGCACCGAGATCGTGCATAACGTCTTCGGCGGCGATGGTCTCGGCACGGATACGAGACTCGGCAAAGGCAATGTCCTCGGGAATGTTCTTGGACAGATGATGGCACACCATGAGCATGTCGAGATGCTCGTCGAGGGTGTTGACCGTGTAGGGGCGCGTCGGGTTCGTGCTGGACGGCAGCACATTGCTCTCGCCCACCACAGAGATAATATCGGGCGCGTGGCCGCCACCCGCACCCTCAGTGTGGTACGTGTGGATGGTGCGGCCCTTGAAGGCGGCAATAGTGCTCTCAACGAAGCCAGACTCGTTGAGCGTGTCGGTATGGATCAGGCACTGCACATCGAGCTCGTCACACACGGTGAGACACGAATCGATCGCAGCCGGGGTGGTGCCCCAATCTTCGTGCAGCTTGAGACCGCACGCGCCCGCCACAATCTGCTCACGCAGCGCCTTGGGATCGCAGTCGTTGCCCTTGCCCGTGATGCCCATGTTGACTGGTAGCGTGTCGACAGCCTGGAGGATCTGCTTAATGTAGTGTGCACCGGGAGTACAGGTTGTCGCGCAAGAGCCGGCGGTAGGGCCCGTGCCGCCACCCAAGAAGGTCGTGATACCCGAAGCCAGGGCCTCGTAGGCCTGCTGCGGGCAAATGTAGTGGATATGTGTATCAATGCCACCTGCCGTGATAATCTTGTTCTCGCCAGCAATCACCTCGGTACAGCTGCCCACGATCATGTTCTCCGGATGCACGCCGTCCATGACGTCAGGGTTGCCCGCCTTACCGATGCCGACAATGACACCTTCCTTGATACCGATATCGGCCTTGTAGATGCCCGTCCAGTCGAGAACCAGCGCGTTGATAATCACGAGATCCAAACAGTCCTTGTCGGAGCGGCCTGACGCCTGGCCCATACCCTCACGCAGCGTCTTGCCGCCACCAAACTTGCACTCATCGCCACGCACGGTGTAGTCCTTTTCGACCTCAATCCACAAGTCCGTCGATCCTAGGCGCACAATATCGCCCGTCGTGGGACCGAACATGGTCTGGTATGCCTGGCGGGTCATTTCGAAAGCGGCAAGGTTCAGAGGGGCGTCGGCGAGCGGCTCGGGTGCGTGGGCGAAGCCGGCCTTTTGCAGGCGCTCGATAATGTCGTCGATGCGTGACAGGTCGATGGGGCCCGAGGCCAGGTTGTTGCCGCCACGGATGATTCGGTTGCCGCCAATCGTGACGAGCGGCACCGTCTTGGTGTCGCCGGGCTCGAAGCGGATCGATGTGCCGGCGGGGATGTCGAGGCGGAAGCCGTAGGCGCGTTTGCGGTCAAACAGCAGCTGCGGGTTGACTTCGATAAAGTGGTAGTGGCTGCCGACCTGGACGGGACGGTCGCCCTTGTTGGTGACGCTGAGCCGGATGCGCTCGCGGTTCTCGTTGATTGCAATCATGTTCTCCTTGGTCTGCTTGACGACCACGACGGCGCCCGGCTGTGCGGCCGGCTCGTACGCCGAGGCATCCTCGAGTGGGAACAGACTGTTGTCTGGCACGGGCAAGAAGCTGCCGTAGAGGGCGCGTGCCAAGTCGCCGTCGTCGGTCTTGATAGGGTCGTGGACGGTCACAAGGTACGAGCCGTTGGGGAACGTGCCCTCGACCTGGATCTCGTGCAGCGTTGCGCAAACAGAAGGCATGACATGCCGGCGGCCGAGCATGGTCGAGCCAAGGCTCATGAGGTCGGCAACCTTGTGGTTTCCATCGCGGATAAGCTCCTGGATGTTGCTGGTGATGAGAGCGACGGCCTCGGAGTGGTTCAGCTTGACGCCGCGCGCGAGGCGGCGCTGGGCAATGAAGCCGAGCTGCGAGATGACGAGCTTGTCGAGCTGTGATGCGTACGGGTTAGCATTGTGTTCTGCCTTTTATTTCTGTGTCGCACTTTTTGAATCGCTTTTTTATGTCGCTTTTTATATCGAACACAAATGATGCGCGCACGTCATGCCAATTGAAGCTCTCCAAAAGGCCAAGCCAAGATGTCGCACGGCAAAAAAGCAATTCGTGCTGCTAGCAGCGTTTCCATCGCGTAAGACAAACCTCTTTTGGCACCAGATGCATGGCTGGTTGGGCAATTCGGGCGGTTGGCGGCTGGAGATGGTGGTAGTTTTCTATGAGAGGATCGCCCTCTGATGGGACGGGGGTGTGTGCGTGTAAAGCAGGGCAATTAATTGGAGTAAAAAACAGCAATGAAGGCAAACAGAATGGTATAGCAAGGCTGAGAGAGATAGATACAAAAAATGAAGCAAGAAAGACAAGAATGTAAAGATCACGAACTTTGGGGGGATATCGCACAGAATAACGGTCGCTCGCTCTTTCCCTGATAAGAATGATCACCATAAAATTGAAAACCAGAAACAGAAATGGGCAAACTTTTTTTCTGCAGAGCTCCTTCCTTCCCTCCCCTAATAATAGTCTTTTTTGGCCTCAGAAAGAAAGGAAACCAGAGCAAAAAAAAAAGACCCATTGGCGGCGCCAGGCAAAAACAGCAAGAACGGCCAGGCCATCAGTGGGCGCCCCATCGATAAAAGGTAGTGCCGATCGGGCGGCCGGTGGTGGTTGTTGGTGGTTCTTTCTTCTTTCTTTCGCATGTTGGGCGACTTTTTGGGTGAGTCGAGTCGAGTCGTGCTTTCTTTCTACAAGCGGATGGGTGCACGCTTACCCCGCAGGTACCATCAGTGATATGTGCGGAAGGCACGACCCAAACACGGTCTAGAGATAAGGAAGTTGCGACTGGCAAAGCGCGGACTCCATTGGCCAGGCGGGTTGGACGCAAGTAATAAAAATAATAGCCTGTGGTAGTTGGGGTGACACTGCGGCTTGTAGTGCGAGGCAGGAGGCAGTCTCGGCGAATAGCAGGACAGAGCATCGCCGGGCCGAGCTAGGGAATACTAGCAGCAGAGGAGGGGCCAGAGATTAGCACCTCGCCTGCAGCGCCGACGACCGACTCGCGGTACCGCCCGTGAGTCTTGCCCAGTCTCGCCTGCCCTTTCTGCCATTTTATGCTGCACTTACTGTACGCTATTACACACGCCCAGAAGTTATGGGGACCTTTCGGTGGGCGATTGCCTAACAGTTGTCTAATACGGTGGAGGGTCGCTGAAATGAGAAAGGGTTAAGAAGAATGCCAGGACAAAAAGAGAAAAATGGCCAAGGCCCCCCACACGACTGACACCATTGACAGCATGGGCCGATAGCGCGGGTGCTGAGATGCTGAGCCGCTCGGGATATCACTCGCACGAGATAGTGGAAGGGGCAGCGGAACGGGCGAATATGGGGCACGAAAACGAGGACGACGTCGTAGTCGTATTTCATTATCTTGAAGTCGGAGAAAAGAGAGAGAAAGAGAAAAAAGAAGTGCACAAGAGGAAGTAGTAGAAGAAGACAGAAACCGTTGTAGATTGTAGATGTCCAGAAGCCCAGAAACGCCATAAATACATATCATAAATATCATGAATCTTCCATATCCCAGATCTCGTGTAACGCCGTCCGTCATTATCCCAAACCTGGTATCGTAAACATGAAGGCAGAAAAGAAGGAACCGAAAAGAAGAGAAAGAGATCAGAAATGAAGAGGGACGTCCGAGACAGAAAGAGAAAAGAAAAATAACCCGCCAATATCCTCAACGCTCGGCATATCCCCACAATGCACGAACGGAATCGACTGAATCGACCAAAAACGAATGCGCGTGTGTCACCGCCCCACCTTCTCCAGGTCTTGGATGCCGGCGTCGACAATATCCATATGTAGCCGCATGTCCAGGTCATTGTTGTAGCCGTCGTTTTTGGTTTGGACCTTTTTGGCGTTTTTGGCGTCTTCGTCGTCTTCGGCCAAGTCTGTTTGCAAGACAGTCAGGGCATCCCGCACGGCCGACAGCTCGTCGAGTGCTTCGGCAGCACGGCCCACGGAAGCATCGTGTTGTTCGTGCAGTTGCTGCAGCCTGTCCGCATAACCCGACCAGGCACGTGCCGCCTTGCTCATTTTGACTGACGAAGACGACGAAAGAATGTGTGCATCTTCTGGCTGCCGGCCAAAGACCACAGACCAGAGCCACGAAAAGAGACCGCCCGACGTTTCGAGAAGAGGATCACCTCCTGGACTGCCTGTGCTGGCACTCTTGTCGGCACTGCTGCCTGTTGACTCTTGGAAGTTGTCGCCGAGAAGCTCCAGCTTCTTTGCGACGACGTACCGCTGGACGCCTGCTAGATGCAAGCCAGCCGTCTCGAGAGACCGAAAGACGGCCTCTGCTTCGGCAACACGCAACTGTGTTTTGGCGAGCACGGCGTCGATGTGGTGACGGTAGGTGTCGAGGAGTTGTGTGCGGCGGGTGCTGGTGGTAGACGGAAAGACACGACTGAGCCAGCTGTTGCCTGCATCGTCGTTGCCGGCGGTCTCTTGCGTCGCGGATGCAATTCTTTGCAGCTGAGCCAGCGTCTGCCGGCTGCGGTAGGCGAGCGTGTCGGCGGCTGTGGCAGCAGCACCAGTCTGCAGTCGGGTGAGGGCAATCGAAACGCGCTTGGCGGCGTCGAGATAGGCATCGAGCTCGATAAGGAGCATAGTGGCCGAGTTCCGGCTCTTTGAGCCTTGCTCTTGCTTGCTGGCCTGTCCACTCAAGATCTGGGCTGCCAGACGCAAGTCTTTTGTCTGCGAGCGAGGCACAAGCCAAGCATCCTGGGCTGGGGGCACCTTGTTGTCCCGTGAGTGTCTTACGAGAACACGCTCTTTGACAACGTCGGCAAGCTGTGCCTGCACCCTCATGAGCTGGCCGGCGCTGCGAACAAGACTGACGACTCGGTTGACTGGAGGCGGTGCTTGTTCCTCGGACAGATCACGGCTGTTGTCATACTTGAACCGGTGCCGTATGGCCCAGTAGTTTGAATTTTGTGGTAACTCGCCGTGGTCGGGCTGTTCTGGGACGACAGTGTTGTCACCCGTAGAGACTGTTGATGATGGACAGAATGGCAGGCCAAGATGAGACACCCCTGGCACGGAACATACAGTGTCGATGGCCGTCAAGTAAAAGAGCGGTGTCGTAAAGTAGGCAGCAGCCAGGCCGAGTATGGGCAGAAGCACCACGACAAAGGTCCGGATCGAGGGCACGGCCCGTCTCCAGGCAGCAGCGGCCGATGTTGCATTGGATGTCGAGGTTGATCCGTTTTCGGAAATTTCAGACGACCCGGCTTCGGATTTGGACCTATTGGCAGTCATGTTCAGTCGACTGAGCAGACCACCGCCTGTCCGTCGTCGTTGGAACGGACTGCCTGTGTCACTGACACGGAACGACGATGAGATGCCTGTAACGCGATGATTTTGGAAGCGAGTATCGTCGCCGTGAAGGCTGCCGTCCATATCGATCGTTGGCATCCGGAACTCGGGCTCGGGCGTTTGATATGATGTTCGGTCGAGGCGGCTGTTTGTGGTGGAAGTGTTTGCTGCCGTTTTTGTTGACTTTCCCGCTTTTCCTGCGCTACTGGCACTCATCGGACTCTGTCGCACTGATGATGGCAGCGATGGCTGAAATGGCGATCGCAGCAGGACACGCTCGTCGTTCTCGGCCTTGCGCAAGAACGAGTGAATGTCGTCGTCTTGAGAGCCGCCGACAGAACCGCCAAAGGACTCGCCGCCGAGGCTGATGCGGTCTTCTTGAGAGGACGATGCACCGCCGCGACTGGCTCCGCTGGCAGCACTGACGCCGCTCACTGTCCGCTTGCCGAGGCCGTGTCTGTTTGGTGCTGTGGTCCCTAACCCTGAGCCTGCCGATTGTTGCGATGGCGCGCCGCTGCTCGAAATAAACGGATCGTCGTTCTCGCCGTCGTCGCCGTACTCGCCGCTCAAGCCGAACGCGTTAGGTACAATGGACGTGTCGAAGCTGTCGTGCTCGCCTTCGACCATCCGCCAGGAACTCTCGACGGGAAGGGCGGCCATTGTGGTTGATAAATAAGTAAACAAAATAAAGTGGCGATAGTTTGTTTGCTGAAGGAAGAGAGAAAAAGAGAGAAGGGGCGATCTTTTAGGCGGCCATGAGAGAGAGTAAACAAGGCAGCTGTCACACAGGCCGACTTGGGCTTTTTTTTTTGTCTTGATATGGGAAGAGAGTGAAAAGATGTGGTCCGTGGCCAGCCACTGACTCGATTTGGAAGAGAACAAGGCCTTGCCTCGTGGAGGCAATAGGAAGTGCGGGGCCGTGTCTCTGATATATACGCGGTTGGTAAAGGTGCCCGACGCGTTCCGGGCCGATGTCGTCACTGAGACGCGTAAAGTGGTTTGTTTATTTGGCTGCTTTTAGCTCGAGTTTCGCCTGTTTTTCTTTGTTGATTTGTTGATTATCGACTTTGTTCAGGGGCAGATTTGTGAAATTCGAAAGTTGAGACGATGGCGATGGGTCAGTGAGTCACATTGTCGGTTCGTTGAATGTCGGTGAAGTCGGTGGAAGTGGTTGTGAAGAAGCGCACAGGCACCGATGCAGCCTTGTCTGGGAGGTGAGTTCTTTTTGTTTCTTCCAAAAGCACGGAGTATTATCAATGACGTTGGAAATGGAAGCCAATCGTTGCATCGGCAGGCAGATGCCTGGTCAGAAGGCTGCCCCTGGCGCGAAGGGAGGAAGGCGCCTAACAGCAAGGCCGGCACGGGCGCCGCGTGATGGGCCTGATAGGTGCTCCACAGGACACCGCGTGGTCACCTGCTGGAAGTGGAGCTAGTCTGTTTTGGGAAGTACCTGTCGAGCCTGTCCCCTTCCTGTGTCTGCCACTGACCCCACTAGAGATCTCGAATTTTAGCTTGGCCGGGCCAGGGCCTGTGACCGCTGAACGTCTGACAGCTTGACCGAGACGGCTCTCGATTTTTATATCGACCAACAACCCCCCTCCTCTTTCGACCACACCCTCCCTTTTGTGCCAATTGGGAAGAGCTGGTGCGATGCTGTCTTCCAGGCATGCTTCCGCAGCATTGCGGGCACCCACTGCCCGGTGTCTATTAAGAACGCCACCTCGCCAGGCCTTTTCCTCGATCTCGACCTTGGCCTCTTCTCCAGCCTCTTCCTCAACATCCTCTCCAAGAACCATTGCCACGCCCTCAATACGAGGCCACCGACGACTCCTTCCACTCTCACTCCACTACTGCTCCTCACACGGCCCATCACCTCTTCCAAATCCCAAGGACCGTATCCCGCCCGACCACCGCGATCTCGGCACCCAGCAGGAGCTCTTTACCACCTCTGTCTACAGCCCCGGTTCGCCCATCTTTTTGCCCAATGGCGCCCGTATCTTCAACCGCCTCGTCGACTTCTTGCGCAAGCAGTACGTGCGCTACGGCTTCCAGGAAGTCATCACACCCACAATCTACAAGAAGGCGCTCTGGGCCAAGTCGGGCCATCTCGACAACTATGCCGACGACATGTTCACCGTGTCGAGTGCCTCCCTGAAAACGGGAGAGAAGCGGGTAGAGGCTGTCGGTACAGAAGGCGAAACAAAAGAGGCCGCGGTTGAGGACGAATACGGCCTCAAGCCCATGAACTGCCCCGGTCACTGCCTGATTTTTGCCGCCCAACGACACAGCTACCGCGACCTGCCTATTCGCTATGCCGACTTCAGCCCGCTGCACCGCGACGAGATTTCTGGTGCGCTGTCAGGACTGACGCGTGTGCGCCGCTTCCACCAGGACGACGGACACATTTTCTGCCGGCCTTCGCAGGTCGAGGACGAGATCCGCTCGACGCTGGATTTTGTGCGCTTTACCTACGAGGTTCTGGGACTGGGGCCGTACCGTCTGGTGCTGTCAACACGGCCGACAGACGGCCACCTGATCGGCTCAGAAGAGGACTGGGATGCCGCAGAAGATGCGCTGCGAAGGGCACTCGACCACAGTGGCCAGGCCTGGACGATCAACCCGGGCGACGGCGCGTTTTATGGTCCCAAGATTGACATTATCCTGCAAGACTCGGATGGCAAAGAGCACCAGACGGCGACGGTGCAGCTTGATTTCCAGCTGCCGCGGCGCTTTGAGCTGTCGTACCAGGCACCATCGCCAGAACTGGAGAGAAAGGGCGTTGTGCAAGACGGCGCAGAGTCAAAAGAACCCAAAGAGGGCGAGGGCGAGGAGGCAGGCCCAGTGACTCCGGTGATGATTCACCGCGCAGTTCTGGGCTCTGTCGAGCGGCTGATGGCGCTGCTGATCGAGCACTACAACGGAAAGTGGCCGTTCTGGCTGAACCCGCGCCAGGTTATTGTGTTGACGGTCAACGACAGCGATGAGGTCGTTGGTTTTGCTAAGAAAGTGCAGTCTATTTTGTCGGGTGTGTCCGAGTCGGCATCCCCGGCAGTCTCCAGCGCCACGCTTCTTGCGGCTGTCGACGTTGATTCGAGCGCACGATCGATACCTCTCAAAGTGCGCGAGGCCAAGTCCAAGGGCTACGGCGCCATTGTCGTTGTTGGCCCCAAGGACGTCGCCAAGGGGACGGTTGCTGTTGATTTGTCGGGCATCCCCGTCAAGGGCACAAAGGAGGCAGCGCCCCCGCCGTCGCCAAAAGAAAAGAAGCGGACGGTTGAGATGACACCTGAGGCGCTGCTGAAGTTGCTCCAGGATAAGGTCAGCTCCTACCAGTGACGATGACGAAAGCAATGAGGTCATGTAACTATATTCATCTAGTAATGTACAAAACTTCACTTTTGGTTGTCATCCCAGTAATCGTACAAATTCTGCTCCAAGAAAAAAAAAAAGAGACACGGCACCATAATAATGAATCCCAGCCAGTCCAGCCCAGTGTCCGCCCATAAAAGAAAAGAAGAAAGAAAGAGAAATCCAGATAAAAGAAAGAAAGAAGAAGGAAGAAAAGAAAAAGAAAAAAAGAATTAACGCCATCCGAGGCGTTGCCAACGCCGTGTCGCCTTACTGCCGTTCTGTTTCTGTTTTTGTTTCGCCTAGTGCTACATTTTGCCCAGCTCATTTTGCAGATTAATCTGGCTTTGCTCAATAAACTCTTTAAGAGCAGCATCATCGAGATATTGGTTGACAACTGAAGCTGAAGCCATGGCTGACGGGACGGTGGGAGACGGGTCTGCAAGGGATGAGTTTGTCGAAGACGAATTTTGCCCTGTTGCGTTTTGCAGATTACGCACGCCTTGCTTAATAAACTTTAGGAGAGTATCGTTATCGAGATATTGGTCGACAATTGAGGTTAAAGCCGTGGCCGACAGGATAGTGGGAGACGGGTTTGGAGGAGATGAGTTTGCCGAAGACGAAGTTTGACCTGTTGAGTTTCGCAGATTAAACAGGCCTTGTTTGATGAAAGTTTGAAGAGTATCGTTATCGAGATTGTGGACAGTTTCCGAAGACGCAATTTGCCCTGTTAAGTATTGCCAATTAAGCATACTCTGCCCTATCTTTTGCAGGTAAGCATCGTAATCGAGATTTTGGACAGCTGAGGTTAAAGCCGTGACCAACCGGCCAATGGGAGACGGGTCTGCAGGGGACGCGTCTGTCGAGAACAACATCTCTGTCGAGGGCTCTCCTGTCGAGGACTCTCCTGTCGACGGCGTTACTGTCGAAGGATTTCCAGCCAACGGCTGTCCCACAAAGGCCTCAGGCTGAGCTGGCCGGTCCTACAGCCGGTCCTTGTCGTCGACCTTGCCGCCGAGTCTCTCAATCTCGTTGATCAGCCGCTGCCTCTCCTCGATGGTCTTTTTCATGAACTCGACGGTGCGTTGCAGGACAAGGCCCTCGGATCGGCCTTGGCCTTCGAGGCCGGGGACGAGTTCGGTCATGCGGTCGAAGCCTTCACGGATAGCCTGTCTTCGTTTTTGTTCTGGAGGGAGAGAGAGACGTGTTAGCAAGCGGCATTGACTGTTGAACGATGGATCCCCGCAACCTACCAGATGCTATGTGATTTTGCTTCTTTTCGCGTTCGGTGAGCCTGGGCTTCTCATCCGGACCCAGACCGTTCGTTGCGCCGGCCGACTCGCCGCCCTGTGGCGTCGATTCCGAGTTTGGTGATGACATGTTGGGAGGGATAGTGGTATTAAGAGTATTGGGTATCGAGTGAATTGAAGGATGTTGGTAGAGAAAAGGGTTAAATCGAGAAATCAATATCGCATATAAACGTAAAAGGCGGCGTCGCAGCTGCGCAAGACATGGGCCGAGCAGGACTCAAAACACCGAAAAGGTTGTCGTGGACGAAGCCGTCGGGTAAGGCATATATATGGACTCGCGCAGCTCGGCCTGAGGCATGTGCGTTGGAGATTGAAGCCGATGCAGAGAATCAGAAGCTCAGCAAGCTGGTCGTGGCCATCACAGTTGTTGTAGTAGTTGTTGTACTTAGTATCAGGGTGCAGGTCGTAGGGCAGTTGCACTGTCTAGTGTAGTCGGCAGGTGCGAGTCGCATGTGGTCGGCAAGGTGGAGAAGTTGGCATGTGACTGTGACGGCAGGCGATGCGAATAACAAAAATAAAGCGGGGCTGGAAGTTCCGTAAGTCTCTCCGTAATAAGTTGGGGGGGACTCGTGCACTTTCCTATTAAATACTCCGCGGACATAAAAACGTGACATGGGCACTAATGAGATGGGCCCCACTTGGAGACCGCGATAAGAGATAAGGAGTGGCAGGAGTGAAACAGGGAACCAAAAGACCGGGAAAAGGTGCAATTGACAGCGAGCAAGAGCGGGAAGGTGCGATTTGGAATACGTCAACTACAATTACCTGCTCTTTCTAAGCATCGAATCTATCGCAGCCCCTTTTATTTCGATTTACGATCACCAAGTTTGGACGTCTCGTCAATTCGACGAAATTGTACCCCTCACGAAGCTCCTTTCCGCCAATTGGACCGCCTGGAGCATTCGCTGAAGCTGCCAGACCGCTCAACGAACCCCTTTCCTCGAAAGCTATCGCAACCATTTCCTCACCCTCGCAATGTCCGACAAAAAAGACGGCGTTCCCGCAGAGAGTTTGATTCCGGCCGATCCGCCGCCGGTCTACACTGCTGCAGCCGAGCATGAGTCTGCCGCTGCCTCTGGTGGCTCTACTGCTGCTGCTGCTGCCAGACCAAGACAGGGCGGCCCACCGCCTCGCAAGCCGCCACCACCCATGGACCTCCCGATTCTCGCCCACCTGCGCTCTCGTCGAGTAATTCTTGCATCTGCCTCGCCGCGTCGGAAACAGCTGCTTGCCCAGGTCGGTCTCACTAAGCTTGAGATCTGGCCGTCGACCAAACCCGAAGACCTGTCCAAAACGATGTACGGGCCCTTTGAGTACGTCTCGGAGACGGCGCACCGCAAGTGCCTGGACGTCTACCAGGAAGTCCTCAAGTCGCAAGAGGAAGAGGCCGAGCTTGCCGAGGCCGAGCCAGACCAACA
This sequence comes from Sporothrix pallida, assembly GCA_021396235.1. Lineage (NCBI taxonomy): Eukaryota > Fungi > Ascomycota > Sordariomycetes > Ophiostomatales > Ophiostomataceae > Sporothrix > Sporothrix pallida. The sequence goes on from WNYG01000029.1 coordinate 202,047, forward strand.
CCACACGGTGGCGCCCGACCCGGAGCTCGTGATTGCCGCCGACACAGTCATTGTGACGCGCAGTGGCCAGATTCTCGAGAAGCCACGGTCGGCCCAAGACCACATCAACATGCTACGGCACTTGCGGGATACAGATGCACACCGTGTGCTGACGGCCGTGTGTGTTCTGTCGCCCCGCCAAGACGCGGCGCACCCGGGCTACTCGATTGCGGCGCACACGGAAGAAACCAAGGTGGTGTTTGCCAAGCAGTCCGAGGGCCTGACGGATGCGGTGATTGACAGCTACGTGCGGACGCGCGAGGGCGCCGACAAGGCGGGCGGATATGCGCTGCAGGGCACGGGCGGACTGCTGCTGGTCAACCGCATCGAGGGCAGCATGGACAATGTGATTGGGCTGCCGGTGCGGCGGTGCTTGCAGCTGGCCGAGAAGGTCATTTTCAAGCAGAACGAGGAAGAGGAGGCTGATGAGAGTGACGAGGAGTAGTATTGGGTGATGGGGCGGACAGCAAGCGGCAATTCGGTTGCGCTTGTTGCATATTGCATCTGGACACTTTTTTTCTTGTTTTCCATTGTTTCAATTTCTGGCAAGGCGTTTATTTTTCACATGGGTTTCTGTCGCTTACGACAGACCAAAAAGTCTAATACATACACAATAGATGGGTTACATATCGCAGAACGACGAGACAGCCTCAGCCTCAAGGCAGCTTTCGGGTCGGCGCCAGCGGCCAGCGTCAACAGATGAATACGGGGTCGTCACAATTCACAATGCCTGCTTCTCAGAAATGGGCGCGAGCACCATTCTTTATACAATAAAGGGACTACCCGTCTGGCTCTTCATACCGGCGCCTTTCGATACCCGCCGCCACGGCGCTTGGGTGTCGGTCTGCCTGCCCGATGCAGCGTTGTAGTCTTTGTTGGCGGTTGGCAGTTGGCGAGTTTCGAGTTTCTCCAGCTTCGATGATGTAAGGCTGCAGTCGACAATCTTCAGAGGCTTGGCAGAGGTACTCCGTCCTCCAAGCAATTCTATTGACTGGGCGATTCACGTGACGGCCTCACCCACGTGTACGGCTTCTAGAGGTCATCCATGAGCGTTACATGTGTGAATGCCTCATCGCTTAACCTCTCATATCCGTTTGCTTACCTGCATATTTATTCGTTCATTTCTTTCTTGGTCCTATCAGATTACCGGAAAGAGTTGCCGCTGGGAGTCCTTTCGGGCACAAAACAATGAAAACAGACGACACAGGTGAGAACAAAAAGAAGGACTCGATTGAATGAGAGAGAGTTAAAAATAAGATGGAGAGAGTGTGCTCGGCGTCTAATGGTGCAGCTGCAAGGTGATGTGCGCTGTGATTGGCCGAAAGTCCACTAAAGAGTCCTTGTCGCTATCTATATTTGGCAGCGCTTCCCGCAAGCCGCTCATGGGGCGTCCCGCGCCCTAGCCAATGGCCGGTCGCGACTGCCATATTGCGTGCGTCTCTCTTGCCCGGTGAGAAGAGTATTGTATTTTTCAGTGTCTTTTTCTTTTCTCTCTGTCTTCTTTGTGTCCATTCTTCTTCTCGAAAGCGCCCCCAATACCGCACGAACCACTTGGACGGGCCATTCCCTCCTTGAGCTTGAGCTGGCTTGCAGTTCCTGAGATCTCCGCCAACCACCCCCATACGACGTCGACAGGCGCTGTATTCTAAGAGCCCCACTTTTTTGAGACCCTTGCCCAGCGCTTAAAGAGGAAAGAAGAGAGAAACAAAAGAGGCAGGCACATCTCTAGCTCACTTCACTCTTACACGTTTTCACTCAAAGACGTTCCTTTTTGATGATATGTTTCTCTTCAGCAGGCGCGCGCTCATGTGGGCGTTTCGATGTGTTTGAAGATTTGACGATGGAGAAATATGTGAAAATCGGGTAGAAAACGCACTTCGAAGGCGGCAAGACCCAATGGTCACATTGTCGCCCGAATCCTCCCCAACCTCGTCTTGATCTTTTTGCCTTCCCTCAGACCTCTTTTTTTCTTTTCTTTCCTGCCACTGACTGTTGCTTCGTAGACGGCACATTGAAAGACAAGAGTAACAGTATCATAGGGATTATTAAAGAGAAGAAAAGAAGTAAAATAGAGTGAGGGCAAAAAGAGGGGATATGCACGGCGGCAGAGGAACAGGGGATTGATGGTTGGATTGGTGGTTGGCGTTGCTGCTGTCCCGCGTGCCCTCTGCACTCGATCTCTGTGCTCCACCCTCCCTCCTTCACCGTTCGTGGGAACGCGCAGTCTATTCTTGTGTGGTTGTGCGCACGGAAGCACTTGCAGGATGGGAGAAGAGGGGAAAGAAAGAAGAAAAGGAAAGGATGGAAGAGGAAGAAATGTCTTCCAAAAAGAGGGAGACCACTTTGTAAGTCGAGGTAAAAATAACCGCTACCGTCCACACTTCTCAGCATCCACTCATCCATCCTGTCCAAGACCCGGTTGACAGGGGTCCATGCTCTTTCTCGCCCGCTGTCCCCCAGAAGAATATATGCAGGCGACCAGCCGTTTTCTTTCCCGCCCGTGCATCTATGAAAAGAGAAAAAGAGAGACTTCTTTTTTAATTTTTTCTTGTTCTGACGTCTGACCGTATTTCTTTTCTCGCCGTCCTCATTTTTGTGCCTCCTCCTCTATTCTCTTTGTTCTTCGCCCTGTTTACACGATCTCATCTCATCAGCCGAACAACTTGAACGACTCGAAACAAATCAAATCAAATCAAAATCAAAATCAACTCGCACAACGTATGTAGGCCATCAGTTCTGGGAACCGAATCATGCTTTGGTGACACTCGACTTGTATTTCACCTCGATCGACTGTCGTTTGGACGCTCTTCACCTAGAGAGACAGGTTCTCTCATAACGCCTTTTTTATTGTCTTCCTTCTTCTCCGCCTTCTCACCACACTTCCTCCAAATAAAATGTCTGGGTCAACACCATCGGGGGGATTCTCCCTCTTTCCTAACACCGGCCGCCCGCCATCCAGAACACAAGCGTCCCGCCCCCGTGCCGCTTCGCCTCAACAGCGCTACACACCCGAACCGTCAGCAACGATTGGCGAGGCCGTGACGGCCGAAGTGCAGATTCCAGCACCAGCCGTCGTTGCCGAGTCGTCAAGACGGCCACTAGACCGCGCCGTCAGCCCAGAAGCCCAGGAACCCGAACGCAACAGCAGCGTCCGGTCCCGCAGCTCGATTGCCAAGCTGCGGCTGTCCATGTATGACGACGGCCCGCCGATCGACGACGATCCGCCGCCGCCAATGCCGAGCGGAGCAGCAACCCTGGCCGAGCGGCAGCTCCAGCAACAGAGTACGGGGACAGCACCCCCGTCAAATTCAAACCAACGGCACAGACCACCAGCACTGCGGTCCATTTTCCCGCAGTACAATCCCGATGTGTCTTTGGACGAGCAAAATTATTTCCCGACGCAGACGAGCCCGACTCGCATCCCACGAGGTGTGATTAGCCGGCCGCTGTACTCGCCTGTTTCGACAACCACACAGCAACAACAACAGCCAGAACAACAAAATCAGCAAAACCTGGAGGTGGCCGCCCGCACAACTAGTCCAGCCCCTGTCTACACACCAAATACCCGTGTTTCCTCCAGCCCGCCACGCCAAAGGCCAACTGTCCAGATCACGCCACCCACCGACAATGGACCAGCGCCCGTCCAGGTTCCAGTTCCAATGCACTCGGGTCCTGTGCCTGTCGGTGCTCCTCGTGGCGATCCGCCGTCGTTGCCTATCCCGTCAACGTCGGACGATCTCCGCAATCTGTGGAAAGTGGCCAACGGCTGGAAGGCGGGTCCCTCCGAGGGCCGTGTTTTCTGTCTGCGGATGAGCTGCGACCGCGATGCACCCATCTACCGTCTGTCGTCGGCCAACCACCAGCCGTTTTACCGTCTGCGTCTCGACCCGACGTCCATGTCGGCGTACGTGACGCTCTCAAGACACGATCCTGCGCGACCGTTCAAGCTGGACTCAGCCACCAAAAACGCCAGTGCCGACGCGGATGCTGCAGGAAGTGGTGCCGACGGCGGTGGATCGAGCCGGAACAGTGTCCTCGATATGGGCGTCTCTGGCGGCAGCATTGCCGGCGGCAACGGTGCCCAGGGGGTTGAAGGTAGCGCTGCCGCCGCTGCTGCCGCGCACAATGCCCGTTTCGACGGCAGCAAGAACTGGCAGGTGGCCATGACGACGACCCTCGAAGAAGAGGCCCGCCGGCACCAGCCCCAAGACGGCCTCGTCGCGCTTCTGTACCCGTCGGCCGCCACGCGCATGGCCCTCGAGCGGCCCAACGACGCCGCCATGGTCGCCACAGCCGAGCGCGAATGCGCGCGTCTCGTCTGGGACGACGACACCAACACGTACTTTTTGGTGCACCCAGCCCTTGCTCTGCCGTTTGCCGTCACCATCGAGCGCAGCAGTACCTGGAGCCGTACGGCGTACACGCTCGAGCACCGGGAGTCGCCGCAGCATCTTGCACGCCTGACGCGCGACGGCACTGGCGCCGGCTACCTCGAGGTCGACACGGGCATTGCGTCCAAGATCGATGCCGTTTATCTGGTCGACGTTGTCGTCACTGCTTTGCTGCTCGTCGCCCACAATGACGGCCAGTTTGCCGCCGTCGAGCAGTTTGCGCCGCCGCCCGACAGCCGCTTGGCGATGCATCATGGCCTGGGCCACCACGACAGTGCTCACAACAGCCTCGTCAACATGGTCCTGAACGGTGCCATGGGCCGCAGCAGCACCAGCCGTCTGAGCATGCGCGATGGTGCAAGCCGCCACAGCGAGAAGAAGAGCGGTGCTTCCAACAAATCCGGCCGCAGCAGCCGTCTCGGCTTTGGCTTTTTCAGCAAGAGCAAGTCGTCCCCCAAAAACCGGTCGCGCATGGACGACTTTGACTTGGACCTCGAGAGCCAGACGAGCATCGATCTGTCCGGCAAAATGTTCGAGATGGGCCCTGTCGGCGGTGGCGGTGGCCGCAATATCGGCATGATGGACAATGGCGGCAACGACAGCGGCATGAACTCGTCAAAATCAAAGAAGAAGCGCAGCCGCAAGGACAAGGACGAGGAGAAGATGCCCGGCTGTCTGCGCCTCATCACTGCCCTGTTCAAGTGCTGCTTCTGGTGCGTTTCGATCGTCGTGCGGGCGTTGTTGGCGATTCTGGGTGGTCTCTTCAAGTGTGTGACCCGTGAGAAGTTGCTGTCGTAAAAGGGGAATAGGCGGACGTCGGTTGCTGTCTGTTTCTTATGTGTCATGTTGTTTCCACGATTGATGATGTTGTCGATTCCTTTCCTTTTGTCTATCTCGGCGCTTGCGTCTGTAATTATTATTTGGATTTAGATTTTGGGCGTATACATCTGACGAGGCGTTGTGTTTTCCGGATTGCTTTTGGTCTTGTCTTCGATATTCCAACTTCGTCTCTCGTTCTGTTTGATTAGCCATTCACAATATATTCACCAAGCTGCTGTTCCAAAATGTCCAGGATTATCCAAGAAGATTGAAGAGAAAAACAAGTGCTTTTGCCGACCAACGCCCAGGCGAAGAAAATATCAACGTAAGAATAAAAGTAACAATAAAAACCCAGTCGCGCCAATAATGCTTCTTCCAAACGCATGTGAACTGTCAAAAAATCTGTCGAAACTACCCTTTCCATCGTCCTCACCGCTTCCGCTCGCGGACCTTGATCTTCTTGCCACTCTTTGTGATCATGTCCATCGTCGCCGTCTTGGCCATCCGCGCTCTTTGCAGCTCCAGCTCGTGCTCGGCCTGGTCCAGCACCTGCAGCCGTGTCTTGGCCTTGAGCAGCCGCCGCTGCAACCTCCGGGCGTTGTCGATCTTTGCCTGGCGGTCCTCGTTGTCGTCGTTGTCGCCATCGGCCATTCTGTCCTCCTCCTCGAGCATCTTGTCCTGGATGGCATCTTCTCTCTCGGTCGCGCTGTCCGCAAAGACGATGCGTGTCGGCTTAGTGAGCGGCTTGGCTGCCTTGGGTTTTGACTTGGACGGCTTCGGTGCGCTGTCGAAATCGCTGAAATCAAACTCGTCCTCGTCCTCGTCGTCCTCATCGTCCTCTTCCTCGTCCAGATCGACAGGGCCCAAAAACGCCTTGGCCAGTGCCGCCCGCTGCTCGAGCTGTGCGACCTCCTTGACAAGCACGCTGCGCACCGTCCGCAGGTACCCCATGTCCTGTGTCTTGAGCAGCCGCACGGCGTCGACGGGGAGAGCCTTGTTGCCCCGATTGCCGTCGACTGTGCCCGTCCAGTGCCGATCGCGTTTCTGGTCGCTGCCGCGCGACAGAGTCGTGCCGGGCCCGCTGCCGCGGCTAATCATCTTGTAGGAGAATTCGTCTTCATTTCGTGCGGCCGCCTTCTCGCGAAGGCTCTGGAGGGTCGCCTTCTTCTTGTTCCAGTCCTTGGCACGCAGGCTGTAATCCTTGTGCTTTTCGAGCAGACCGAGCCGTTTGCGCTCCAGCGGCTGTGCACGCTCACGGTGGGAGCGCCGCTGGATGGCGTTTCTCATAGAGGAAGACATCGTGGCGGGTGGTTGAGAGGTTGTGGTATGGTTGTGAGGATGTAGTGATTGAAGGTTGATGAAGTTCACGACTACTAGATTGTCTACCTTAATTTTTGGTGGCAGAAAAAAAAAGTGTTATCTTATCGGTGTGGCCCGCTTTGTCATCAGGCGGTGGCCGCTTGCCCACTGTGTTAGTGTTGCAGTGTTGAGAGTGTCTCAGTGTTCCTTGCACGCGAAGCCACTAAATAACCTTCCCGGCGCTAGAACAACAGGCACTTGGCGCTGTAAGTTTAACTTTTTTAAGGGCAACAAGCATATTTCAAACTTGAGCCTTCGACACTTTGACAACAACCGAGGCAACAACATGGGATGGAATTTCTCTGAAAGAAAGGTTAAACTCATGATCGTCTTATCCTTATTGTGACTCTCAGGGTCTTTATCGTGAACCGTCTTTTCTGGAACTGAAACTTTGGTGTTTCGCACTTTGACACTCGACTCTTCCGTCTTTTTCTATTGGCGCGTTCAGGCGGTCCCTGCATGTGAGCTTATTGTGAGTCTGCTGAGCCGAGTGCCCGAGTTCGTGAGGTCATTTTGTTAAAGCACTCGCCTTTTTGTATCTTCGTTAACTTTCCACCTGTAGGACAGTTTGTAGTGTAATACGAGCTGAGTCGACCTTCGACCAGTCGCTCTTTCTCTTTTTGTTTTGCTCCCTGGGGTCTTGCACCTTCCCCAACTCCTTTGTCTCGCTGCTCACGCTCTTTCCTTCGTTTCCCTCGAGTTCCTTCTCACCTTTCCCTCTTTCCCCTCTCGGACCTCGTGTTGCCGTTCCCCACAGCGCTCCAACCCTCCCACATCACCCACCAAAAGACTCCCAAAAACGCTCCTTCCCTCTGCCTTGGCTGGTTAGCTGGCCCCTGCCCCTGGCCCCTTTTGGCTTGGCTTCGCGCAACGTCGATCAGCATTCGCGAGAAAGAAGAGAGTGCTCCGTCAAAAACCGAAAAGAACGACAAGCTCTGGGGTATTGAAGCTCCGTGCCTTGTCTGATATTCTCACTTTAGCCTTTTCAACCTCAACGCCTGGTGCACGCTTCCGCCTTCCGTTGCCTGCTGTACCACCGCATCGGAAACATATATGAGGCATCGCATCGTGAGAATTGTCTTGCCTCGCTTTCGTCTTATTTTCTCGTTCTCTCCATTCGCATCATCATTTTGCATTTCTCACGCCTATCTTCACGATTAACATGGTTCAATCACGCAGTTAACACCAACACACCTCATATCATGGCCATCCTTTTGTCGGCCCTCTCGCTGCGGCGCAAGACGCGCTTCTTTGTGTCTGTGGCTGCCTTCTTTCTCCTCGTCATCTACTTCTTCCAGCCCCGTGCGGCCCGTATCCACTTGCACAAGATCTTGCGCCCGGCTCGCGCGTCTACGGATCCCATTTTCTACGTCAACAGCTCCATCAACTGGTCTTTGCGGCAGCGCCTCCACCCAATCCCCGATGCCGATCTCGTGCGTCTTCCCAAGGGCGAGCCGGAGGCCATGCCCACGATCCAGTACAACTTCCGCGCCGACCCGGACTACAAGTCCGTCGACCTCAAGCTGCTGCGCGACACGCGCCGCGACGCCGTCAAGGGGACGTTTTTGCGCGCCTGGGAAAGCTACCGGGAGCACGCCTGGGGCTATGATGAGCTGCTGCCCATCAAGCTCAAGGGCAAGGACGGCTTCAGTGGCTGGGGCGCGACGCTTGTGGACGGGCTCGACACGCTGTGGGTGATGGGCCTGCGCAACGAGTTTGACGAGGCCGTGCGGGCCGTGGCGACGATCGACTGGGACGCGGCCTCGAACTACGAGTGCAGCCTGTTTGAGACCAACATTCGGTACCTGGGCGGCCTGCTGTCGGCCTACGAGATGAGCGGTGCCACTCCGCTTCTCGACAAAGCGGCCGAGTTGGCGCATATGCTGCTGGCAGCGTTTGACACGACCAGCCATATGCCGTCAAACCGCTTCCATTTTGACCGCGCCTGGCAGGGACTTTTGGTGCCGAGCGACCACGAGGCATCGGCCGCTGTTGGCACACTGTCTCTCGAATTTACGAAACTGACGCAACTGACGGGCGACAACCAGTTCTACGACGCCATCGACCGAATCAAGCGCGAACTCGCACGTGTCCAGGACAACACGACCATCCCAGGACTGTGGCCGACATTTTTGGACTTGCAGAACGGGTTCACGGCCAAGGGCCATATGTACACGCTCGGCGGCATGGCCGACTCACTTTACGAGTACTTGCCCAAAATGCACCTGCTTCTTGGTGGACAGGACACCGTGTACCGCGATATGTACGTCAAGGCTGCCGACGCTGCGCGCAAGCACCTTCTATTCCGCCCTATGATCCCCGACCCAGACGCCCGCGGACACGACATTTTGGTTTCAGGCACCGTATTAGCCGGTGGCACCGTCCGCAGCGGCATCACCCTGATTCCCGAGGGCCAGCACCTGACGTGTTTTGCCGGCGGCATGTTTGCCTTGGGAGGCAAGCTCTTCGACCGTCCGGCCGACGTCGATGTTGGCCGCAAGCTGACGCAGGGTTGTGTCTGGGCCTACGACTCGTTCCCGACTGGCGTCATGCCCGAATCGTTTGACCTCGTGCCGTGCCCGAAACCGAGCGGCTGGCTTGACAAGATGGCCCTTGGGTTGACGAACAAAGTCCCGGCGGAGAACACGACGGCCTGCCCCTGGGACGAGCGTGCATGGAAAGCCGCGCAGATCCCCAAGGACAAGCGCTGCCCGGCTGGTTTTGCGTCGATCCGCGACCCGCGCTACTTGTTGCGCCCCGAAGCTGTCGAGAGCGTCTTTCTGCTGTACCGCATCACGGGCGACCGGTCGCTGCAAGAGGCTGCCTGGAACATGTACCTGAACATTGTGCGCTCGACCACGACGCGAAACGCCAACTCTGCAATTGCCGACGTGACAGTGTCGGGCCCGCCGCAGAAGCTCGACTCGATGGAGAGCTTCTGGTTTGCTGAGACGCTCAAGTATCTGTATCTGATCTTTACAGATCCCGAGTATTACAGTCTGGACGACTATGTTTTCAACACGGAGGCGCATCCCTTCAAGATCCCGAAGCCAAAGATCAAGGCAGCAACACCAGAATCGGTAGACGGCAAGGTCGTGGCCAAGACGCACCAGTCGAGTGGTCAAACAGCAGGCAAGGCGACAGGGTGAAGATGATTTTGGATGAAGAAGATAAGAAGCAACATCGAAGCGGCCTTTTGGACAGCATTTTGACCGCATTTGGACAGCATTCCTAGCTCGAGTCTGCCTCGTCGTTCCGAAGAAAGCGACGGCGAACAGTCGAGATACTCAGCTTGGTGACCTGTCACTATATTCGTGCAGCCAACAGCCAACGGTGGCCACGTGAACACGCGGAACAAACGCGCGGCCACACCATGTCGCGAAAATACGGAAGCAGATGAAGAAAAGGAGGGGAAGAAATCTGCACATTGCCAGCGCGACAGAAACCAGTCCAATCGGGGCAAGTCCATTGCAATATTTCTGATGGTTGTCTCTGCCAGCCTCAACTGGAAACCGCAGAAATGCACAAGTGCACAAATGCACCACTGCACCACCTTTTCAATGCAACCCCCACGCATCACTATCGCACGCCGAATACCGACCGGATGCGAGCTCGGAGACAACGAGACAACGAGACAACAGAAGAGCCAAGGTTGAAGACTTTGGGCAAAAGCTGTGAAGTTGCAAGGCGAGTCAGACAAGTCGGCCTTGATTCTAGACTCTCAAAGTCTCAGCCTCTTGGTTGACTCTTTTGGAAAGGTGGAGGCTGAAGCCATGCAGCTGAATGAGGGGAAGGGCAGTGAAAGGAGGGTAAGCCTGGGGAAGCCATCCAGCACGAGACCAAGACAGCGTGTACGGTTAGCCTCGACACAGCAAAGTGTTTTGAAAATAAGAAAAATGTCCGAATAAAAAGTATTTTTTAAGAGAAAACGTGGAGTGTAAGTTGGGGCGCACAAGCCAAGAAACGCCGTTGTAAGTTGCACAGAACGCCGGGCCGCTGATTTGCCAAGGCAGAATACCGGCCGAGCTGCCGTTTTGTCGTGGGGGGAGACAGCATTTGGGTTGACAGCCTGAATCTTTCTCTTCTGTTTCCTTTTTTTTATTTCATTTTTTATCGTCTTCTGTTCTTTCCTTCTCTGATCGCGATTGCCTCCTCGGCGCTTTCCTTCGGTGCCGTTTGCGCTCTTTCCTTAGTGTAGACTTTGTAGACTTTTTGTAAATCCAACGTCATTTGCTCCTTCCAAGTACAGGTTATCGCCGTATCAGAGCCTCCGTAATTACCTCCTTAGCTCGCCCCGATGCTCGGCGGCTACTGTAACTAAAGAAACAAGGGAAACAAGGGAAGCAGCGAAGCCATGACTGTAGTAAGGACCCTGTCTCTGTCTCTTACCCTTTTTGGCTCGCACTTATCTACTAACTACAAGTGGTCATACTGATATTTACTGCATGTGCCAACAACACTTCAACCTCCCACTTACAAGACAAGGCGCATTCGGCCTCGTTCCATCTTCGATCATCACCACCATCTCCTCATCGGCCCCATCTTACCCCGAGACTCTCCGATTTAACGACCAGCCTTGTGGACGGCATTGCTTGTGGCCCAAACTTGTCTTATTTTTTTGGATATCCTTTTGGTCTTCCACCTAACATGTCTTGTCCTTGACCGCAGGACCCCTTCTCGACGAGTATATAGATCTCGAGACTTGCCATCCAGGTTCACTCAAGAGCCACACTCTCAATCTCATTTCTACTTCATCTTTATCCTTATCCAGCCACCCACATCCATCATGCCTGTCAAGATTGCCGTTATCGGGTAGGTCATCATCGGCTACCAGTATTTTCCATCTTGTTCCTCACTAACATTAGACAGTGCCGGCGTCATCGGCCTCAGTGCCGCCCTCCGTCTTCTCGAGGAACACCCCGACGGCTCCATCGAGGTTACGATTGTTGCTCGGGATTTCCCTGCACCTGCCGAGACAATCTTCCTTGACCAGTCTGCACACATCAACTACACATCGCCCTGGGCCGGTGCACACAACCGCTGGGTTCTGTGGGTCGCCGACGGGACAGAGGCTGCCGATGCTGCCGAACGTGACCATGGGTTTGCTCTGGCGACATTCCGCCACATGCAGGACACAGTCACAAAATTTCCAGAGGCCGGCGTGACGTTTATGCCGGGCATCGAGTACATGGAGGCTCCGGGGCCAGAATATACACAGCTGGGCGACGATGCCATCCAGAAGAAGCTGGGACTGCAGGATGCAGACCTGGGCCTCGACTTTCGCATTTTGGAAAAGGATGGCAGTGGAAAGGACGGCGATGCGCCGTTCCCCGACGGCGTGACTTGGGGCTGCACGTACCGGACATGGTGCGCCAACCCCATGGTCTACTGCTGCTTCTTGCTGCGGCGGTTCGTCACGGCCGGCGGTAAGGTCGCCAAGCGGGACCTGCGCACGCCACAGGAACTGTTTGCGCCGGTGCCCTGCTCCGGGGACTCTGAAAAGATCTTGGGTGGTGTAGCCGGCGGCTTCGACATTGTCGTCAACTGCTCCGGCAACGGCTTCGGCGACGATGCAAACATGTTCATCACGCGCGGCCAGACCTGTCTTGTGCGCAACAAGTGCGATGCCACGGTGACACGCCAAAACGCCGACGGGTCGTGGTCGTTTTCGGTCCCGCGCAACTTTGACGGCGGCACGATCATTGGCGGGACTAAGGAGCCCGACAACTGGGATGCGGCGCCGTCCATGGCCAACCGGGAGAAGCTGCTGTCCAACTTCAAGGCAACATACCCCAAGATTCTCGAGGGCAGCAAGAGCGGCGAGTTCGAGGTGCTGGCAGATGTCGTCGGAAGGCGGCCGACCCGGAAGGGTGGAATGCGACTCGAAGTGGAAGAACTGGACGCCGCCTGGCGGGAATCGTCCAAGAAGCCCATTATTGTCCATGCATATGGTGTTGGCGGCCGTGGCTATGAAATCTCGTGGGGCGTGGCCGGTGCCGTGGTCGAACTGGTGAAGAAGAGTCTGTAAGTGAGATAGGAACACATTGTGGTCTGATATTAGGCCTGGGAGATACGACCAGTGACAACAGAGACTGGATAGATGATAAATGAGTATATGAAGAATATATGAGTGTTTTCTGTATCCTGCTGCTAGCCGGTCAGGCTGTCTATACAACGTGCCCCTTTTAAGTCATAATGTACAAAGATGGAGAATATCATGGAGATGTGCGTAAAGTTGAACAAGAGTAAATCAAAGGAAACAAAAAAAAGAACGCCATGTATGAGAGGAAATCTGCAAATGAAGCAAAGAAGAGCAAAGCAATATGCTTCCCCTCCACCAACCCGTGCGCCGAGGATATGAGAGTGAGAGTGAGAGGTAATAAGAGAGGAAATGGGATATGAAAAGAGAAGAAGAAGAGGACGAAGAGAAGCTGTACAGGCGGGTGGGGTGATTTGACAAAACGAAAACTCAAAGACGACGGATCACCGCTTCGGCTCTTCGTCCAGCACCACGTCGTCAAACCGTGGCCGGTCCTTGGCCGGCATGCCGCCGATCCGCTCGGGCTTGTGCCGCTTCGACTCTTCGAACCGCCGCCGTTTTGCCTGGATGTCTTCGCGGCCTTCCTGCGAGCCGTCGGCGCCCTCGAGCCCCCACCACTCGCGCAGCAGCTTCTCCTGCTCGGCCTTGCGCGCGGCCGTCACCAGGCGTTCGCGGGCGCGCTCGGCGCGCTTTGCAAACCACTCTTCGCGGGCTTCGTCGAGGGCGCGGGGCGTGGCGTGCGATTTGAGGCAGGCGTTCATTTCGTTGTTCTTTTCGCGGCACATGAAGACGACGGAGAAGGTGCGGCCCAGGGCGCAGTCGGCGAAGGCTAAGCTGTCAATATGCATAGCAAGAAGCATGTAATGTGGAGGAGGGGGAGGGCTACCCTTAATCTCGTCGCTGCACTTTCGGCGGACGCGCTCGTAGTAGAGGTCGCGGACCTGCGCTTCTTGGGACGCCGACAAGGGCAGCGGGTTGTGCGAGGGCATGGGCAGGCCGGCGGACGGTGCCGCGGCCGGCGGTTGTGGTGGTGGTGCCATTGGTAGTTGTGAGGGCGAGGTGGACGAGAAAAAAGTGGAAGAAGGCGAGGACGGAGCTGTCGAGGAAGATGAGAAATCCGAGAAGTTCGACGCGGATTACGACGGAGAACCGGTCGGAAGATCGGCCATGCACGGGCAAGCAAATATCAAAAGGTCGCAGAGGGGTATGATCGGCGTGGAGAACGAATATGTCGGCAGTTCGACCGTTGAGCAAATTTGTCGCCGTGGTGGTCGTCGAAAAGAGAGTCGTCGGAAATCGAACGATTTTGCAGAGGAGGGGACGTTTCCCGTAACAGGCAATGGCAGGTGGTGAGTGGTGAGCACGAAAAGGCGGCCGGCGTTTAGGGTCCCGCTTTCCCTCTTTGCTGTGTAAATTCTGCTAATTCTGATCCGATCTTTTCTGCCCTTTCCCTGCGGAGCTGGGACGTCTGCCCACCAAAGCTACAGCCCCCACACCACCTGTACACCGCCTGCCGTTTTTGCTGTCGCATCCAGTAAACTCACTCACAACTCGCTCACTAACAGCCAAGATCATCTCATAGCCTTTTCATGGCATTTCTACAGCAAATCCACAACTCGCATCTTATCACAATTATTGTCACTCTCATGTTTACACAAAATTTATGTATGAAGATCAATATGTGAATTGTTCAGCGTTTTCGTCTCTTCTCCTTCACCTACAGACGCCAATCTCGAGAAAATGCAAATCCAAAACAGCCCACCAGCTATGAACAGAAAATAACATAATGCAACAATATACCTTTGTCTAGAGAGCCTAATAGAGGTGGTAGACAGCCTCAGACAGTCCCAATCAGCAGTTACGCCTTCCTATCGCTTTCGTCCGTGACATTCGAGGTCGTTGTGGCCAGCGATGAAGCCGTCGATTCCGGTTCGCCCAGGCCAAGACCGTGCAGGTTGTTGCGCTCACGGTCAATGTCCAGGCTCTCCTTTTCGCGGTTCTTCTTCTTCATCGAGAACCATCCGGAACCCTTGAGCTTGCCGCCGCCCTCGCTCTTGCCGTTGCCGTCGCGCGACGACTTGGACGGGCCTAGCGACGGGCTACTGGTCACGCTGTCTGCGCCACCGCCAGTACTGGCTGTGCTGGCAGTGGCCAGAGGCATGCTCATGCCCGTGCGCCGGCTGCTGGATGTTGACAGAACAGACTCGTCCGCTGCCGCATCGTCAAAGTCGCCAAAGCTCGACCGGTGCTCCGAGATGCTCGCGTTCCTATCGGAGCTGGCCATACTGCCGGGACCCTTGGCGCGACCAATCCGGCGCGGGAAGCTGAGCTTGCCGGTGCTGTCCTTCTTAAACAGCTTGAGCAGAGCGTTCTCGCTGCTGTCCTTGGACGACGACAGCATCCCGACGCTGTTAGGCTCGGATGTCGTGTTCGACACAACGTAGTCGAGCGAGTCGCGCGATTCCGACACTGATGCTTGCGTGTGCACAGACAGTCCGTCACGAGACATGCGCGACGTCGACGGCGAGTCCTCAACCATAAGGCTCGGTACGCTCGCGCCTGCTGTTGTATCAAGCGGCTCGTGAAGTTCCTTGGACGCCGATCGGTCCTTCTTGGACTTGTCCTTGCCCTTGTCCTTACCCTTGGGCTTGTCTTTGTGGTCCTTGTCCTTGTCGGCCTTGGGGCGGAAGATGTTCGCCATGAATGTCGGTGCCGCGGGATTAAGTGTCTTGTTGACCTTGGGTGCGGGGGCGGGCGGACGGCTGCCAATGACGCCGACCTGACTGGGCGATGTCTCCGGGTTGAGCAGTTCTTCCTCGTCGAGAATCTCGTCGTCGGCCGACGCAAGGTTGGTCTTAAGAGCCGAAGGCGAACCGTGGATTGATGGACGTCGCGAGGGATTGCGGCTGGGCCATGCGTTGTCCGCTGCTGGCCACAGTCGGCTGGCCTTGGCAAGACCAGAGCTACCTGCACCATTCTCGCCAGGCGGACCCCAGATAGAGCCGCTGTCTGTTGACGGGCGAGGCATGTCGATCGACGCCATCGAGGCAGGCCGCGGGCTACTGGCATCACGGTCCGCAAAAATATTGCCGCCACGAGCACCAAAGGGAAACAGGCTCCTTGCCGAGAACCCACTGGTCTTGTTGATAGGCTGGCCGCTTGAGTTGAACTGGCTCTCGATGATCTCAGGGCCTGCTGAATTGCGGTTGAACATGCTCCATGCCGACAGGCTGATGCGACGATTCTTGTTACCTTCCACATCCTCACCCTGCCGTGGGAACGACTGGCTCTGACCATGCTTAAGGGTACCGAGCGCTGGTCCCTCCTCAACGGCCTTGGCGGCACGAGAACGTTGGAACGAGAACAAATTGAACCGCGATGAGGGCTGGCCATTCAGCGTGGCAGGGTCGGCAATCGGCGAGGGCAGCGCACTGGTCGTTGGCGGGCGTCCGTCAACGCCGTCAATACCATATGACGAAAAGGGTAGGTTCTGCGAGGAGGCGTGCGGGCTCGAGAAAATGCTCTTGGACCGGTGCGACGAGGCTGGCGACTGAGGGCCGCTAGCCGCGCCTGCTGCAATCGATTCGGGGACCGTCCTGGGCGAGTCGGTAGACGTAAGGCCGTTGATGTTGAGAGGGTTACTGTTGTTGCTGTTGTCTTGGCTTCCATGGCTGCTGTTGCTATCAGCCGCCTTGTTATTATTGCTATTCGTAAAGCTGTTAAGACTACCGAGGATGTCGGGAGTCTCCCCATCCAAGGGAATAAACGGACTCATGGTCCGGTTCAAAGATGGACTCGGGGGTTCGTCGTCTGCAAAGATGTTGGAGGGCAAAAGAGACGTAGCCGACGGGCTCAGCGGAGCGCCCATAGTCAGTGCCTTGAAGCCAGCATCGGCGTCCTCCGGGCCAGGGTGGTCAGCCGACGAGCCCATGAACGGGCCCGTGAGAAAGCCACTGGGCTGCGTAGGAGGACGGGCCGTGACAAAGGGCGGCGTCGAGGATGGAGGCAGCCCGTTGAGATCTGCATGCGCAAAAATGGGCGGCGGTGAGGCCACAGTAACGCCCGGTATCACGCTGCCCATCTGGCTCTGGTGTGGAATATGAGCAGGGGCAGTGGGATCGAACTCGTAAGGTACACCAGCCATATTTGGCGGGCTCATCATATTCGTCATGATGGGCGGGCTGGCTGCCGGGTTGTACATGCCGTAGTTGGGCTGCGGGATCTGCTGTAGCTGAGCGGAAAGGACGAGAATGTGGGCGTCCAGGCCATCTTTCCGGCGATTCTCGTGGTTGATAAGGCTGCGATACTCGTTTTCCATCCGTTGCTGTTTCCTCTTCAAAGCCATAATCTCGGATCGCATGCCGGTGTCGTCTCCGTTGGTTTCGAGTGTGGTACGCTCGTCTTCGAGTTCCTTGACGAGACGACGCTTCTCCTTCAGCTCGGTCTCCAAATTGGAGCATTCTGTTTGCACATTCTTGTTGCTTTCGCGGAGTTCGTTGACCTTTTTCTGGTAATCTTCGTCGAGCTCGGTTCGCTGGTTGCTGTAGTCTTCCTGCTTCTCGCGCATATCCTCGATCGATTTCTGCCATTCTTCGATGCTTTTGTGGATGCGCTCGATTTCGGCAGTCTTCTCCTTGAGACGCTTTTCTTTCTGCGCTCGCCGCGATATGGCGTTCCGCATGGCACGCTCGGTGGCGCCCTGTTCGCGTTTCAGCTTCTCCGTCTGCTCTTCTTTCCGCTTCTGCTCCTTCCGCTTGGCCTGCTTTTCCGCTTCTAATTCGTCTATTGTTTTCTTCATTTCTTCTTCTTCCTTCGCACAGGCCGCCGCGGCCTCCTCGGTTTCTTTACGAAGCGCCAGGTACCGCTGGTTAAGCTCCGCCATCTGTGCCTCGGTCACGCCTGCCTCGTCATCGGCGGCGGGTGCCGCTGCCGCTCCGTTAAGCTGCTGCTGCTGATCTAGGCTCGTTGTTGATGGTGAATGTCGCCGATTGACCGTGTTACGGCGCGACGAGGGTGCCAATGAATTCAACGAGGTGCCTTCTCTTGACAGCGTCTGCGGTAACTCGGATGGAAGCGGCTGGGCGACACCAAAGGTCGAGGTGACAAACTGCTTCACAGACCCATTCTCATCGGCTGTTATTGTCGACTCGTGTTGCTTCGAGGCCGAGGCAGCATCGTCTTCGGTAAATTCTGACGGGAGGCGAGAGGTGCCGAGGCGTGGACGGCCATCGGAGCCGAAGGTACGGAGCCGGAGAACCCGGCTGCCAGCCTGGAAGTTGTTGGAGCCGACAGCAATAATGCGGACATTGTAGAAATGATTAGGTTTAAGGCCAGAGACTGTGATGAAGGTGTCGTGACTTGTCGCAGATTCGCCAACTGAAGAGCAAGGGAGATTAGTAAGGGGGCCCAGGGGAAACGATGAACGACATGCACTCCACGTCGAGATTGGGAGAATCAAAGCCGCAACATACCATTGACGCCGTTCACCTGGATAACGTATTTGTCGACCGCGCGGTTTGATGGTGGACGCGTCCAGGTGATAGTGGCCTTATCCACGCCGATGGCCGTCAGGGAGACGTCGGGGGGCGCCGGGACGTCTACGCCAAGGATGTCGATGAGTTCGGGGACCGGTTTCCAGAGTGTTTGCAGACCTCGGCGCAGCAGCCTAAAAAAGTAACATGGTCAGTAAAATGGTTTCGATGCCGAGTTTGAGATCGCAGGCAGCCTCGTTTCCGTCACATGCCGAGTGCAGGCAAACACTCTGCGACAGGCAGAAACAAAGAACGCCGGACAGCCTCAAAAGCCTCAAAAAACGGAAAAGGCCAAAGAATTGTTAGGGAGAGTCGTACCAGACAGCAGCCGCGCCGGTAAAGAGCATTCTAGCATTCGTAAAGAAGAGCCCTCCCAGGTGGTAGTCATTGATGAGAGCGGTAGCGATGCTTGGGAGGGCCTGGACAACGGCGGCGGTGCGCTCGGGCGCGAGAGAAAAGATGAGGGCGAGACAGGCGAAGACGAAGAGCACGTTGAGCTGGATGACCTGCGGATCAACAATCCAGATAAGGAAGACGAGCGAGCAGAGGACCAGCGAGGAGACCAGCGGCGTGTTCGTCCATGTAGCCCATAACATGTCGGGACGCGCAATGGGGGGCGTTCGGGGAGGAGAACATGAGGTAGAGGAGAGGAAGAGAAGGAAAAGGAGGAGGAGGGAGGGAGAGGAGAGGAAAAAATCGAGGAGGTGATGTAGAAAGAGAGAGAGAAGACGAGGCAGTGGTTGGAAACGGCGACGACGGAAAAAACAAGCGACAAGGGGTGGTGTAGTGCCAGTAGGAAGAAATAAAGGCCGAAAAAGACGGGCTGCGGTAGAGGTGGCAGAAGGGTGCCAAAAGGTGCTGTAGGGTCGCAGCGGCAGGGCGGGTCGTTTCTGGTTCTCTCAGGAGGGAGGGAAGGGGCAATCAATCGAATTGCGATCGCGCGGGCGAGGAATTGAAAGGAGTGTCGAAAGATGCGATGAAAGACGGAAAAACAAGAGAAAAACTGAAGATGCGATGTCCAGAAAGAAAGAGTGGAAATAGCACAAAAAGACGAAAAATAGGTGCTGGATTGGCAAGACCTCACTGGAGTCAGTAGTGAAAATCCAAATTAAGACACAAGAAAAAGGGCAAAAAAGAAAAGAAAAAAGGAGCCTCAAAAAGCTGACGGGGGAAGAGAAAGAGGCGAAAAGGCCTGAACCATTGCTCCAAAAAAAATTCGAGCTAAAATGTCAAAGAGGGTGGTGGCGGGCTGGGGCTGGAGTTTGCGGCGCCAAAGAAAAAAATGGGGAGGGCCAAAAGAACGGGATTGGGGGCCGTTTTTGGCTGTTGGAGGGCTGTTTAAAGATGGCGATTCTCGAGATGCTTTGATTTTGCAAGATGCAGGTACAAATGAAGGTTCAAATGCAAATTGATGTTTATTTTTGACATCCCGAGAGAATAGGGGCTGGCTGTCAAAACGGACAGGGCAACTGACATAATTAGAAGGCGCGAAGAACAGGATCACGCAACGAGGGAAACAGTGACTGACTTGTTCTTGCCGACCGATCTATCCTCGATCTTGCCTTTTTGGGCGAGGGATGAACCTGACCAAGAAAGGGGGTAAGGCGCGCGCTGACAGGCAACACAGGCACTGAGTAGACAAACGTGGACAGGGAAGGAGGTACCGGCGGCAGTCTCAGGAAATACCGGATGACAAGGCAAGAAGGCGTCTAACCTCCGGGGAAGGGAAGGGGAAGAAAGAAGGAGGGGAGGGGTTCGGGCGTGGCTGCCACTTGCCAGGCTCTTAGGTCCTTAGTTTTAGCTTCCTTCCTTGTCTCGCCTTGAATCTGACTGCTGTGCGGGTCTTACTAAAAAACTAAGAAACACCAAGTAAAAGTCTAGACGGCAGGTGCCCGTGAAAGAAAAGAATGCGAGCAAAGAGAGACGCGCTATGCCCCATAAAAATAGCTTGTGAGCAAGAGATCAATGGGAATAAGACGACAGAGTTTGAGAGCCTGAGAGCGTTGTCGGACGCCATGGCCGATCATGACAGGGTGTGACGAGGAGTGGTGGAAAATGGAACACAACTGGGGAAGCATCACGTCTTCAATTCCGATATCCATCAATACCAGGGTCCACCACTAGAACTATCTTACATCTTACAAAGAGAGTCGATGAAAACACGGATTTACTAACCGAGCAGACGACCAGCTTCCGAGGGCGATGCAAGCTGCCCACGAGAGACGGTGACAGAGCAGACTCGCAGCTGCATATCCTGCACAGACGGCAGAGACGCTGCAGATACTAGAGCAGCTCCTACGCTAGCAAGCAAGGTAAGACGAAGGAAACGAAGAAAAGACGAGGAGGATAATGGCGAGGATCACGATGTGCGGCAGGCGAGAGGCAGGCCATGCGTTGATGCGCTATCCTTGGCACGCTTGATCCCGTCTTGATTTCTTGTCCCTCGTTGTTTGTTAGTCGTTTCTTTTTTCTTTATTCTTTATTCCTACCCTTGTCTCGCAAGCACAGCATGCATCCTTTTCCCGGGCACTTGGGCGCATAAATAACAACAAACTCCCTTGGAAGGGTGGCACGTCCTATATGTCGTGCCGGAGGAAAAATGCAATCATACAGCAAGCATGTCACGTTGAGATACAGAGTGCAGAGCAAAGTATAAAGTATGCCGTATTAATACAAAGTGCACAGATACGACGCATTATATCTCCGTCAACAGCGGTCAGTGGATCGGTGTAGGTGGCCCGCCACTTTGCTGTTTCTGTTCTTCTAAAACATCCCAAAACCAATCTAAAAAAGCGAGCGATCTGCCCTACTATTCGGCATCTAAAATACAGGGCGTGCGGCTTGGCCATGCAGCGTGCCCAGCGGGATGTCGGCTCTCCACTCTGCACGCTTTGCTTTTTGGGGGCAGCTTTTGGTTTTCTTGGTGGTTTTTGAATTTCCGAACTTGACAAATTACGATTTATGCTTCACGCCTTTCCGCTTTATGGTTTTCGAGCCACTGTTTCAAACAGACGACCACTGCAGGCTGCAGGAAAAGGACCTCTGGGAAGAACGGGAGGAGATATGTTTACAGCAGGTTGCAACGGGCGGAGAAGTAGTGTGATACGACAGCAAAGAAGAAAAGAGAAAGACGCAAGTGAGGTTGAGCGGCATCAGCGGGTGAATTTCACAGCGTCGTATTCTCTGTCGCTGTGCATGCACGAGAAGGGTAGGTCGTGGCGTGGTATGTTATATACCGGACTTGTACAACTTCCTCATCCTCGCGCGGGGAAGAAAGAGCTTTCTTTTTTTCATGGAGGGGTAAAAGAGGAGAAGGAGAACAGAAAAAAGCTGATAACGGCAGAGCAGCGGGTTCCAGATCGTGCAGACGGCTCTCGCCTTTTTTATTTAATATTCAGCAAAAGCTTTTTTGACGCTTTCATATATACAGAGTGTACGATAGAGTGACACGGGCCAATCTATCTGCAGCATCGGGGCATTCGTATTATCAGCGTTCTCAGCCTATTGTTTATTATAATACGATGTGATATAAGACTGCCGCAGTGGTTGCGTGCATCATTTAAACATTGACGATTGTCTCATCACATGTCCATTTTCTGAATTTGTCGACTGATGAGGAAATAGAAGAAGAAAAAGAAACGGGAATGTTTGGATGGACAAATCACAAAAAAATGCCTCGGACTTGATGTGATAGCGAAATAGCGAACCAAGATAAAGGTGCCATCCTGTCGCTCTAGATGCAGCAAAAGCGAGCACGTTGCAGTGTGTGCCGCCAAGTGCCAGCCTGCCAGCGCAGAATCAAAAAGTGTGGCCTGTTTGGATGATCGTGTCAAGAATAAGAAACAATCGACACGCACCTCAAGGAGGGGAAAACGACAATGGATCGGAGAAAAAAACCAGAGAGGGGGAGGGGGACAGAGTTGCAGGATCGACAATGCAGCGCTGTTCCTCTCAGCGTGTTTAACGCCGTCCACCTATCAAACTTTGGTGCCAGCCTCCCACACCTCTGGCCATCGAGCCGCACGTCGTCAAAAACGACCAGGGCTTTTTGCCCATGGTTGAATTGGCGGTCAGCAGCACAGTCAGAGATTAATTCTGCGTATCTTGACAGCCTACGAGGAGCTTTGCTGATGCTCGTCGAGCCTGTGCTTACTTTGGCCCAGACTTTATGAGGAATCGAACGTTTTAAAACAGACAGAAGGATTACAACCTGGCAGTTTCTTCATGATAAAAGACGTTGTTCTCACTTTTGATCTCGCTCGAAGTGAGACTTGAAACTTGTGTGTATTCTCACTTTCTCTTTCTATGAATCTATGAAAGACATAAATTCCCGGTATTTCTTTCGCTTTTTAAATAAAATATAGTCAGCATGTTAAATTTTCTTGAAATAAAATAAGAGCCCTGTGATTTTGTTGACTTCGTATTTTACTAGCCCAATCAGCAGGTATCAACAATCCCAGACCTTACAAAACAATCAAACGTCTAGAAAATCAACAGACATCTCAACCTCCATCAAGACAAGGATAATAATTTGTTTTTATCATCTTAGAACATTACATAGCTCCTACAAGAACCTTACAGTTATTGAGACAAAACGAGGAACCAATGTCGTCCACATCCATCGTTGTCAACTCGCATCACGTGACTAAACTTCCTCTCTCGTCTTACATGCACTGTCGCCCCCAACGTTAGGCCTTTTCCTGCCCCATAAGCCGATGTCGCCTACAAGGGCCAAGGTCCTAACTGCTTCTGTCGTCGCCGTTTTATCCGCTCATGCACAGCGGGAGCGGCGGCGATCGTCCATCCCTCTGAGCGCGGTGAGTGGTTGTTTCTTGTGACTGGCAGTCCGTTGAAGAAGCAGAATAGTGGCAGAATAGTGGCAGAACAGTGGCAGAATGTGACAGAGAAGCTTTAAGTGGCTGTCTCGTCCGACACACGGAATTTGGGAACTTGGGGAACGGAGCAGAACGGAGCTTTGGTTGGGCCAATGAGACACACTGTAAAGCGTCACGAACGTCCTGGCTGCGCTGCTGTTCGTCCATCTCTTCTCTTGAATATCCACGTTTATTTTGGCCGTTATTTTTTGCCTCATTTTGCACATGGGTCTGCCGTCTGAAAAGAAGCTTAAGCTGACATGGAGGGACCCTTTCTCCATGCCCAACACCCGCCCGTGCCACACGAGCACGTTGAGCGGTTGAACGGCTTCCAGCGGCAATGCTGAGTTCTGATTTCGGTTGTGTTCCCCCACGTTGTGGTCATTTTGTCGAGTCACGGTGTTTGTGACAGTTCGTGATGCCTCAATCCGGCCTCTGTCTTCTTTTGAATTTGATATGTGATGTCGACCATTTTATGCCATATCACTCAATCTCTCATCGTCGTCGTAAGCCGCACAAGCCTCGCAAGCCTCGCCATTTCAACTTCCGCTTGCAGCCGCAAAGTGATGAAGCCGTGTCTCAGTTAAAGTCATCAGGTAAGACATGCCCTCGCCTAGGCTTCTCGCAATTCAATCTTCAGCCAGCCTCCTGGTCTCTGGCGAAAGCCACAGGCGCAATAGTCCAATTGCTCTCTTGTGTGAATTTCCAAATATGCAGCAGCGAAATTGCACACTCTGAGAAGACACTGATTTGAAGCTTTCCAAAGTCAGCCATTCCCACAAAACCTGGCGCGCAGTCATATTACACTGCACAAGCGAGCAATTCTGTCTGCAAGCCAGATAGTGTCGCGTGCACTCCGTACTGACAGTGAGCCGGATATGTTGTATATGAATTCTGAGCTGTATTCAAACAGACCGCTGTCGAGTGACGACATTGTCGCCAAAATGCGACTGCGGATTGACCTTGATTTCTGTCGTGAACATTGCGACGATGTGCCTTCCCCGAATCTCTCACTTTTTCTCATGACGAAATCGTGACTGCCGCGCACACCCCATATTCAAGAATAAGTAGACAAAAACGCATCGACGATGAAGCAAGGAAAAGAGCAGTAAAAAGAAGAAGAAGGGCGTATTCGGCGCTCGGGAAACAACGGGCATAGCGGCTCTCTTGCCTTGAAAGGAAAGAGCTGCCAGGCCAGCCGGGGGAAGGGCCACATTCTCACGTTCTGGGATGGACAAAGTGAGTCCGTTTTGGGGTTTTGGGGGGCAGCTGATGGGTGGGATGAGGCTCGGAGAGGTCATGGGGGAGGCATGGTGACCCAGAAAATAAGATGAGCAGCGCATTTCTACGACGTCCGCGACGTATTCGAGTTACACGCCTGTGAAGATGGAAGGTGCAAGCAGGCAGCGAGAACAGAAGAGAACAGAAGCGAGAGACGTTCTTTCCTGTTGAGCCTCGACTTTTCAATTCAAATATTGTTGCCTCGGGTGCAGGCTCTTTCCTTTTTATTTCGTGTTCTCTTTCTTCGCTGTTTGCACCTTCCCCAGCATAAGGATTCGACATGTTGGGTTCTTCGAGGAAGGCGCGTGTCCTGTTTTGTTGGGGTCTCACTCTTCTCAGTGATGTGTCCCCAGCACTCGCTCTCAATCCCCCAAAAGCCAATGCGGCAAACCGGGGGTAGCTGGACGGATGGGGCAAGCCACCAAATTCCCATCACCCATGACCGCTTTCTTTGCTTTTTCTTGCCATTCTGGCCCTGGGCTAGGCCTGGCCTGGCCGGACCTGGGAGGAATCGAGCATGGTCGCTCCTGCCCTGTTGTAACGTATTCCCGAATGTTGATGTCACCGCGGCAGGTGCCAGTGCGCAGTGGGTACTTTGCGTGCCCCCAATAAATCCCCCCAAAAGGCGCTAGCTGGGTAGTTGCTCCGAGCAGGCCAAAGGACTCCTCCGCATTTTTTCGTCAACCCAGCGAGCCTAGGAAGCCCAGCAAGATTTTTGTAGGGAAAGCGCGAAGAACACGAGCCAAAAAGTCAGAAAGCCGCCCCAGGACTTTGCAAAAGAGGAAGGCCCCACCAGCATGATTCGTCTTGCCTCCTGCTTCGTCCCAGCCAAGGCCGCCCAGCCGCTTCTGACTTCCCCAATCCGAACGTAAGAAGAGAGAAAGCGAAAATAGACAGCAAAGAAAAAGAGAAAAAGAACCAGCGTCATCCAATTTTCCGATGCCACATGCCCAACCGATACGTCGTGCCACGCCCACTCTGAGCCTGTCGTCGACGCCTCAACATCTTTTTTCTTGCTCCGACTCTCCCCTCTTCTCCGTATTCCGCCCGCCCAAAGGCTGCAATTTACGGACTTTCTTCTTTTCTTTCTTCTTTCTCTCACTTTGACCTCTCTTATTCTTCTTCCTCTCTTTTTGTTTCTGATCCCTCTTCGGCCTCATTTCGTTCTGCAATTCGACCTCTCCCTCATTCTTCCCTGCAATTTCGCCCAATTTCGTCCCTCGCTGCTCCTCATCCTCGGCATTGATCTGCATTGTCCAGCCTTGTTATTTTTCTCGCCTTTCTCGCCTCTCTCGACCTCGGCACCTCGACGCTTTGACACTCCGAGTTTTGTTTGAAGAATCGACGACGGCGACAGTGAGAGCGGCAACAGCAGCGTCGAGAGAGTCTTTTCGACTCTGACCATTATCGACGGCAACAACAACAACGCCCCGAAACGTATCGAAAACAATCGACCAAAGGCCGCGTTTTCTCTCTCTTCGCCCCGGCGCCTCGAGTGCCTCAACCGCTTTCTTTACCCTCCACAAACCCACACACTCCCCCACAGCACACACCATGCAGTACGTGCGCAACTTGAGCGACTCCGTGTCGACAGCATGGAACTCAATCAACCCGGCCACACTCAGCGGCGCCATCGACGTCATTGTCGTTGAGCAGGAAGACGGCACGCTCATGTGCTCGCCCTTCCACGTCCGCTTTGGCAAGTTCTCGCTGCTGCGGCCCTACGAGAAGAAGGTCGAGTTCAAGGTCAACGGCGCCCGCCAGGACTACTCGATGAAGCTCGGCGAGGGCGGCGAGGCCTTTTTCGTGTTTGAGACGACCGACGACATTCCCCAGAGCATGCAGACTTCGCCCATTTCCTCGCCTGCCAGCAGTCCTTCTTTGGGACCCCAGACACCACCCTCTGGCGCCGCCGAGGCCACAGCCATGCCGGGGCTGCAGGAGCCCTCGCTGCTTGCCCTCGACATGGAGACGGGCAAGCCAAGATCCGCCACTTTGAGCTCACGCACAGCGCCCAAGGGCATTATGCAGATGCAGTCAGGCACTGCCCAGCAGAAGAACGGCCTCCTCACCCCGCTCTCTGCCTCTCCCGAGATCTACGCTGGCCGCCCGCGCTCGGGCGACTGGTCGTCTTTGGCGCAGCGATCACAGAGCGACGACATCCTGCGCCAGACCGCCCGCCTGCCCTCCGAATCGCTTCGCGCCGAGTCTGTCGACCGCGAAAAGGACAACGGCAGCCCCAAACTGTCTGACCGCTCGCACAGCCCGCCCCCGTTGGCTCCTGCTGAGGCCATTGAGCGCGCCATCACGCTCTCCAAGGAGCTCGAGAACGTCAACATTCCCAGCCGCGTCACCGAGTCCGGCGACCTGATGCTCGACATGACCGGTTTCAAGAACAGCGAAGAGGAGGCTCTGCGTGCCGAGGTCCTGGCCCGCCGCGTGCTCTCTAACGAGCTGCAGGGCAACTACGACGTCGGCGCCCTCTTTGGCATGGACGAGCAGGGCAACCTGTGGATCTACAGCAGCGAAGAGGCCAAGGAGGCGGCTATGCGCCGTGTTATGGAGTCTTCGGGCATGAATCGCAACCCCGCTGTCGCTATTGACGCAGCATCCGACCCCGGCTACCACAGCGACGACAGCGCCAACTCGGCTCCCCAGCTTTTGCCATCGCACCGCCGCTCCGAGTCTGATGTTGGCCAGATGGCCGGCCAGACTACGCCTCCCTCATCGCCGGGACCCATGGCTGCCGTCGGCGACCCGAACCGCAACTACGCCAAGACCCTGCGCCTGACCAGCGACCAGCTCAAGGCCCTGAACCTGCAGCCCGGCGAGAACACCATGAGCTTCACTGTCAACAAGGCCACATGCTCAGCCTACATGTACCTGTGGAAGTATGGCGTGCCCGTGGTCATCTCCGACATTGACGGCACCATTACCAAATCGGACGCACTGGGCCACGTGCTGAATATGATCGGTCGCGACTGGACCCACGCCGGTGTCGCCAAGCTGTACAGCGACATTGCCGCCAATGGCTACAACATCATGTACCTGACCAGTCGGTCCGTCGGCCAGGCCGACACGACGCGGACGTACCTAGCAGGCATTCTGCAAAACGGTTACAAACTGCCGCGGGGTCCCACCATTCTGTCGCCCGACCGCACCATGGCTGCGCTGCGCCGCGAAATTTACCTGCGCAAGCCCGAGGTCTTCAAGATGGCCACGCTGCGCGATATTCGCAACCTGTACGGCCCCACGACACACCCATTTTATGCGGGTTTCGGTAACCGGTTGACGGACCAGATCTCGTACCGCACGGTCGACGTGCCGCGCAACCGCATTTTCACGATCAATGCCAACGCCGAGGTTTCCCTCGATTTGCTGAGTCTCAACATGCTCAAGCTGACGTACGTCAACATCACCGAAGTCGTCGACCACTACTTCCCGCCCATCAGCACGCTCGTCAAGGGCGGCGGCGAGGAGTTTACCGATTTCCGGTACTGGCGCGACCCGCCATTGGAGATGGACGAGTTTTCTGACAGCGAGTCGGACGACGACATTAACAACCACCGCCACCACCGCGGCCGCCCGCCACTGAACCGTCTGGACAGCCGGCAGACTTACGACGAGGAGGAGGAGGAGGAAGACGAAGAATACGATGACGACGACGAAGAGTACGATGACGAGAACGGCATGGGCGACAGCTACATTTCGCGCAACTCCATGGACGACTACGGCGAGGGCAGCGTGCTGAGCGGCGACTACGAGGGCGAAGGCGACGACCGCATGATGCACTCTGTCATGACGGGCGAGGGCGACGAGGAGGAGGAAGATGAAGAGTTTGATGAGGATGAAGGGGAGGAGGGCGAGGAAGATGAGGAGCACATTGGCGGTGACCAGACCGTCCAGAAGCTACCCATTGCCTCGCTCTCGCCCGACGAGCCGCTGCCGACCACCGAAGTCGACGATGAGGAAGATGGGGAAGACGAAGAGGAGGAGCAGCCGGAGCGTGCAAGCAGCACTTCCAAGCGCCGCCCCTCGGCTGTGGCCGACAACAAGCTCCCGTCCTCGGCCTCTAGCTCGGCTGCCGAAGACGTCGATGCCGAAGTGATTACGGGTGTCAAGGACTTGGTCATTGACCGTCCCACACCCAAGGGCGATTAAGTCAAAACCTTGCGCCATGCACTTCTCAACAAAAGTTTCTGCGTGTGTAGACTTTTTCTTTTGAATTTGGCATTCTGCCTTCGACTTTTAGACGGCATTGCACATGCACCGCATTTTCCGCATTCACCGCATTGATAGATGCATCATATTTGGGAAAGGGGATAGGGGTTGTGTTTTTCTTCACATACCCGGGTATCATTTGATTTTGATTTTGTTCGGTCTAATTTCTTTTTTGGACATGAACTGCCTTGGACGGCAATAGGTCCGAGGACTGCATAGCGAGGCGTTTTTGTGTTGTTTTCTATTGTTTTGCCTTTTCTCTCTCCTTGTTGTTGTCATCAACCTGCGTCGCTTTTTTTGTTTATATCCATCATGTGACATATATTTCAACATGTTTATCGATAGGCGCACCGCATTTGCTTTTTAATCCATTCTCATTGTTTTAAACCAAATCCTGGTCTTTTCCAACTTTGCCGCGTGACCCTGAAAGCTTAATATCTTGATGATGTCCCGTCCAGGATCCTCTCGACGATATTGTGGCGAGCTATTTTACCCGAGCAGCCAAGTCCATAGCGCCGCGGGACGGGAGCACGGGTGACGGGCACATGGGAATGGAGAAACGGGAAGCAAGTAAAATGATGAAGCAATCTAGTTGCCGTCGATGTTGACAAAAATAAGCTTGGCCAGCTTTATATAAATATGACGCGTCGCCGCCTTTTCTCTCATCCTTTTGTCTCTCTTCTCCTCGTAGGCGTCCAGGTTTGATTCTGTTTTGTCGCCTCATTGAATATATTCGAGATGACGGCAATAAAATCCATAATAGGGCTACTCGCCTTGTTGCCGATGGCAGTGGCTTCGACGGCCCTGAATGTCTCGACATCCTCCTTTACTAACCCAATCCTGCCCGGCTTCCATCCCGATCCCAGCTGCATACACGTGGCCGACGATGACGGCAACAGCAACAGCCCCGGCACATTCTTCTGCGTATCGTCCAGTTTCAGTGCTTTCCCCGGCATCCCAATCCATGCGAGCCGCGATCTGCAGAACTGGTCCCTCATTGGCCATGTCCTCAATCGACCATCCCAGCTGCCAGCTCTGGCTGAGACGAACCGGTCGACGAGCGGAATCTGGGCGCCGACTTTGCGATATCACGGAGGGACATTCTATGTCGTAACAAGTGGGTCAAGAGAAGATTCTTCAAATGGCTTGAGAGTGCTTACTGACCGACAGCTCTTGTTCATGATGAGCGACCACAAACTGACGCCTCGCGGTGGGATAATGTACGTCAAAGGTAACTGTGGCACCTGACAAAGGCACTTGCTGACCTTCAGCTCATCTTCCAAGCCGACGACCCGTACGACGCCGACTCGTGGTCCGACCCTGTCCACTTCAACTTCACCGGCTACGATCCTTCGCCATTTTGGGACGACGACGGCCGCTCGTACATTGTCGCCAGCCACGCATGGCAGGTCCAGCCGGGCATCCATCTTGCCGAGATCGATCTGGATACTGGAAAAGTAGCCACGAACTGGACGACTATCTGGACCGGCACCGGCGGTCTTGCGCCCGAGGGACCACACATCTACCGCAAAGACGGCTACTACTACTTGTTGATCGCCGAGGGTGGGACGGGCGTCGACCACATGGTGACCATGGCCCGTTCGCGGTCTCTCGCTGGACCGTACACACCGAATCCATCCAACCCGGTCCTCACAAATGCCAACACGACAAACTACTTCCAGACAGTTGGCCACGCCGACTTGTTCCAGGATGCAAAGGGCCACTGGTGGGCGGTGGCACTGGCCACACGATCGGGGCCGGCGTACACAAACTATCCCATGGGTCGTGAGACGGTCTTGACTCCTGTCGTGTGGCCCAAATCTCATGCAACGATCAACGAGACTGAGTCATCAGGCTGGCCATCATTTTCGCCCGTTAACGGCACCATCATTGCCCCTCTACCACCAGTCGACAAACAATTCAGCAGCAACGATGATGATGATGACAACGACCCGACAAACGAAGCCGACGACGGATATTCACGCGAGCTGGCGGGCGACAACTTCAACTTTGCCAAGTGGAAGGCTGGCAAATCGACTCTGCCACCACACTTTACGCACTGGCGTCTGCCCATTAAGAGCTCATATGAGATCGCACCTGTGCCATCTGATATGCTTCCCGTTGCCATTAGTGGCAACGCAACATGGAAGGGTATGAGAACGAACAACACGCTGCGTCTCCTCCCGTCGACACTCAACCTCACGGGCCTCGACGGCAACTATGCCGGCCCCAGTGGCCAGACGTTTGTTGGGCGTCGTCAGCAGCACACACTCTTCACGTTCCAGGTCGACGTGACGTATCAGCCCATCATATCGCGCGAGGACGAGGCTGGTGTGAGCGTCTTTTTGACACAAAACCACCACTTGGACTTGGGCCTTGTGCGACTGGCAGACACGACACCCGTCACAAACGGGTCCAACGAATATCGCTCCAACAACGTGTACTTGCGCTTCCGTGGAATCACATCGGGTGATGCTGCAGTAGCCCATCTCCCCAGAGATTTTTCAATGCCTATTCCGGCCGGTTGGCATACAATCGGGACGGGCGAAAAGTTCCGGAACGACGCCTCGCCGCTCCATGTCACTCTCCAAATCCAGGCTGCCAACGCAACACACTATTCGTTCTCTGCGTGGCCGACGCTCGGCAAGTCGGAAATGAAGACGATCGCGTGGGCTAACAACGATGCCGTGAGCTGGGGTTTCACTGGTGCGCTTCTGGGCGTGTACTGTACAAGTAACGGCGGAAATTCGAGCAAGGCGGCGCCGTTGTATGTCCATCGATGGCAGTACACACCATTAGGCCAGTTCCGTGAGTAGTCGGAGTGGGTGTGTAAGTCAGTTGGTTCGACCAAACAAATATGGACAAAAGGAGTAAATAAAAAAGGAGTGATAGCAATAATAAGAATGTGGCTTGGAATATGTGACTATACAAAGTAAGAAAGTCGGTGGTCGGCATTTATCTTGCCGTTATGTCGTGAGCTCTCATCAGGCAGCCACCCGGTCAGGGCTGGGAGGGAAATTATGGTAAAGGTGTGTTGAAGAGGGGTTTTCGGCCGCTTGTTGAAACAATACTTAACTTGGACTCCAGCCGGCTCACCTAGCAATTCTCTAAAGTTAGTAAGAATCAAAGAACTCACATCAACCAATTTCCAGCCAAGTGACGACGATCATCACGATGTCGGATTCAAACTCAACCGGTGATGGCGCTGGCGCTGAAGCCACTGCGCCCACTGTCTTGGCGAATTCTCTATCAACGCTTTCTGATGAGATGAAGCTCAAGTTCTGGAAGAAGCACTCGTACTTTGAGGAGCTTCCCGAGGATATTGCGCCGATGCGCCAGCTCCTCGCCGAGTACAGCCAGATGCCGGCCGACAAAATCGATGCGCACTTGTACGGGATCCGCGACAAGCTGTGGGCCGTCCACAAGTACCCGTGCATCGGCCGTTTTGCGTTTCTCAATCTCGGCATGACCAAGTCGGACTACTACAAAGAGGCTGTCGCTCGTCTCAAGGCTGAACCGGCTGCAGAAAACGGCGAGCGCCTGCTTGATCTCGGATGCTGTGTCGGGCAAGTGCTGCGCCAGATGGTGTTCGAGGGTGTTGCTCCACAGAAGTTGGCCGGGTCAGATCTGCACCGCGAGTTTATTGATCTGGGCTTTGAAATGTTTGGCGATGCCGACAAGGAGAGTAGTAAGGCGCTCACGTTTGTAGCCGGCGACATTCTGGCCGACGACGGCCCGGATCCGAGCCCGCTTGATGCATTCAACAAGTCCTTCACCATGGTCCACGCCGCCAACTTCTTCCATCTCTTCTCGTGGGACGAGCAAATCAAGGTCGCCAAGCGCATCATCGGGTTTCTCAAGGACGACAACACGGCCGAAAATCAAGACGGCGCCGCACAGTCCCCCGGAATATCCATCTTTGGCGCACAGCTCGCCCATCGGCTGCCTGGCGAACATCGCATCATGCCTCTCAATCCACGCACTCGCTTTCTCCACGATGCGACTACCTTTCAGAAACTGTGGGACCAGGTGGGCGAGGAAACAGGAACGCGCTGGAAGACGGCAGTGACACCGATCACGAATGGAATCGGAGAGGCGCTGATGAACAATCCGGATGTGAAGTATGTGCTATACGGCGTGTGGCGTGTGTGAGGGAAGATGTGACAGAGAGAGGGCACAAGAACCAGAAGAAATTTCAAGAAAAGGGGCAATATTGGAAGCCAGTTATTTACAGCTACGAAAATGGAAAGTGCCCTCGATATCATTTGTAACATCATTTTCATCGCCGGCAAGAACGACCGTGTGACGTTCCTGCCTTGTTTTGTTTTGTCCGCGTTCGGCCGAGATGTGCGCCGCCCACGGGCCGCCCACTAATAGTGTAATTAAATAGTAATACAGCCCACTAATACGGCGCACTTACAGCGACTCTCCCCCTCCGCTGACAAAAGCCGTCTCGCAGTGACGTGCTCTTCTTGGGAACTGCCGCTTTTGGGGAGACTTGGCGGGGTCTTCTGTATTCTTTTGTACGACAAAGCAACGAGGAAAACGAAGAGAAACAAGAGGAAACGAGAGCTACGAAAACAACTTTATGCCGTAGAACCACCCATCGGCCTTCTGTCATACAACCGCCTCCGTTGGAGCCTCCCGACGTGTCATCCTCTAGCTTCCCCGCAAAAAGTATATATCCATCGTGTCGCGTTGCGTTGCAATCGACTTCGGTACATTGGATTATTACAGCTTTGCTTCGGCCTCATAGCTTCGACTCTAATTCAATAGCTCGTCTATCATCTCTCCAACCTCAACATGTCCGTTCCCGATATTTACAACCCGCCGCTGTCGTCGTACCCGTCGCCGCTCACGGGCTACGAGGGCAAGGCGCCGCTCAGCGACGAGAAGAACGAGGACGGCAAGAGCCTCAAGAACGAGCCAGCTGCTCTGAGCGGCGCCTACGACGCTTTTATCGACCCTCTTGACCGCGGCCGGCGAGGCGGATTGTATGTGACCACCCTGCTTCCTATTGTATTGTCGTCAGCGTGTCTAACTTCTCAGTGACATCCACATCTACTATTTCCAAGCCAACCCCGATCAGCTTGAATACGCCCGTGCCCTCCACGAGCGCATCCGGCGAGAGTGTAAGTTGCTGTCCCGCTTTTACTCTATATGGCATCCTCATAACATCCGCCTGACACATCGCCCTCTTAGTCCCTGAGCTTCGCATCTACCGCTTCTGGGACCGTCCCATCGGCCCCCACCCTGTCGCTATGTTCGAAGTCAACCTCTTCACGCCCGCACAGTTCGGCGCTTTCGTGCCCTGGCTGTCCGTCTGGCGCGGCCCTCTCTCGGCCCTTGTCCATCCCAACACGACCGACGGCGGCGGTGCTTCCGATCCCGTCCGCGAGATCGCAACAGAGCGCCGCAACCACTCGCAGCGCGCCATGTGGCTCGGCCAGCCTCTGCCGCTGGACTTTGCCATTTTCGACAAGATGGCCATCAATGCGGCGGCGGCCGTTGCATCGGGAAACCCGGCTGGTTTTAGCGGGGACAGCCAAAAGGCCGCGGCCGTGGAAGCTGTTGCGCCGGGGTCGTGATGTGGCGATGCTAATTTTTTGTCTATCTTTATTTGTTTCCTCACATTACTTGTTTAATATCTTGTGCACCTGGCCTCGACATGATGAATTGACGCATGACAATCTGCGGTTCCGCTTGTATGAGTTCGTTCCACGTGGGATTCGTGCTGCCTGCCCGTCGTATGTTTACATGCCACCGTGATCCTTAAAGCACTCGCCATTGTCACGACATTCTCATCAGATTTCATCACCACAGCGGATCCGACAAAATAAATAAGCCAACGAGACAAAAAATGAGGCTGAAAAAGCATATGCAATGCGGTTCTTTGCGTACTTTATTTATTTGGCGCATTGTTCTGCAACATAACGATCTGAATACGACCTGATCAGGAGAGCTTGAAGCTTCGATCATCACCAAATACCCCGCCATGTGTGTGAACAGTAGAACGCCCGTATTACTGCAACCCCTGCTGCAACGTTGTCAGCTGCTTCGCTCCTGCCCTGGAAAGGATAAATCCTCAGCCCTTGGCACCGCCTTGGCAATTGCAGTTGGTTGGCACCGTTGCGCCTTCCGTTCGTGGAAACTGCTGTCCAGATCAGTCCACCACGAATGGCAAAACGAAACGCCGTTCGTGGCCCACCACCGGAACTGCTAGGAAATCTGCAGTTCGTATATTTTTTGGGGACTTTCGGGGAGATTTGCAGAGTGGATTTGGACAGCTAGGGTGGCGGCTGGCCGCGGCTGGAAGAAAAGTCAATTTGACTTTTATCGTACAGCCAACTTGCAAGGCTTTGGGCCTGAGATGGGGACGCTAATCTGAATTTCTGGGCCTGGACCACGCCTGCCGGGACGGGCAACTGACATGTGGCAATCGTCTCTGGCAGGTATCTGTAACAGAGCAGGAGCAGGAGTGGTCTTGCGGTGTGGGATGGTGGGTTAATAATGTGTGATGCTTGCTTATTTGCAGTGAGGCTACGGGCTTGCAGTCGCGCTTTCCCCGAGCGTGTGTGTACTCCCTGTCCCGAGTACGTAATTTCTCGCACGCCCGCATTAAATCACAGCGAAAGGGAGGTGAGGAATTGGGAATTGGGAAAGTGCGAGGGAGACTCCAAATGGTCAAAAAGGGAGGCAAAGAGAAAGCGCGACCCACTCTAGCCACTGAAACTCTTTCCATCCCACCTGTAAACTCGCACGACTCGGCTCCTCCTTCCTCTCAAAGACGTCACGGCCGGTAAGAAAAGAGCGATCACACCGACACTAGCACCAGACCCGAGAAAAAGATTAAGAAAGATGAGAAGAAAGAAGGGCAAAAGAAAAATTTAGGAAAGCGCCAACGATGCACCAGCTGCCCAGCCGCACCTTCTATCACTGCAACTCTGTTCATCATTACTCCTGCTTTCTCCAAATCCGTCCAATGGCGCCTGCCCAAAACGCCAGAACCCCAACACGGATTACAGGTGCAGGTCTGGCCACTCCAACAAGTCCAACCACACTTCCTCCATTTTGACATTCGACGTTTCGCCTCATTGTCGACTTTTTTGTCTGCATCCCTTTCTCTCACCGACTCTTACAAGCCAACCGTTCAGCCCACGGCCCGTGAGTCCACCGCCTTCCACAGTGCGTCCCAACCGCATCTTACAAGTACGACGCACCTGCATTTTGCATTTCGCAGCTGCATGTATCCATCTCCATCCCTTGCCAAATTGTGCCAGAAACAAAAACGACGTCGATCCAACCCCAGTTCCCTCGAGTCACTCTGTCATCTTGCCATCTTGTACGTCACAACGGCCGACTCCTCAGCTGCCGTGTGCTTGTCAACCGCAGCACCTGAGCACATACGTCCACGTTAAATACCCCGATTTGAGCCAGCCGCACCTCCATCTTTGATGCAGTCGACCCCGTTGCACCGTCTTTTTCCGTGACAGCTGTCTCTGTCTCTTGTTTTCGTCTTGAGCCTCTGCATATCTACTTCTCTTTCATTGGGACGTCCGTCTTTGACCCCCAAATCCGTCAACGTCACAAAGCCACAAAGCATTGCTTTCTTATTGCTTTTTTTGCTTTTGTACTCCTGTACGCCGTGCGCTTTGAGCCCTTCTGCTTTCAACACTTGGCTCGCCCTAGGCCAATCACCATCTCTCATATCGCAAAGAACTGCAGAAAACACAATTTGGGGTTTGGGTCCCGTGCCCTACCATCAAACTCGTCGACAGTATCACACAGTACTCCAGTACTCAGTATTCCGGCCAATTTTTCCCAATATCACCCCCTTCTGCTTCCGTCAAAATGGAGTCACCATCTACAGACGATCCTCCACCTCCCTTTATAAACTTTCTCCCCAAAACTCCGTCGACAACATCCTTTTACGAGATGCCACGAGAGCGTCGGCTGAAGCTGCTTGTCGCTGCCAATGGGCCCAAGGAGGTCGCATACGCCCAGGCCATTGCCGTTCGCCTCTCCAAGGAACCGAAGATCACCGTCAAGGTTATCGTCGATGAGCTTACCCACCGTCTCGCTCAGGAGTTTCCTGCTTACGCCAACCGTTCGTCACGGCCTGCCGTCGCCGAGATCGACTACTTTAACGGCGGGCGCGATGTTGCCTCGAACAAGATGCCCGCTGGCGGCCATGGTGGCATCCCAAAATGCCAGTCGTCCCGCGATGTCGACAACACACAGCGGAACGCCTTTGAACTGGTCGCATGGGCAGATTTATTGGTGCTTGCGCCAATTGACGCCGACAATCTCGGCCGCATGATGGCCGGCATCACAGACACTCTTCTGCTCGAAGTTCTTCGGGGATGGGACGCCTCCAAGCGTATCCTGCTTGTTCCTGGCATGTCTACACATATGTGGGAGAATCCGGTCACAAAACGGCAGATCAGCAAGCTCCATCGCAAATGGCACTGGGTGCGCGTCCTACCGCCTATTCTATGGCATTACAACACGCCCTCCTTGTCGGGCAACGGCGGTATTAGCACCAGTACCAGTGCCGCATCAACACCTAGCGCCGGTCTCACGCACTCGCAACAACTGCAACAGAACAAGCGTGTTGTTGAGTGGTCTGGATTTGCGGAGCTGATTGGCATTATCAAGAACCACGCCGACCTGCTGTCCCTCGGCCACGATGTCGATGTCGCCACACTCAATGGCGGCCGCCCCTATGCGCACGACGGAGTCTGGAAGTCCCCACGCTCGAAGCTTCGCCTGCCGCCCGAGATCTGGACCATCATCTTGGAGTACACGGGCGACTGGGAGCTGGCCGAGTCTTTGAACGTCTTTACCAAGCTGCCCATGCCCACGCATTACGGCTGGCGTCTCCAGCCATCGCACCCCGAAGACCCGCTCTCTGTCTTTATGCACGAGCTCGAGTGGACGCTGCTGACGGCCGAGACGGACAAGATCTGCCAGAAGCTGTCTGAGGCACCTGCCACGATCCATGACCTGTCGGCACTCGCGATCAAGCTCATCTTCAAGTTCTCCATGACCGACGTGCTGACCTACGTCGAGACCCACTGCCCGCTCGTCTTCCGCAACTTTGACGGCAAGACGGTGCCGACCAAGGCCTCGGCCTACTTTGGCAAGACGGATATTCTGGACTGGTGGGTGCGCAGCCCCTCATTCCTGGAGAAGCAGTACGATGCCGAGGCGCTCGACGGCGCGTCCAAGAACGGCTACCTGCATGTCCTCGAGTGGTGGCGCCGTTCGGGTCTACCTCTCAAGTACACTGAGGGCGCACTCGAGCAGGCCAGCGCCAAGGGCCATGTCCACATTCTGGAGTGGTGGCGCGAGGCATCCCTGGCCAACACGCCGGGCGTCATCCTCAAGCCGGGCCGCTCGCTCATCTGCGCCGCCCAGTACGGCCGCGTCGACGCCATCCGCTGGTGGGAGGAGAGTGGCGTCAACGGCGGGCACCAGGACGCCATCTGCAAGGTAGCCTCGCGCTGGGGCCAGGTCGACGTGCTCGAGCTGTGGCGCGAGCTGCGCGGAGACGACAAGATCGTCTTTAACCACCAGGTGCTGGTCGAGGCCACCATGTACTCGCACATGACCGTGCTGGACTGGTGGAAGGGCTATGCACACGGTACGCTGCCGCGGATGAACGGACGTCGCGCGAAGCAGGTCGAGTACCGCACGATGGACATTGAAGAGGCGCTCGAAGATGCACTGGGAGACCCGGCTGCCGTTCGTCGTTGGTGGGCGACGAACGGCCTGAACCTGGGTCTCGGCACCAGCGAATGGATGAAGGCGAGATATCTGTGAGCAAAAGCTCTCCAGGCCATCACTGCCGACAACAAACACAACAACAACCACAATACTCAACGATAAATATCACACACCACACATCACACACCACACACCACACTCTTATACCCGGGAACTGTAATGAAATGGAAAATGACAAAAACAAGCTCGAATGATTAATAAACTTGGAATTGGGTATGGGATAACTTGGAACACGGAAACGGAAACGGAACTGGAAAACAACAAAATGGAAACGGTCATGGGAACGGCGCATATAAACAATTTGTAGCATTTACATGGGCACCGTTCTTCTGGGATTGTTTTTATTTTGGATATCAAGACGCATATACTTGGAAATGATAAGCTCAAATACTTGAAACTCGTTTTACTTTTCTTTTTTTTTTTGTTCAAAAATCATGAGTGTAAACTATGTTGTGGGTATCTAATGGAAATGAATCTTGACGCTAACTTTTGCCTGACAATGCCTTCTCTACCCTGATGCCACCATGTACTTCTCCGGCACGCTTGGGATGAGTTTCCGCAGAACTTCAATCTTGCGGGCCTGCTGCTTGTGTCGTGTCTCAGCAGCTCCCAAGCGCCCGTCTTTTCGTCTCAACTGGCCGTAGACGACTGTATAGTCCGGTATCCGCTCTCCAGGCAGGATTTTTGTCCGGGGAGCGAGTGTGCAGTACTGCATTGTTAGTGGGAGTAAACATGAATGAAAAATCGCGTTAAAACCTACCCTTCCTATCACGGCGCCACTGCCGATTTGGCTTCTTGCACCAACAACGCTTCCCTGTCCAACAGAGGCTCCTGCTTCTAGGACAGCCCCTGTCTCTACCGACACGTAGTCTCCCAATGTGACACTGCCTTCGGGTGCCGGAAAACTGCCGGGAACCGACACGCTGCTGCTGGCTGCCAAAGACGCCGCACCGCCGCCGACGATTGCCCGCTCTTCCACGATGCATCGCCGGCCAATGTTGACTGGGCCTCCCTTGGCGTCGAGACGTGCGCGTGGGTGGATGACAGAGTCACCACTGATGGTCACAGGGAACGTGCCGACGACATAGACGGCGTCCGCCATGACCACGGGGCCGCCACCGCCGCCAGTCCGATCCGTCACAAAATGGACGGGCGTCGGCGGCGCCGCAGGCATAAGCGACTGGCGTTTTGACATGTTGGTGGTGGGGGACAGTCAAATATATAAAAGTAAAATGTGCCAGCCCAGAAAGAAACCGCACGCACGCTCGTAGTGGTGTTGAGCCGACAAATCGCGTCGTGATAGTCGCCGTTTGGCTGTGATGTTGTCAAACGACGTTGAAGCTGTGGGCCTATTCAGGGTAAGCTCCGTTGGAGAGAGTGGGTCCACAGGTGCTCAGGGGTCTGGCCAATCAGCGGACAGCTGCACTTTACGTCTATCCAAACTTCGTGATTGTCGCAGCCGGGCGACCCGGGTCCGTGTTGTGACGACACCACGCATCAATTGATTGTAAGACCGGCATCATTAAATTGACTGAAAATCTATCAAAATTATAGTCCGCATGTCATATCTGAAAACATGTCACAGTGGCACTTTCTGCGCCGTATATTTGTTGCCCACGTATTAGCTTTCAAGCTGCGCTGATTGGCCTAGCCGGTCTCCACAGTGCAAACACGTGACCCGCGAGAGAAGTTTCCCGGCTCAACTTGGTGGCTTCCCCCCGTTCCCCCATCACAGCTTTTTTGCTCGCCTTTTCCCGACTCTCCACGAAACGGACAACGGGGCCGCTCCAGCGTGAAAAAAGTCCCTCTTCTCACCCTCCTCGTGCGTCTTCACTCTCCCGGACACAACACCCCTCGACCGTCCACCGAATTCGGCCCCCGCCAGCAGCCATCCATTGGTTCTGTTTTTGCATTCTGCTCAATTGAGCAGCCGAGGGCTTTTTCCATCCGAACCCGCCATTTCGACCTCACATCCCACCACAACATATCCAACATGCTCTCCCGCAGCGCATCCGCCGCTCCCAAGGCGGCCTCCGCCGCATCGGCCGTCGCCCGCGCCACTCCCGCCATCTCCTCCATCTCTTCCTCTGTCTCAACATCTTCCTCCTCCTCCCCCTCGTCATTACCGGCCGGCCGGACCTTCTCGACGTCGTCGCGCCGCTCGTTCGCCACGGTGCAGGATGCCGCCCCCGAGGCGCCCAAGAAGCGGGTGTACGGCGGCCTCAAGGACCAGGACCGCATTTTCCAGAACCTGTACGGCCGCTACCCGCCGGATCTGAAGCACGCGAAAAAGATGGGCGACTGGCACAAGACCAAGGAGATCATCCTCAAGGGCCACGACTGGATCATCAACGAGGTCAAGGCCTCGGGTCTGCGCGGCCGCGGCGGCGCCGGCTTCCCGTCGGGTCTGAAATGGGTACGTGGAGGCCACCACGACTTATCTTATTTTTTTTTTTTGAGTGTGTACTAACACCCCACAGTCGTTCATGAACTTCAAGGACTGGGACAAGGACAACAAGCCGCGCTACCTGGTGGTCAATGCCGATGAGGGCGAGCCCGGCACGTGCAAGGACCGCGAGATTATGCGCAAGGACCCCCACAAGCTGGTCGAGGGCTGTCTGATTTCGGGCCGCGCCATGAACGCCACGGCTGCCTACATCTACATTCGCGGCGAGTTTATCTACGAGGCCGAGGTCCTGCAAAAGGCCATCAATGAGGCCTATGCCGACGGCCTCATCGGCAAGAACGCCTGCGGCTCCGGCTACGACTTTGACGTCTACATCCACCGCGGTGCCGGTGCCTACGTCTGTGGCGAGGAGACGTCTCTGATCGAGTCGCTTGAGGGCAAGCCCGGCAAGCCCCGTCTCAAGCCTCCTTTCCCCGCCGCTGTCGGCCTGTTCGGCTGCCCGTCCACCGTCACCAACGTCGAGACCGTCGCTGTCGCCCCCACCATTTGCCGTCGCGGCGGCAGCTGGTTCGCCGGCTTTGGCCGTGAGCGCAACCAGGGCACCAAGCTGTTCTGCATCAGCGGCCACGTCAACAACCCCTGCACGGTCGAGGAGGAGATGTCCATCTCGATGCGCGAGCTGATCGACCGCCACTGTGGCGGTGTCCGCGGCGGCTGGGACAACCTGCTGGCTGTCATCCCCGGTGGCTCGTCGACGCCGATCCTGCCCAAGCACATGTGCGACGACCAGATCATGGACTTTGACGCGCTCAAGGACAGCCAGTCGGGTCTGGGCACGGCTGCCGTGATTGTCATGGACAAGAGCACCGACGTTGTGCGCGCCATCAGCCGTCTGAGCCACTTCTACCGCCACGAGTCGTGCGGCCAGTGCACGCCGTGCCGCGAGGGCAGCAAGTGGACGGAGCAGATCATGACGCGGTTCGAGAAGGGCATGGGCCGCGAGCGCGAGATTGACATGCTCCAGGAGCTCACCAAGCAGGTCGAGGGCCACACCATTTGCGGTAGGTTTTTCCTCTCTATTCAACATATGTATTCATTTGTTTATTTTTTTCTTTTGTTCATTGCTAACTCACTTCCAGCTCTCGGCGAGGCTTTCGCCTGGCCCATCCAGGGCCTTATCCGCCACTTCCGGCCAGAGCTCGAGGCACGGATGCAGAAGTTCGCTGCCGAGTCCGGCGGCGAAGCATTGGCTGGTGGCTGGACGCACGACGCACGCCAGCAGGGCAAGCTGATTGCTCCTGGCCAGTAAGTGTGCGGAAAGGAGAAACAACATAAAGGTGTATGTGCACAGCGAAGCCGCCCAAAAAAAATTATCATAAAATAATCATAAAAGAAAAGAGACAGGAAGCGGGACGGACATTATTTATTTTTGTAAATTTCTTGCTGCATTTTCCGTTTTCGGTTCTTCTTTGTTTTTGCTTTTCTATTTCCATTTGTCGCCTGCTTCACCCCCCATCTTCTTCTCATTTTCATGATAGAAAAAGACAACACAACAAACCTGTATTTAAACCTGTGTTAGAAGCTGGTGGTGGCTGCTTTTCATTCACATAAAATAAATCACTTATAAAAATAAGATGAAACAAGAGTGACGTGAATATAAGAATGTATATATGGTTGAGACGCCCATCAGGGCCCATATTTACAGGGGCCCAGGGCGCCACCACTTCCAGGAAGGAGACAGCGAGCCACCAACAGACCGCCGAAAACCGCTAATTAGCGCACATAAAGAATCCCCTGAACCGATAAACCCATAAAAAACAAGACAATCAACAACGGAGCGGTCAACAACCCAGTTGCACGATATCGGCGACGAAGCCAGTTCGAGGCGTTTTTGTACATTCCTAGGGTTTGTGTGTCGTTTTGTGCTCTCTCGTGTGTCCCAGAACGTGTCATTGCCACGTGTTGGTGCCATCTGAGATACTCCTCACATCGAGATACAGAT
The DNA here is from genome assembly GCA_021396235.1 of Sporothrix pallida. Classification (NCBI taxonomy): domain Eukaryota; kingdom Fungi; phylum Ascomycota; class Sordariomycetes; order Ophiostomatales; family Ophiostomataceae; genus Sporothrix; species Sporothrix pallida. The sequence continues at coordinate 244,800 of WNYG01000029.1, forward strand.
ATCGCCACTTCGCCTTTCCCTCAAAACATATCAACAGAGACTCAAGTCAACTCCCAACCATGTTGATAGAGACGCTCATCCTATTTACGACGGATTTAGGTATGTCATATATGTTTCCGTTCTCTCAATTGACGCAAAATACTGACTTTTCACCTCTAGTCGGCCTCGAGCGCATCTTGCGCCTCGTCCACTCACTGCTCCAAATTATCGTCAGTGTGCCGCTCCTCGTTGGCTATGCGGCCGCGTTATTGGACACGGGCAGCTTCCGTGGGTCGGTCAAGAGCCCTGCCGTCCATGATGCGACGGCTCTGATGTTGGCGACGGCCCGCGACCGCGTCAACCTCGGCCGCCGGTTCTCGCGCATGTTCCGCTTCATCGAGAGCTTTCACGGCGCACACCAGCTGTACGTCAAGCTCTTCAGCGAGGAGGACCCCGCGGCCAAGTCTGAGACGAAATCCAAGAGAACCCGCCTCGACACCTGGCTCGACGCGTTTGCGTGCACGTTTGCCGGCCTGTACCTGGTCCTCGAGACGTCCACGATTGTCGACGCTCTCGATGTTCCGGGGGTCGGCTGGGGCCCCGAAATAGCCAACAAGCTCAATGTGGAGGGCCAGCGCTACTGGTTCCTGTCGCTGAGCTGCAGTGTGGCCGCTACGATTGTGCGCATCCTGAATATCACGCGCGACTACCCGATGCCGCAGCCAACGGAAGAGGAAAAGGAGGACAACATGGGCAGCCGACTGGGCGATGGTGGAGAGGCCGAGAAGGACGGCGAGGACAAGGCCGAGTCTCTCAACGAGGAGCGGCTGCGGCTGCGTCGGATCGTGCAGGGCCGCATGTCGGAGCGCCGCAAGTGGATGAAAACGGTGCAGGGCCAACTGGTCGTTTTGGGCAGAAAAGTCGTGGCGGACGCTGTAGATGTGTTGCTTCCTGGCTGTATTGTCGGGTGGACACCGCTGCAGCCGGCGACAGTGGGCTACGTCATGTTGTTTACAACACTCCTGACGAGCTACGATGTGTGGCTGCGTTGTGGACGAGAAGTGGCTGCCACAAAAGCGGCCGAGGAAGCGGCAGAGGCAATGAAGGCAGCCGAGGCAGCCAAAGCTGCTGAGAAGAAGAAGGAATAGGTACAGTGGTGGTCGCCCGCCACGAAGATTTATTTATGAATTAGACACAGGTATCTCTTCCATTGTGAGACGGGAACCAACTGATAGACGATGAATAGAGTTTATGTAATGATCAAATATGCATTTTATGCTCGCTAGATAAATTAAACATCCCATGCTCCGTGCTTCTATTATTCTGTAAAAAATCAGATATGCTCCCAAAGTAGAAAACCAAGCTAATAATGATATCCTTAACCCTGGCTCTCTGGCCGCAACGACGAGTGAGAATGGCCTGTGCCCGGCCGACTCGTGCTTCCACCAACACCCGCACGCTTCAGCTTCTTGGCCATTGTTCCCTTGGTGTCGAACAAGCTCTTGACACGCCGCAGCCGTGCCCACCGTTCCTTGTCTTTGGCGTCACGCGCCGCGTCATCTTCCTCGCGAGCTTCCCGATCACCAAAAATGCCACTTCCAGTGCCAGGCGTGCCCGGTGTCCCACCAAGTGTAGCTGGCGTGCCAGCAACATTATCGACGGCGGTAGCGGTAAGAGGCCGACGGCCAGGGGTCGTAGGTGCTGCCGATGCATCTTTGGAAGGGGTAGATGGGGGCAGTCGGCTGGAACCTGTACCAGCAGTCATCCGGTTGCGAAGGTAAGCGTCATTCTTGAGCATTTGGACAAGCACATCCCAGCCAGGAGTTTGCGCAGCAGAAGCGTCGCCAGCTTTGCCAGTTCGGGTAGACCGCGCGCCCGGGTTCCGCTGCACGGCACCATTCTTCCACGGACAAAAGAAGCGGTGCTCACGAACAGCATCCAGGTGGTCCATGGGTGCGGGCTCAAGCACTGTGTTTGTCTCGAGGTCGACCTGCTTGCTCTTGAACATCCACAGACCAAGACGGCGTAGGCACGAGTGGCACGACGCCGAGTTAGGCACGGCGCCAATGCGGCTGTTGGTCAAACCCTGCCAGCCCATGACGGCCAGAGCAAGTGCAACGCGGTTGGGAGAAGAGGAGGTAGAGGTCGTGGAAGCACCGTTTGAAGCGCCACTCGCAGGAGCGTCAAAAAAGTTTGGTGGAAGAGTCGCAAGGACGGCGTCAATGTCAAGGCCTTGGGGCAGCCGCAGGTTGAACTCGTACGGCAAGAAGTCTTTGCGAATGCACAACTCGTCGTACCGTTGGCGGAGGTCGGCAAGTGCTTGTCGTGGACTGGCCAGCTGAAGCCGCAACAAGCTGTCGTCGCAGCCCTTTTTGCGCCACAGACAGTCCTCCTCGTGGGCCGTCACAACCAGATCCACATACTTGTCGACCACTGCCGCCTCTGCTGCCTCGGCCGCCTCTGTCGACTCGCCGCCCGACTTGGCACGGCCCAGCTGCACCACCAGCTCCTTACTGCACAGCGTGCACCGCAGCCGCTCTTTTCCCTGGCACACCCATCCGCGCTTTGCCCATTCAATCTCGTTGATCCGGTCTGGCTTGGGCGTCCAGTCGGTCAGCTCCTGGAACGTGGCCAGCCGCCTCAGAAGCTGCTCACGGTCGCCTGGGCTGTATCTCGGTGCAGGTGGTTGGGTAGTTGCTGTTGACGCTGCTGTCTTGCCGCCCGTCGTTGGCCTTGTTGTGCTCGTTCCCCATTTGCGCAGGATGCTGTTGGAAGGCGTAACAGCCGCATTGCCCGTCGTGTCGCGAAGAGTTGCGCCGCCGTTTGCGATCCGTCGCCGTTTCGCCAGAAACTCGAGACTCGCCGCCGCCGAGCTTGGTGTCGTTGTTGTGGTCGTGGCCGTGGCCGTTCGCGATGGTGAAGAATGCAGCATGTTTGTCGGTCGAGCAGCTGCCGGTGTTGTCGTCGTTGTCGCTGCTGTCGTTGCAGCTCCTCCTGCTGTCGAATCTGAGAGACCAGCTCGTGATGGCGTCGAGGTCGAAAGTCGTGATGCGCTGCTCTCCTCGCCAGCACCCCAGGCGAGGTCTAATGACGATGGGCGCGACTGGTCGTTCTTATCAGTTGTTGAAACGGAACCGGTAGATCTCGTGCCGATCCCCTGGAGGAGGGCGTTGAATTTCCGCTTCGTCGCATTCATGTTTCCTGTTTTTGGGTTGTCTTTCTCTGTGTACTCTTCTGTCCCTCAGTTGTCTGTCGTTTGGCAAGCCGGGGCCGCTCAGAAAAGGGCCTGCAATGCCGCTTCGCGTCTCGTTATGCCTTGTCGACCGTTTGGGGGCTTTCCGGGCTTCGTGCTGTTTGTGTTGCCGTGTCTTGGTAGCTTTTGGTTGACTTCGATACGAGGCTGAAAAAACGTGGAATCGAGGAAACTTTGTCGAGACAAGGGGAAAGGAGGTGAGCCGAAAACACGCGAAAAGAGTCCAAAGACGGACAGTGAGAATGGAAGAGTCGTTTCCGGGTCGTGAATAAAGCCGCTGAAGAAGGAAGGGTGAAAGAAAAGAAGGGTCGAAACAAAGAGTTCCGTTGTGTTGTTGTCAAAGGTTGCTTTCAGAAATCCGAAAGAAGGGATGGTTCAGGACAGGGGCTGTTGGAGCTAGGTGTGACAGGCGTTGCTGTGCCTGGCCGCGTGCTGTCGCCTCGTTGCTAGGTCGTGCCTTCCCTGCAGGGCAGTTTGCCATTATGTGGTAATGTACCCTTTTTATGTATTTTGGTGATAAAGATACTTCATGTAAAGATATGCATGTCTCTTTTCATCCAATCTCTAATCACAGGCGCAAAAGTTTACAGAAAACAATAGCAATCCAATTAGTCAAAAAGCAATAAAAATATTTCTCAATCTTTATTCTCGTAAAATGGCTACTTCTTGACAGTGAGTTCTGAAAGCTATATACTCCAGTGAGAACTTTGCGTGGAGCCGGCAGTAGCTGCATCGTAGACCAGCGGGGTAGTCGTTAGCTCTTGCAGATTTACATCATTGCACCTGCTGCGCGGCCTTTGAGAAAATGTGAAAATCTGCAGGAGCTACCCACAGCACAACCACTAGTAGAGTCAAGAACTGCTATTTCCCTCATGCACGACACCACGAAACCAAAACAACTCTCTTCCGACGACAACATCCATATAGACAGTGATATCCGTACGTCCAGCGACCCCGCAACCGTACCGAGACGACATCATCATTATCCCCGCGACCGGCACTTCCTCTCCTTCCGCACCGTTCTCGGCCTCTCGCTCATCGCCCTGGCCGCCGCTCTCCTCTTCGTTCGTCGAACTTGGGTTTCCAAGGCCAGCCAGTATCTGCATCTTCCCCAGTCCCGGCTTTTTGCCTCTTTACACTCCTCGCACACCGCAGCCATGGCATCACACTCCGCCGCCTACGACCAGGAACTGCGGGTGGCCCAGCTCGCCGTCCAGCGTGCTGCTATCCTGACCAAGCGGGTATTCCACGAAAAGGGCAAGGGCACAGTGTCCAAAGACGACAAGTCGCCAGTGACCATTGGCGACTTTGGCGCCCAGGCTCTGATTATTGCAGCCCTGAAGCATCACTTCCCCACCGACGAGATTGTCGCCGAAGAGGAGGCCGACAAGCTGCGCACCGACACAGGCCTCCGTGATACCATCTGGGGCTTTGTCCAGAACGCACAGCTCGACGATGCCGAGTCGGAGAAAGCAATCGGGGGCCCCATCCAGAACGTGGAGTCCATGCTTTACCTGCTCGACCAGGGGAAGAGCAAGGGCGGCAACCGCGGCCGCATCTGGACGATCGATCCCATTGACGGCACCAAGGGCTTTTTGCGCGGTGGACAGTACGCCGTCTGCGTTGGTTTGATTGTGGATGGCGACGTCAAGGTCGGTGTGCTGGGCTGCCCCAACCTGCCCGTCGACGACAGCACCAAGCTCACGGCCGATATCGGCAGCAACCAGACCGACGAGGGCACCAATGTCGGCGTGCTCTTCTCGGCCGTTCTCGGCCAGGGCGCCACCAGTCGTCCTCTGACTTCGGGCAAACTGGCCGACGGCAATAAAATTCACATGAGCGACCTGGCGAGCGAGGACAACCTGCGGGAAGCGTCGTTCTGCGAGAGCGTTGAGGCGGGCCACTCGAACCAGAGCGATTCGGCACAAATCGCAAAGATTTTGGGCATCACCAAGCCTAGCGTGCGCATGGACTCCCAGGCCAAGTACGGCTCCATTGCTCGTGGTGCCGGCGACATCTACTTGCGCCTACCCGTGTCCGCCACATACCAGGAGAAGATCTGGGACCACGCGGCGGGTGACCTCATTGTGCGCGAGGCCGGTGGCCAGGTGACCGACACGCTTGGCAGACGGCTTGACTTTGGCCACGGCCGCACACTGGCTGAGAACAAGGGCGTTGTTGCCGCTCCGGCTGCGATCCATCCCACCGTGTTGCATGCCGTGCAGACTGTCCTTAAACTCTCGTCATAGTTTGATACCCTCGAGACGCAGATGCTAGGGCAAAGACTCATATGCAAGGCCAGGGCGAAACTGAGAGGAGGCCATAGACGGCGGCACGTCTCTAAACGGAGATTGCTCCTGTGCGGTCTGGTGCCCGTCAAAAATTAAGAACGAAAATGCATGGTCCGGGTTACTTTATAACTTATAACTTTTAGAAAAGGAAGGTCCATGAGTAGTTTACAATGCAGAAAAACAAAATAGATAAAATATATTACATAAAATGCGCTGTGCTCTCTCCCAAGATGCTTTCCGTGAGCAACACAAGCAAAAGATACACATCTCCCCGAGCGCGTATCGTCTATTTGATCTTCTTCGCCTTCAGCTTGATCGTCTCGTCGTTGACAAAGATGCCCTTGCCCTTGTACGGCTCTGGCCGCCGCCATCGGCGAATGCTTGCTGCGAAGCTCATGAGCTCTTCACGGTTGATGCCCTCGAGCAGCACACGTGTTGGCTGCGGCACGCTCGCCGAGATGCCCTTGGGGACACCCATGTCGACGGTGTGGTTGAATCCCAGCTTGAGAACCACAAACTTCTGGTTCGGGTACGTCTCCTTTTCCGGCAGCTCCTCGATTGTGGCACGGTAACCAATACCGACCAGCCGCAGCACGGCCGTGTGGCCCTCGGACACGCCGATAATGTGCCGGTTGAGGATTGCCCACATCGTTCCCCACATCCGCTTCTGCTCTGCCAGCGAGCGGTTCTCAATGCCCAGTGTAATGCGTCGTGCCTCCTTGTCGTGGTCGATTTGCATGAATGGCGGCATTGTAAGCGACAGTTTGCCTGTTCCGAGGTTAGAAGTGGCTCTTATAGTCGCCGGTCCGCCCAGTCCACCCAATTGACTCACCCAATGGCCCCTCCACGTATACTGTCCTCTGTGGGACTTTGAGGTATGTGGTCATGTCCTTCTTCACTATCGGCTCGCCAACCAGCAGCTCCACGCCAGGCGGGATCGAAATGGGTGTCCGGCCGAGCTTGGAGTTTTGTGTCGCCGTCGCAGAAAATGCCCGTGTGCATTGCTGTGCAGGGAACGCCGTGGCCGTGGCTGGCAGGGCCATGCGCCGTGCTGCCGTCGTTCTCGTTGCCGAAGCTGCTGCGGCCGCAACCGAGCACTCGGCCGCGCTCACCAGCGCCTGCCCTCGTCTTGGGGCGAACATTGTGTGTATGTGTCGAGCGGTGGGGTAGGTATTGTCGTCGCTCGTATCCGAGTCCGTGTGCGGTCCACGTCGTCTTGTCGCTCTGGTCGATCTCGCGATGCCGTTCGACTGACGAGAAAGAGAAGCTCTCAAAAAAAATTAACGGCCAATTGGAACAGCGCTGTAACCCATTTTTTCTGGGTCCTAAGTTTACGGGTAGGTCCACGTGACCACGCGACCCACCCAGTTTTCGTGTGGGGATTTCGGCTGGTGCGCCTGCCCGTGTAATTCATCGCGCTTTCCTCATTCGGAATACAGCATCTTCGTTCTTTCCTTGAGAGTCAACTCAGGTTTGTGTTAAAAAGTCTTGACATTCAGGGGTAAAAACGCGTACTAAGCTAAAGTCTAATCACTTCTTACGGCGCATCTCGCGATGTCTCCGACGATCAAAAAGTGTGCCATTTTGGACTCCAACAACAAGCAGTGCGTCCATAGTCGCCGAGCACCTGCAATTTCGACCGAGACGATTTCTTCATAGTCGGCGCAACACATCTGGCTTGCAATTATACAGCAAAATCGGCGTCCTGCGTTTCCTTCTTTTACTCTTCTGCATTTCTCTCGGACTTTTTTCTTTCTCTCTTTCTCTTTTTTTTTCTTTCTCTTTTTTCGCCATTGGCCGCAATCCCAGAGATACTGGCCTTCCAACATACATTATTAGCAGTACAATCTCCGACATTCTCACGATACCCACGCACATATCCAAACCAGCTGTATACGATGCATCCACTCAACCTTTTCAGTGGTTTATTCACCATATCTTTCCTCTGTCGGTTCATTTCAGCCATCCCATGGGTCGCAAATGAGCAAGTCAGGCTAGGTACGTGTCGCTCAAGTATCCTTCTGCGGACCGGCAGAGCTATTCTGACATTAAGCAGATCAAAATGGCCACCTACCTTCCTCAAGTATCAGTCCGTCCGACCTCTTACAGTCGGGCGCAAAACGTTCTGCACTCTACCAACTGGCTCTGACTGAGCTTCAAGAACTTGAGGCCGAGCCATTGTGCCATCGTGTCGCCGCTCGGCTTCTTGTCAACAACTGCCAGCTGCTCGAGGGAAAAGACGACGCCACCGTCCTAACAGATAATGGCCGCCGTGCGCGCGACTTTGTCGACTCATACGCAGCCAGTCTTGCCATTTGCGACTTGGAGCGGGCCAGCTTCCACATCCCGCCGGCGTGCGAGCCGTTTCGTGAGCCCACCCTGAGCCAGATCCCACTCAGCGACACGGCGCAGCTGCATGTTCCCGAGACACAGATACGTGCATGCCTAGCCGGTCTAGGCGAGTCACCTTCGGCGTGGAATACATGGGTCAGCTACAGCCACAAGGCCCTCCGCTTCTGCGAGGCAGCACGGGCAGACTATGAGAAGAGTAAGTACATCGTCCGAGACATGGGGATTACAGTTTTACCCTGCTAATATTTAGCCCAAAACATTCTCGTATTCCAGAAGCTCACGAGAGTCATGGCCAAACTGACCGACGATGTCGAGGCCGAGCTCCAGAAACGCATGGAGACGTGGGACACTGTGGCGCAGGACGCTGCAGAACGGCTGGGCCGAATTGTTCCCATGGCGGACTCACTCTGGGAGCGGATGACTGACATGGAGGCCCTTCTCCAGAATGGCATCGTGCAGTCTGTGGCTGAGATGTCAACTGCAACGGGTGAGGGCGCAGAGTCAGCTCGAGCACTACAGCAACTTCTCGGCATTTTGGTCAAGACTGTGTTAGAGAGCAACTCTGAGCTCGCCTTCGCGCACGAGCTGTCAATTGAAAAAGTGAAAGAGAGAACGGGTAGTGAGATAGAGGTCATCAACGCGGCCATGCAAGGAGCTTTTGCCTCTGCGCTCTCGCTACAAAATCAGCTCGTAAGTACAGTTCCATGTCTACCAAACACCGGCAAGTTCTAACAAAGATAGGAATACTCTCAGTTCCAAACGGCCGATCTTGCTTCCAGACAGGAAGCCCTCGAAAAGGTAAGCGCCAACACGTTCGAAAAGGTGTGTGGGCTATAATTATTCATTAACAAATCCAGGGCATGGTCCATCTCGAGGGTATGGCGCAAACTTTCTTTTCCAACTTTGATACACACACTCGCCTGCTGGTCCAGGCAAATAACATGACGGTCGATATGCTGGACACACTCGAGGCCACTGCGGCGGCCACATCGACTATCCAAAATTCATTCTTGCGCAACTATGGTGAATTGGGCGGCTGGTGGCCCTACATTGTGTGTCCCGCCGTCTCTCTTGTCATGGGATCATATGGTCTACCACCGTCTATCTTTCGAAACATTGGTCTCTTTACACTGGGTGAGATTGTCGGCGCAACAATATCTTTTCACAACCATCTCGGGACAATGGCGGGCGTTCTCTTTGCATTTACGGGAATGGCAAACAATACAATGGTCACGGCGTTTTAATGGGCTTACTTATGGGAGGAGTTCTAGAGCTTAGGTGCTTTTTATATTCTGTTATTTTTCGGGTATTTTAGGTTTGTTTTCATGTCGTCTCGATTTTTCTTTCATTTTATTTCTCGGGTTAGTATTCGTTTTTAAGTTTCATTTTTTTCTTCTGTTTCTTTTTTATTCTTCTTTCCTCCGCTTTTCAGTTGCAATCATTTATTTTCACAGCAAATAATATTAAATAAGATGCATCATACTATATTAGACGATTATTCTACACAAGAAAATGAGAGGCCTTTTAAACGAACAGAAGAATTGTTTTCATAATTTTATTCAGAAGAGCGCACTTCATAATACGATCTGAGATTAGATATTCTGTAAAGTGGTGTGAGACGTGTAAATGCCATATTTGGCTGCGACGCGCTAATAGGACGCGACTTCCCGCCAATGTCAACAGTGCCTGCCGCCACACTGTAAAGATACAACGAGAGCGGGGACCTGGCCAGTCGCTCCTTCCCCAGCACTAAAAGTAAGTGAATGTCGACGAACGCGACGAATTCACGGAAACACGACAACCTCCAAAGACGAACATTGCCGAAAGACGCATACCACGCCAGCCATTTCGACACCGGCCTGGTTTCTATTGAAACTTTGACGCGTTCACCGTCCGTCTACATCGAACACAGTGTGCCGAATGGCTACACAATACCTGCCCACGACTAACAACCCAACACGACACAAATGCCGCCAAGACAAGAGCCGCTGTCGTCGTTGAGCACGAACACGATCCAGGAGCGCAAGCGCGCGACGGCACCGTTTGCGACGGCACCGGCGCGTCGCCCAGCCAAGGACGCGATTGACTCGGACGACGAGCAGCCGAGCAGCAGCGGGCCGCACAGCACCGGCCCACACAGCAGCAGCTCCCTCTTCCCACCGCTGCCGCTTTACAAGGAAGGATACGAGGATGGGGGCGGCGACTCCAATGAGGCAGATGAGCAGAGCCTGATTCACAGCCAGCTTCAATCGCAGGAGAGGGCGGCCAGCCAGGGACAAAACGAACGACACCAGCAAGAAGGCCGAGAAGACGCAGAAGATGCAGAAGACGGAGCAGGTCCACACACATCACAAACTCAACAGAGCCAGCCGAGTCCGTATCGTTTAGGAAAGCTCTGGGAGTTGATGACTGCAGAAGAGCTCATAGGCGCCACCGAGGACGAGGCCGAAGACGAGAACATTCCAGAGGAAAGACCAAAGAAACGGCGGCGCAGGACAAAAGCACAAGTCGCCAAACCCAAAGCGACAGCTGCCACAGGCCGCTCGCGCCGGGGCAAAGCACTGGGAGTGCCAAATGTTCTGGAGCAGATGAAGTCGGCGATGGAAAAGGCGCAGCAGCCAGAACAGCCAACTGAAGACGTGCAACAGCAGGCGGAGGAGGAAGGAGAGATGCAAGAGGCGCTGGAGGGGGCTCTGGAAGGGCAGGAGGTTGAGATCCAGCCAGAGCCTGAATTGCAACAAGGGGAGATCGCGGAAGAGGAGCTACCCGACGCGACAGTGGAAGAACAGCAACAACTGCCACCTCATGAACCGGCAATGGCGGGCGATGGAGACGGTGAAGAGGGAGATTATGAAGAAGGGGAACAGGCCGAAGCAGTGGATCTGACAGCCCAACGAACACCGACGCCAGATTCGCCACCGCAACAACAAGAAGCAGCAGTGCCTACCCCGTCTCGAGTATCAAGGCGACTCCAAGGGCGTGAGCCAGCCATGGGAGACGACGATGCAGAGAACGAGGCAGAAGACGAAGCAGAAAACGAGGCAAACGACAACCAGCCCTCAACACAACAAACGGCACGAACAATACAAGAGACTCCACAAGGAACTGGCGACAGCGTCGGCACGAATTCTCAGCAACAGGCTGGTGTCTCAGATGGCAACGGGGACGATGGCAATGACGCCGATGACGATGTGGTGGTGGTAGACGCATCGGCACAGCAGCCTGAATCACAAGATTCTACGAAACAGCCCGTCAAAGTTGCCCTTTCCATCGACACACTCAACGCCGTGGTCGAGCTCATGAGCAGCGCGGGCTGGACCGGCAAGGCGACGTGGAAGATGAGCCTCAACTGGCAGTGCATGCAGCCTGGCCAGTTCGGGCCGGGGCCGTTTACCGAGCAGGCTAAGGACCTGCTGCGGCATCTGGCCATTCTCGCCGACAGATACGTGCAGGTGCCGCGGCCCAATAGCCTGCTGCGCAACGAAAACAAAAAGTACGACATGCGGGTCCAGCGGGAGTATTTGCGGGACCACGAGGCCAGCATGGAAGAGCTGCTCAGAGCCGTCGACGCCACAATCAACATCATTTGCCATGAAGCGCTGCAGCCGATGACGACGTACGCAGTCGACATGACCCGTGAGGCAGCGCGTTTCCGCTGGTTGCTGGCGGACGATCTGATCGAGTACGCGATTCCCAAGACGGTGGAACTGCTCGAGTCGGTCTACGCCATGGGCGGCAGTTTGCCTCTCCGAGAAGTGGGCGTGGCCGCGGTCTACTTGCCCCGTAATACGGTGCAGTTGATCCATGCGACCTGGTACGCAGCACGGCGTGTTACTGGGTGGATTGCTCGGCTAGAGAACGCACTTGCCTGGGAACTCGGCTATAGGGACTACCGCCGCATGGATGGCGACCGAGTGGTAGATGTGGAAGATCCAAACGTCGGAAACAGCAACAACAACGGCAACTACAATGGCTATGACGACCCATATCCACGACGTGCCTGGGATAATCGCCCGACTGCCGAGGCTGCCCGGAACTCAGAACCAGCTTCGGCTGCAACGAAGCGCAAGGACAGGAGCCGTCTCAAGCCGCTTCTTAACAGGCTGGAGGACGAGTTGGGTCTGGCGTGGGTCAACCTCGAGCGCAGCCGGATGGCACAGGAAGAGGAAATTCAGGCCGAGAATGCAGACGAAGATGGCGATGGTGACGGGGTCGACGCGGACACGGCTGCCGGCCGACCTTCACAACGGACTCGGCAAACCGGCCAAAACCAACCAAAGCGGAAACGAGGGCGGCCACCAAAGCAGAAGGCACCGCCGCAACGGCAACGGCAACGGCAACGGCAACGGACTGAATCAGGGTCAGGATCAGAATCAGAATCAGAGCCAGCGCCCGAGCCAACACCAGAGCCAGAAGGGACGCCGCTGGAAGTGCGGCGGCAACGTGCTATTCAGACGAGGATGGATGGTTGGGATAGTGGCAACGACGACGACCAAGACTACGTGCCCAATTCGCACGGCGATGTCGTCGTCGAGCTTGGCCAGCGCGCCAGCACCCGACGCGCTGAGCATGTCGACCATCTTGAAACTGGCGCCTATGAGCTCCGGGTTGACCGTGTCGGCTCGTCAATGCAGATTCTCTCATCACAGCCGCAGTGGCCAACCCACAACAGGTACATCCGAATTAGAGAGGATGGTCGTCTTGATGACGATGACGACGATATTGACAATGCCACTAACAACATCAACAACAACGACGACGACGACTTACTCATGACCACGGCGATCGCTACTGCCGCCGCCGCGCCCGTGTCTCAGCCGAGTCCCCTTGTTGCTAGTGTCGAGCAAGCAACGCAAGATGTTGTTGAGGCAGTTGAAGTGGAGGAAATCGAGGTGGAGGAGGTTGAAGTCGAGGAGGAAGAGGCTGCGGAGGTAGAGCAGGTGGCCGATCTTGCGGCGGATGCCATAGAAGTCGACGCAGATATGCCAGCTGCGACACAGCCCGAAGTTCCGGCCACGCAGGCCGCCGATATCCCGACCCCGGAACCGACTCCTACGCCGACACCCACACCCGGCCCTGCTCAGGTAAACGTGCCTGCCACGCAGCCGGACAGTGAGCCAGCCTCTCAACCAGTACCTCAACCGGCTACTCAGCCGATCCCCACGATAAATACGTCGGCCTCGCCGGCTGCAACTCCAACTATCCCTGCCACGCAGGGCAACTACACTGTCGCCGAACAGAAGTTGATTCTGCGGCGCCTCCGGGCACTCAAGGGCAAAGCACAGCTGGGTCTTATCAGCCTGGCCGCTGAGCTGGGTCGCGACGTCCTCGATGTGGCCAGACGCACCGAGAAACTCAAGAGCGAGGTTCGGGCACAAGCACTGCAAGCGAACAAGCCGGTGCCAGGATGGGCGCAGGCTGGCTATACGATCCGGTGAGGTGGGAAGGGTAAAGGTGGGCGCATCTTCTGGGTTTTATTTTATTTCTAGTTTCGGCGGTCCTTTTAGTTTCTTCCTATTTGTGATACCATGATTTATGTTTTATTCATTCTCCATCGGTTTATTCTGTGTTGTATAATTTGTATACAAGACTCTTTAAAGTCTAATGCAGAATTTCATTGCAGAACCTATCGTATGACTTGTCTCTCGTTTGTTTGATTATTTTGTAAACAATCTTCCCTCTCAGACATCCTAGTTTCCCTAATCCTTTAGCAAAACCGTTTCTCAAGGGCTGCATATCTGCTTTCTGCATGCACCCCAGAATTCAGAAATGCAAGTTGCCGCCACCCACGCCACGTAAAATGCACTGTCAGGATAGTTTCTTGTTTCGTCTTCCTCTTTCGTCACTGATGTTGCAGTTCTGTAATTCGTTATTTGCCCCTCGCCAATACAACCAATACTTGGACAAATACAGCCCGGGGGGATAACCTCATAACGTCAAAGCTCCAAGGCTTGTCCTCCTGTCTACCAGACTCTCCGGCTCTGACGAGACTGATCTTAAAAGCCTGTCCATATGACAGCATTGCTGATGCCAATACGACACAGAGTAAATAGACAGAATGGCCAGGATGGCCAACGTGGCAGGCCTCGTCCCTGCTGTCGTCAATCGTCAATGCCTACTGCTTAATGCAAGGCCCAAACATGATACATCGGTAGTTCGGAGAGCGCGGGAGGAAAAATAGCGAGAAAGGGAAAAAGAGGGAAGGAAAAAGAAAAGAAATAAAGATGACAGGGAAAACGACGACGCCCAAAAGAATAAGAAACGAAATAAGATCGCAGTTGTTCCGCTGTTTCACAAACAAGAGCACTTCAAGACACTGGACTGCCGGCATTGCCTGCGTTCTCTGTCTGCAGCTGTCATTCTGTACTTTGTCGTCTGGGCTGTGGTCTCTTTTGTCAATTCTTTTGAGTCTCGACTTTTGTCTTTGGCCCACTTCAACGCGTTCGCGTCTTTTTCGACTTTTGCGTGTCACTGGAGGCTGCCCCTGGGCCTGTCTTGGTGCTAACGCAAGGAGAGGCAAGTGCCTCGATATCCGCCCAGGGGACTTGCCTGTTGGAAACAAGAACAACGGCTGGCTTCAGGGCACGATGCCTCTTTCCAATTGTGCGTGTAACGGCAGCCGTACAACATCTAATTTTTGGGGAAGGGAATTGCGACCGTCGTTCCCTCTTTCCCCTTTATCACAAGGCCTTCCTTCTTCATCCTGCTCTTTCCCTTTTCGTCACCTTGGGCCACGACTCCGGCGTATTTGCCCAAGACTCTGTGCTCGCGCCTCCTCGCTTCTTTTTTTGAGTTCTTAGATGTGACGGGGATACACACCACCATCGGCCGCTTTCTGAAAGTGTAATTACACGTCGCTCGTAGTGTCGTTTTTGCTCCGTATTTTCTTGCGCGCATACACGCGCTCGTTCTTCTTCCACCGGCCATTGGCCATTGACATTCTCATGGAAAGAACGGCCAGGACGGCGAGAACTCAGAAAGGCAAGAGTGGCCTGTGCTTTCTCAGCTCTTTCCCTCTTCTGATCAGTTCTGATGACGCCCATCCGTCCCTCTTTCCACTTTACCTTGCTGCCTTCGCCGCTCCTTCCCTCCCGTTGGCCCCTGCTTTCCCTTGCACTCTTTTTCGTCTGGACCAGGGAAAGCTACCCACGCGCGCTCACTTTCCCACTTTAATTTCCTCTTGGTCTCGCGCACCCCCCTTGCACTTTCCCAAAAGAGCCCCCCAATTCTCCTGACGTTTGGTGGTCTCTGTCTCTTTCCCATCTTCTCTCTTGCCCTTTCTCCCTCTTGACTTTCCTCCTCTCCCTCTGTTATCTCGGCCTCGTCTCCTTTTTCTGTCTTCTTTTCTTCTCCGTTTCTTCAATCCCGTTCTAAGTTTCGACAGCATCTTCACAGCCTCCATACGAACGCTGCACGATTTTGTTTCGTCCGTTCTTCTGCCTGCCCTGCAAAGCCGTGCTCCGTGCTCCGTAAAAAGCTTCGGTTCCCACCCGTCTGCTGTTTTGTGGCGCTTTTCTCTTTCTGGTCTCGAATTACACCCCCAGTTTAATTTGCTGCCTTTTTCTCTCTCCTCACCCTGCCCTTTTTTCTTCTCTCATATTTTGTCTCTTATTTTTTCAAGAGTTTCCTGTTCTCTCATTTACTTACCGAAAGCTTCTCCACGAGTCCCCGGCAAGCTACGTTTCTCTTCAACCTTGGTTCTTGTTTTCTTTCTCACGACATCGTGGTTGCTTTCTGGTTGATTTACTAGAAGGTTGGCTCCATCCCTCGCATCAACGAACCTCCTTTTCCATTCACTAGCAATAGAAAGGGAACCAAACAAAGGCAGCCGTTGTCTCGAAGCAGTAAGTTTGACGGCTTCCCCTCGAATTCAATGCAGTGAAATGCCACAAGGACTTGAGCGTCACGGGCCGAGGTGACGTTTATTCACTCAATTTCTTTGGCTCGGTTGACTGGTTCATTTGCGCAGAGTGCTACAGCTGTGCTCTTCGAATCAAATCGTGCCTTGTTTGACGCGCGGTCGTCGCGCCGGCCCTATCCTTCTCTATTGACAACCCGCAACTAACACACGGCCACCGTTTTAGCTTCGAGATAATTAGACCAACCTTCACGTCTTTTGCCACAATCTAATATACAGGCTTTACAATGGCCGACTCCGACGCCGTCCCGCGCGACGAGGCTCCTGCCGCCCCCGTCGATGCTCCCGAGCCCTCTGCGACGCCCACCCCTGACGCGACCGGCGAGACTTCCGACGCGACAACCTCGAGCCCCAAGAGCACCTCCAAGACGCCAACAAAGACGGCCACTCGCCTGACGGCTCCCAAGACTGTTGCTAGCAAGTCTGCTGCCGGCACGGCGACAACCGCCACGAAGCGCACATCGACTGTTGGCACTACGCCTGCCACGGCCGCACGCCGCACCGCTTTGTCCAGCGCCGCCCCTGCAAAGGCAACTACGAGCACGAGCCGCACTAGCACTGTCGGCACTGGTCTGACCAAGCCCCCTCTGCGCCCGGCTGCAGGCACTACATCCACGCTGACCAAGCGCCCGACGACCGCTTCGTCGACCGCTACGCACCGTTCGAACCCGTCCGCTTCCGAAGACGAGAAGAAGCGCACCGTCCCCTCTACCACAGCCGCTCGCCGCACCTCCGCCGCTCCCTCGGCCACCTCTACGACGAGACCCTCGGTGAGAGCTTCGACCGCGGCCACCCCCGCTGCTGGAACGGCTGCCGCCGCACGCAAAGCCACGACTTCGACCACCTCCTCCACAGCTACCAGAACGGCACCAAGCACATCTGCTACGGGCACCACCGCTACGCGTACTACTACCTCGAGACCCTCGGCTACCGGCCTTGTCGCTGAGGCGAAGAAGCGCCTGTCCACTGTCGGCAGCTCCGCTGCACCCTCCGCCACAGCCCGTCATGCCGCTCGCCCGTCCCTGTCGTCTTCCACTGCCGGCGCTTCAGCTGCTGCCGCGGCTGAGGCCGCCAAGGTGACTGAGGAGCTCAAGGAGAAGCTTGCCGCAAGTGAGAAGGAGGTTGCCGACCTGAAGGAGCAGATTGAGTCTTCCCGCGAGAAGATCGACGCTCTCAACGACCAGCTCAAGAAGGACGACGATGACGAGCAGGAGCAGACCGATCGCCTTGCCGAGCTCACTGCCAAGCACGAGGAGACCGTTGCTGCGCTCAACGCCCAGATCGAGGAGGTCCAGGAGAAGCTCCAGACCGCCGAGGCTAGCCTCGAGAAGCACCAGTCGGAGCTCGCTGATGCTGCCGCCGCCAAGGGTACCACTGACGACGAGGTCGCCTCCCTCAAGGCGTCTCTCGATTCCCTCCAGGCTGAGCACGCTGCTCAGCTCGAGGAGAAGGAGGCTGCTTTGGCCAAGGCCACTGCGGATCACGAATCTGCGCTTGAGGCGCTCAAGCAGAGCCTCGGCCAGGAGCATGACTCTGCCATTTCGGCCCTCGAGGCCAAGCACGCCGACAGCCTCAAGGACGGCGTGGCCGCCACCTCTGCATCTCACGAGGAGGCTATCATTAACCTCAAGGCCACCCACGACAGCGCCGTGGCCGAGCTGCAGGCCAAGATCGACGCACTGACTGCCACCGAGGCTGAGCTTGAGACGGCCAACAACGAGAAGGCCGCTGCCCTCGAGGCTGAGGTTGCTGACCTCAAGGCCAAGCTCGCATCTGCTGAGAAGGCTGCCGAGGACGCCAAAGCCGACACCTCTGCCGTGTCTGCCGTCGAGGCCCAGCTGCAGGCTGCCCAGGCCGACCTGGAGGCCAAGGACGCCAAGCTTGCCTCTCTCGAGGCTGCTGTGGCCAAGCTGCAGGAGGACCTTGCCGCTTCCCAGGCGGCCGTTGCTGAGGCTGAGGAGAAGCACGCCACGCTGAAGCAGTCGGCGGACGCTGCCCTCGAGGACAGCACCAGCAAGGACGCTGACATTGCCAAGCTGACCAGCGACCACGAGGCTGCCCTTGAGAAGCACCGCGAAGAGCTCAAGCAGATCACGAATGACTATGAGGCCGAGATCGAGAGCCTGCGCGGTGACGCCTTCTTCAAGCGCAAGTTCCAGGACCTCGAGGTGAAGCACAACGAGCTCACCGAGGCCCACACCGCTGCCCAGGCAGATCACGCCAAGGCCCTGGCCGACGCCAGCGCCGAACACGCTGCTGCTCTCGAGGAGAAGACGGCTGCCCATCAGAAGGACCTCGATGCCCTCAAGGCTAGCCACAGTGAGGAGCTCGAGACCGCCAAGCTGACCACGAGCAGCTCCGAGAAGGAGGTGCACCTGGCCGAGCTCGAGAAGCTCAAGGCCAGCCACGCTGAGCAGATTGACATTCTCAAGTCCGATGCCTCGTCTTCTCTGGAGAAGGACCTCGAGGAGCTGCGCGCCTCGCACTCTGCGGCCATTGCTGCCCTGGAGAAGGAGCACGCCTCCGAGAAGGAGTCGCTGCAGGCCAGCCACGCCGAGGCCATTGCTGCTGCACAGTCGGCCAGTTCGGATGCCTCGGCATCGCAGATCGAGGAGCTCAAGGCCCAGCTTGCCAGCCAGCATGCTGCTGAGCTCGAGAAGGTCCAGGCGGACCTGGCCGAGCGTCATGCTGGTGAGCTGCAGAAGGCGATTGATTCTCACGCCGCCGCCCTTGAGGAGGCCAAGGCCCAGTCCGGCTCCGGCCAGGCTGCCGCTATTGAGGCGCTCAAGGCTGAGCTCGAGAGCCAGCACAATGCCGAGATTGAGAAGCTGATTTCTCTGCACTCCGAGGCTCTGGAGGGTGCCAAGAAAGACGGCGCTTCGGAGTCGTCGGCCCTCAAGGAGGCGCATGCCCGGGAAATTGGCGACATCAACACCCAGTTCGCCTCTGCATCGGAGCGCACTGCCGCTCTTGAGAAGCAACTGGCCACGCTCGAGGCTACCCTCGCCGAGACCCGCACTGAGCTAGCCAAGGCCAACGAGGAGACCGACGCTATCGGCGGCCAGCTGGCCCAGGTCAAGATGGAGAAGTTTGAGGCTGAGGCGGCCCTCGATGCCACCAAGAACCAGAAGCCCGACACGACTGAGCTCGACGCCCTGCGCGCAGAGCTCAAGGCCCTCAAGACAACCCACGAGAACGACCTGTATGCGGCTAACTCCAAGGCGGCCAACGCGTCGGACGAGCTGAAGTCGGTGCAGGAGGACCTGCAGCTGCTCCAGAAGGAGCTTGAGGCCACCAAGCATGAGGCTGACTCGAAGATAAAGAATGCCGCCACCGACTACTCGGACCTCAACGACTCAATGACGCAGCTTGTCGAGGAGGCGCAGCAGAAGACGGCTGCTGCTGAGCGCAAGGCCACTGATGCCGAGCGCAAGATTGAGGAGCTGCTAGCCCAGCTCAACGTCAAGGAGGCGGAGCTGAAGGAGGCAAATGTGAGTTCAACAAGCCGGATTGATTGCCTAAGAAGTAAGGATTGCTAACATCGTCCAGGCCAAGGCCCAGGCTGCACCTAAGGGGCTGGCAGCGAGCCGGTTTGCCCAGCCAGACAGCGACGACACCTCAGATGCGGAGAACAAGGACCCTGCCGCGGCGGAAGGTGAGTCCGGCGAACCGGACCATTCATCGGCAGCCCTAGCTTCGGTGCGACTGCCACCGCCCCCCCTGCCAGGGCTTGTTGAGTAAAGATGCAATGTACTAACACATGTTTTCTTCCCTGTCCACAGATAGCTAAAGCCCGAGTGACTGCCCGTGGTCTCGAAGAGCTCGACAACGAGCTGCGTGATCGCAATGCCCAGTAAGTTTTGGTGTGCCGTGGCTTTGTTTACTTTTGTGTACACCGAACTAACACCGCCGTTTTAGCTTGCTGCGGACGATTGCCGACAACACGCTGCCTGCTCAGTCATGAGAACCCAGAGCCCGAATGCTTTTTTGTTTATCCTTTTTTCTTCATCTCGCTCATCACCTCTCGCCTCACCACCTATATCTCGTTCTAAATCTGATACCCCCCAGAGTCGGCCCCCTTGTTGTTTAGTTTATTTACTTATATTTTTGCTTCCTCTTTCCCCATTACCGAATCCCCTTTTTATTTACCTTGGAATTTTCTTTTACATTTTGATTGTCAATTTGGATGGAGGAAGGACATACGACGGGAAATGGAAGAAATCAAATGTGTTCGGGCGATGTAAATACTCCCAGTTACATACGTTGTCACATACCTTTCACATAGCAGGCCTCACCGGCTTATGCAATAATAATTCTTGGAGATTCATGTACATTTATACCTTTTTATATGCTACAGTAGCGTGCCACGTTTTTTTTTTTTTTTTTTTTTTTTTTTTTTTTTTTTAAATTAATAACAAAAAAAAAAAAATGAAAAAAAACAAAAAAAAAAAAATTGCCGGGGGGAAAAGCAAATAAACAGAACAAAAAAAAAAAAAAAA
>WNYG01000029.1:265101-422011 GCA_021396235.1 Sporothrix pallida
CTCCCCGCCCACCCGGTTTTTTGAAAAAATTTTCTTGGCTTTTTTATTTATTTTTTTAATTTTTTTATTTGACCTTTGCGGGCCCCTTTTTTTTTTTTTTTTTTTTTTTTTTTTTTTTTTCACTTTCAGCACGAGTTGATGTAGGTTGCACGCAGCTACTCAGCCTAGAGATCATGTCGACACAGCTATCATGTTTGGCCCAGCATGGTCCAACCAGCTTTACACTATTTGCCCTTACTGTCAGCGTACTTTGTCTTGTGTAAATAGCTTCATTTTAGCTAGAGAGTAAAGGCCCAAGTTACAGTGGCCATCGGCTCGTTGTATGCGGGGGAAGTGAGGGAAGGTGCCAGTAGCCTGTGTTGGCGCGTGATAGTGGAGTTGGGGCAAAGATTCTGGGGACAGTCCTATTTGTCTCTCTGCAGAGTGACTTTCGTTTGTGTGCAATTTTGCTTTGTTAAAAAGTCACTTTTGTCACCTGCTCCCGAAACAATGCCTCGGTAGTTTACTGGAGACAATTGGGGGAGGGAAGGCGCGCTAGTGGGGGTGGCGGGAAGTGACGACCGAATGGGTTGGTCAGCGGACCTGCCGGTCGTCACCGCCCCAAAAAGTCGAAAGAAGTGCCCTCGGTCCCCTAGAAACAACGGCCGAATAGTGCTGTTTCCCCGTGTTTCTATCGGATATCAGCGTCCTCTCCGCCTTAGCACCTTCCTCGTGCAAAAACACAACACACCAACTCTCCTTCCTTTCTTCAACGAATTACTCTTTCCTGTTCTGTACAACACACGGAGACACCTTTTCGACGATACTGCTTCTTCGAGTTGGCGATACAGGCATTTCGATTTTGATCCTTTTTTCCTACATCCTATCCGACCCTCACCTTCGCCTCGAACTCCCCCCTCTTTGCCCCCTCACCACACACACACACAACAGTCGCCATGTCGTTTATGGGCGGTGCCGAGTGCTCAACGGCAGGCAACCCGTTGAGCCAGTTCACCAAGCACGTCCAGGACGACCGGAGTCTTCAGCGCGATCGTCTTGTCAATTCAGGGCCGAATGCCGCTCTGAATGGTTTCCGCAGTGCCAACCGCGGCGCCGCACAAGATGAGGTATGCTTTTAACGATTGGTAATGCCGCTGGCGCACCTGGGCTGCCGGTGTTCATCACGCGATCCCCCCCATTTTTTGAACATCAACTAATAGTTTCCCTCACTTCACAGATGGTTAATGGCTTCCTTCAAAAGGGCCCCAACATGTCCGAGATGGCCATGGACCCGGCCCACCTCAACCAGCTGCAGATCGATCCCGCCTCGCGTGGCGTGCACCTCCGCGCCCAGTCCGCATCCCCCGTTTGGTCCGAAGGTTTCCGCGCACAGACGCCCATGGACGCCGGCTTCAACCCCGAAGAGTTTGCAAAGTTCCAGCAGCAGCAGCACCACCAACACCCCGCACAGCAGCAGATGGGCGGCGCATCATCGTCGGCCGCCGCCGGCCCCTCACAGCACATGCAGCAGCCGATGATGGGCGGCGGAATGAGCATGGGCATGGGCTATGGATACGACAGCGGCATGCAGTTCCCCATGTACCGCCCACAGATGCAGAGCAGCTGGGCACAGCAGCAGTTCCACGCACAGCCGTTGCAGCAGCACGACCCCAACGGCATTGTCGAGGGCAAGGGCAAGGGCAAGATTGTCGAGCTCAACGACCACGAGTGGGAGGAGCAGTTTGCGCGCATGGAGATGCAGGACAAGCAGGCCGCCGCGGGTGCCAAGCTGGACGACCAGGAAGAGGACGCCGCCGCCGCCATCGAGCGCGAGCTCAACAAGGTCGACGAGCAGGTCCTCAACTCGGAGACGAACTTTGGCGACCTGGAGGCTGTGTGGAACGGCATTCAGGCCGAGAACGCGGCAATGCGCGAGGCCTTTGACGGCGGCGACTGGAAGGACGTCTCGGAAGACTTCCAGAACACATGGGGCGACGACTGGGAGCCGCTCGGCAACCGCATGGGCCTCGACCCGCGCGTCGACCCCTACCAGTTCGAAGAGGAGAACCTGTTCCAGGAGCACAGCAACCCCTTCGAGGAGGGTGTGCGCATCATGAACGAGAACGGCAACCTGTCGCTGGCTGCACTCGCCTTTGAGGCCGCCTGCCAGCGCGAGCCTGAGCGTGTCGAGGCCTGGGTGTACCTGGGCTCGGCACAGGCACAGAACGAGAAGGAAACGGCCGCCATCCGCGCGCTGGAGCACTCCCTCAAGCTCGACCCCACCAACCTTGCCGGCCTCATGGCTCTCGCCGTCTCCTACACCAACGAGGGCTACGACACCACCGCCTACCGCACCCTTGAGCGCTGGCTGTCCGCCAAGTACCCGCAGGTCCTGCCACCCGCCGAGCTGTCCAACGCCGCCGAGATCGGCTTCACCGACCGCCAGCAGCTGCACGAGCGCATCACCGAAAAGTTTATCGAGGCTGCCCAGCTGTCGCCCGACGGCGAGCATATGGACCCGGATGTTCAGGTCGGTCTGGGCGTGCTGTTCTACGGCGGCGAGGATTTCGACAAGGCCGTCGACTGTTTCCACGCCGCTCTCGCCTCGAGCGAGCAGGGCACCAGCAACCAGCGCTCGCAGGTTCACTTGCTGTGGAACCGCCTGGGCGCCACCCTCGCCAACTCGGGCCGCTCCGAAGAGGCTATTGCCGCCTACGAAAAGGCACTGTCCCTGCACCCCAACTTTGTGCGCGCGCGCTACAACCTAGGAGTCAGCTGCATTAACATGGGCTGCTACGACGAAGCCGCGAGCCACCTGCTGGCAGCACTGGCCATGCACAAGGACGTTGAGAAGAGCGGCCGCGAGAAGGCCCGCGAGATTCTAGGCGGCGCTGCTGCTGGTGTGACCGACGAGCACCTGGATCGTATGACGACACAGAACCGGAGCACAACCCTGCACGACACGCTGCGGCGCGTGTTTGGTCTGATGGACCGCCGCGACCTGGCAGATCGTGTGTCGACCGACATGGACCCGGATATTTTCCGCGGCGAGTTTGATTTCTAGACGAGTTGCATGTACTAGAAGGAGGACGACAGGAAAGGGGAAAAAAATCCAGGATAAAATTGGCACCGCATCTAGAGTGTCGTTGAAGAAGAGGACGACAGGAAAAGAAGAGGCCGCCTATTAATGAAGGGACGGCAAAAGTCTTCACATACCACGGGCTCGCATTGAAGGTTCACTGCATTATTACCACTTGTTTTTATTATTTGAATTATTACTATTGGGATGTGCCTTTCCCCTTTATTTTTACCTTTTGTACATAGTTGATTTATGCCTCTTTATATAGAAGGCCTACAGGTTTTATTTTCTCCTTCACACACACCAAAAGAGGATGAAATTATTGATTGGCAATACTCTGACTGCAACATATTTAATTATGACTTACGACTGTGATGGAGAAAAATCAATTAAATCATCAAAACGTCACAAATGCGCTTACATAATCATTGTTATCAAATTGAAGCAAAAAAAAGGAGTGAAAGCAGTATCAAAAAATGGACAAAAAAATGAAGTTGTTTCTTTGCGAATAAGCTCCGATACGGGGA
Organism: Sporothrix pallida; assembly: GCA_021396235.1. Taxonomy (NCBI): domain Eukaryota; kingdom Fungi; phylum Ascomycota; class Sordariomycetes; order Ophiostomatales; family Ophiostomataceae; genus Sporothrix; species Sporothrix pallida. Next base: position 268,687 of record WNYG01000029.1, read on the forward strand.
ATCGAACCCCGAGCTCGACGGTGAGAGCGTCGGATGTTGACCATTACACCATATCGGATGGTTTGGTTGGTGGATTGTTGAAGTCGGGGCTCGTTAGTCAAGTAGATAAAGGAAAATTTTGAGCGGACTATTTTCTTGGTAGCTTTACACATTTTTGCCTCATCGAACCTTTGATGAATTTTAACTACTGCGTGCTTTTTATCCTGATGTGTGCTGAGCTATACTAAACTACTCACGGGCAATACTTGATATTCCCCAGATACCTTGCAAACAACCATAAACAACCATAAAAAAGGCAATAGCCATAAAGACTTTTGACGCATACTTTGTGGCTAGTCAGTCTGTCTCATATCACCCAGCTTGATCAGGAGGCTCTCCTCATCTTCTTTATTTTTCGAGCTGATCCACTGCAAAGACTTTGAAAAATAGCCATGTGACCAGAACGAGGTAAAGTATTTTGGCTATCAGAAGCACGACAAACAAGAGCCAGCTTGGATTCTCATCGATCCATTCGGCCTGCTCCGGGTATTTCTTTTCCAGAAATTTCTTTGTCAAGAAGTACATCACGACAACGGGGAAAAAATATGCGAATAGAAAGACGACCACATACAGGATTGGCTGGACAGTGTGTCTGAGAAGAACAGTGAACCATTCGCCAGGGTGGTGGTTGTATATCGCAACCGAATAGTAGATGACGAATGCGTAGAGAAAGAGACGAAGGGCGTAGCGAAGGCAGGTGGCTATGAAGTCGCCAAACATCCCTGCAATCACTTGGCGCTGCCCTGAGAAAGCATGAGCGACGTTGGGAGGTGAACTGGAAGGCTGGCGTTGTGCCTCCAGGTCGTTGTTTGGGTCTGATCTCGGATTTGCGCCTGGTGCCACCTGCTCGTCGGGATTGGGGTTGAGTAGAGGACTATTATAACTGCTGTGGGGGTCATCATCGAAAAGTCGTTCTATAGCTTCGGAAGACCCCTGCCATGAAGGGCCGGCGACCGCAGGTCTGGGTGGCACGTTTTGAGTCCTGTTAAAGGCCTGCGGCTTGTATGGAGGTATAGAGCTACGTTCCGGAGATCTGCTAGACATACCAGATCCAGGCAGCCATGAATCGTCGAAAGAGCTGCGAGATTTCCGAGGGCTGGTGGGGGGACCGGCAGAAGGTTCATCGGATCTAGCAGATGGATTGCTAGAGGGGCCGGCGGGCATACCTGCAGAGAGTCCAGTAGCAGGTCCAGCAGAAGGCTCAGAAGAAGGGCCAGCGGAGGGCTCAGTAGAGGGCTCAGTAGAGGGCTCAGTAGAGGGCTCAGTAGAGGGCTCAGCAGAAGATTCAGCAGAAGGCTCAGCAGACGGTTCAGCAGAAGGCTCAGCAGGAGGTTCAGCAGAAGGCTCAGCAGAAGGCTCGGCGGAGGGCTCAGTAGAGGGCTCAGTAGACTCGGCGGGGCCGGCAGAAAGAACGGCAGAAGTACCGGCAGCGAGATCCGCAATGGGATTGGCTTCTAGAGCGGCACCGAGGGATTGAGCGGACGGACCCTCTTCATTGGAACTTCCAGCGGTGATGATCGCAGGAACGCCGGCTGAACGAGAACTCTCACCGGGGGAAAGAGAGTCGCTGGCATCGCGGAAAGTGTCGTCCTCCTGGTTTCCGCTGGGTGGAGTTTTGTCTGTCATGGCTGCGATGAGAGGGGAGTAGTGATGGCTTTGTTGATATAATGAAGTTTAGGGCTGAGATATCCAGGGTTGTGTCTTATCCAATAGACGAGGGTATTGTCGAGCTTTGAGCGTGTAAATCGTGCGGTGTAAGTGTATCTGTTGAGCAATGCGGTGATGTTTATCAAATACAGCATGCTGTGTGTGGATCGGTGATGATGGAAATTGAGAAAATGAGAGGGTGAAGCAAATCAGAGGCGACTCAAAAGAAAGGGGCACATAAACAATGGCCACGATCATGAGCCATCGTTCCTTCCATTTGTGATTCTGGCCAGGCAACTTCATTTTGGAAAGTTTGGGAAGGAACAGAATGGCAAAATCAAACGGGAAAGAGTGAGCAATATCAACAGCAGGAAAGCAACATACGGCCGTTCCTTCTTGTTGTGTTTTTGAAATGCTCACCGTAGTGGAAAAGGGGTAATTTTTGTGAACTGGCATTTTAAGTTCGTAGAAAGGGCTATTTTCACATTTACACAATTTCATATAGAAACGCTGACCATTGTTGAAATCGCGTGCTCTTCACCTCACATTGTCGATCTGCAGCTGTCATATGCACGATTGCCCAAATCTCACTGGCCAGGTTTACTCAAGCTTGCTCACCTCCAAAAACACAGCGAAAATTGGAGACAACAGAATACAAAGCAACCGATTCGACAATTGACACGCGTGTGATTCCCATCACGCAGCTCGACGATTGGCAACCGGCGACTTGCATCTGTTGGACCGCAGTACGGCGTCGTATTGCTTTGGAGACAACACACGCCCAACCGGCATCCCCACCTTGCGACATTTAACATCGGCTGAGAGACGGAGCCCAACGAGTTGAGAGACAGAAGCAATAAGATAAAGAGGACAGAGAGCAGTAAACATATTTCGAAAATCGTTGGTCTTTGTCCAAGATTAATTCGCAAACAAGTCTTCGCACACGGCCTCGACCGACACTCTCAAGATGGCCGCGCCAAGCACAAACCAAACAGCTCCGGCGCCCGACGACGGGCCCGACCCATTCTTCCGTTTCCAGAGCCGCCGCAGTGTTGTGTACAGTACCCGCGGCATAGTGGCCTGCACAAACCCGCTGGCTGGCCAGGCCGGCCTCGCGATCTTGGAGGCTGGAGGCAATGCCGCCGATGCAGCCGTTGCAGCCTCGGCCGTTCTCGCGGTTGTCGACCCGCCCATGACAGGTATCGGCGGCGACTCGTTTGCGCTATTCTATGATGCGAGAGAAGGAGCCAAGACGCGAGTCCTGGGCCTCAATGCATCAGGCCGCACGCCAGCAGCAGCGACGCACAAGATTGCATGCGAGTCGATCGGGCTGACTGTGGGCGGTGATAATGGCACCAGTGACGAAGAACTGGCGACCGCAACACTGCCGAAAAACTCGATCCATTCCGTGACAGTGCCTGCGGGCGCAGCCGGGTGGGTGGATGCTGTCGAGCAGTTCGGGTCCGGCCGCGTGACTTTGGCCGATGTGCTGGCGCCGGCGATCCGACTGGCCGAAAAGGGCTTTCCAGTAAGCAAGCTTTCGGCGCACTACTGGCAAGTTGCCGAAGAAGACCTGAGGACGAGATCACCACCCACTCCGGAGATCTCTGGGGAGACGCCTCATACCCTGCTAAAGCTGGACCCAAACAGCCTTCACGGAGTACGTGCACCACGAGAAGGCGAGATTATCTGCAACACCGACCTGGCCAAGACGCTTCGTTTACTGGCAACAAAGGGCAAAGCGGGCTTCTACGAAGGCCCCGTGGCCGAGGCGATCGTGGCCATTTCACAGGCTGCTGGTGGGTTGATGACTCTGGATGACCTTAAGCACCATGCATCTCTGTCGCCGGACATTCATGAAGCGTTGTCAATTCCACTTGGCAGTATTCAAGCCGCCGAGACCAATGATGAGACGCCAGAACCATCCAAGCTCCGACTCTGGGAACATCCACCGAATGGTCAAGGTATCGTGGCTCTCCTGACAGTCGGCATCCTGGAACAGCTTGAGCGCACGGGCAAGATTACTCCCCTCAGATCGATGGAGCACAACTCGGCGGAGTACTTGCATGTTGTCATCAGTGCTCTTCGGATTGCTTTCGCCGATGCAGGCTGGTTCGTGGCAGACCCAGACAACAAGGACAGCACGTTCGACCCCAAGAGTCTCTTGCATCCCTCGTACCTGGCCAAACGTGCGGTACTCTTTGACCCGGAGAAGGCACATTCGGCACCACCTGAACATGGTGAACCTGAAGACATATTGAAAGTTATTGACGACGTCGAGTGCCTCCTTGCGAGCAAGGCCACGTCTACAACACCTACGACTAGTGACACAGTCTACCTCGCCGTCACCGACGAACACGGTAACGGCTGCTCGTTTGTCAACAGCATGTCCGACCTGTTTGGGTCGTGTCTTGTTGTGCCTGGCTGTGGCTTTGCACTGGCCAACCGTGGACACATGTTCCGCCTGGGCCCGTCCGACCATCCCAACCTGTATGCCGGCGGCAAACGGGCCTACAACACCATCATTCCGGGACTGGTCACTCGTGATGGAGAGGATGGCAGCCATCAACTTGACACAGTATTTGGCGTCATGGGCGGCTACATGCAGCCCCAAGGCCATGTCCAGGTCTTGTTGAATATGCACGCCTTTGGCATGGACCCGCAGACGGCGCTCGATGCACCCCGTGTCTGTGTCGCGCCCAACTACTTTTGGTCGCCGGACAGAGCGGCGGCAGCCACCGCTCCCAGCGAGGTTTCGGGGCAGGTGTATGCCGAAGAGGGCCTGCCGGAGGCTACCATTGAAAAACTGCGCCAGCTGGGGTACACGGTGGTCGTTGTCCGGCGGTTTGCACGCTCACTCTTTGGACGTGGGCAGGTGATCCGGTCTACACAGGACCCGGTGACGGGTGAACGGATCTATGCGGCAGGTAGCGATGGACGTGGCGATGGGCATGCTGTGCCGCTGATTTAAGCCCCGGTGAACGACAATTGACAATAAAATTTACATGTTACTCCATTTTTGTGCTTCCGGACGTGACCATCATAAATATTATGCTGTGGAATGGCCTCTGCAGGACATGGATGTATGCGAGCAGAGACCAGAGACAGTATGTAGCAAATCTAGGCACGAGCAAAGCTTTAAGCAGGGCTGTGCCTGGGGAGGGAAAGACTCTACAACAATGTCTCGTATTTTTATAATATGTGAATTTGCTCAGACGCTGTCTTGCCTTGTGCTCTCTGGCTGCGCCGTGGAGAATCAATTTTTATACACATTTATCTTTTGTTTGTTTCTTTTTCTTGATTTCTTCTTCTTCTTCATTTTATAGACAATATACAAAGAGAAGGCCGTGGGCATTTGACCGACACGTAAGCCTCGTGGACAAGAGATATGAAGTATAAAGTAAGGAGCGGATTCTGATCAAGAGCTGACGAGTCAAGGCTCCAGAAACCCACAGGCACGGGCCCAGAGACTACGAGGAGGATGATCATAAAGAACAACAGAGCTGACGACTGTACCTGACGATCTCCAAAGATGGAAGACGGGTCTAGAAGCCTGTCAAGGATTGTCCACATGGGAGAGAAGCTTACGTGGATAGGTGGGTTGCAAGTGAAAATAAAAATGAAGGTGATAGAAAGACGGACGAGGCCGGTGGCCCCGGTGACTGGACTTGTGATTATCGTGAGTGTGTGTGATAATAGAGAGCGACGAGGACAGACATCGGCAGAGTGATCATAAAAGTTTAAAACAGAACAGGTGAAATGTTAAAAATTTTATTCTCCGGTCGGGAGGTCATCCGATCCTTATTTCATTTTCGTGTCTCATTTTGGTCGCATTTTGTCTTCTTTTTTATTTCATAATTTTATCGACTTCGATCACCATCTGTAGAGGCGGCAGGCGGACTGAGTTTGCCGTAAAATGTATGATGGACAAGCGTAAGCAAGCGAGTTAATCCAGGCCTGGCCATTTTGCTGTACTTTGCGTCCCGTCTCGGTTCTTTTCTTGTATTCTTTTTGTATTATTTTTGAATTTAGCCTCTGAGGGTCTAGAGGCAGAGGGACCGAAATCTGTGTGAGGAAGAGAGGAAGACGTAGATGGAAATAGATTAAATACCCGGGGGGAGAAGTGAGGACAAGGCTTGGCTTTTTTGAGTGCAAGAGCAAGAAGAGAAAGTGTATGTCGGCGCCGAGGGAGGGTATATTGGGCGGTATTAAGGGGTAATGGAAGTCAGTAAGAAGTGCAGTAAAACGGATTAGAAGGAGGAACAGGAAGGAAGAGAACGAAGGAAGAGTGTGGGAGAACAGACGTGAGAACTGCCGCTTTCGGATCGCCCTAATTCACTTACACAGAGATGGCGAAAGAGGCAAAAGGCAAAAAGCAAAAAGCAAAAAGCAAAAAGAGGAACAGGGACAGCGTGCATCCTTTGCAAACCGGGTTTCTTTTGATTTTCTGCTTTTTGACTGTGGAAAGAAGGCACCACAGCAGAACAGGCTGTTCTCTTGTATTGTTCTCATGTCCTTCTTGGCCTCCTTTGGTCCATTTGGCCTCTTATGGTCCATATTTTGTTTAATGTTTGTCTCCGCTCTCCGTTCTTTTTATTTTCTTCATCGTACCTTTTGTTCCTGTCCCTGACCTAAATCTACCTTGGCTCTACCTTTCCTATTTGTTTTGTCCCAGAAGAACAGGCAGAATAAGTATATTGCAGCCATCTTAACACCTACGCAAAACTTTCTTTTAACTGTCCCCCTATCGTGATTCCTTGCTGTCCACGTTTCTGTCCATCCACACCTTATTTTCTTGTCCTCACATCGTATTTCAATCTATATTTGCTTCTGTGTCTCTCATTCTTTTCCCAGTCAACAGGCCCAAACCCTGCAAAATGTGGCTCGCAGAACTCTCGGAATCCGAGACGAAAATGTAGTATGGCAGACATAGATAGATGTGGGCTCTTTCAGAGTGCGTGACTGCCGTCGAAAATAGCCTCATCCGTGGCCTATGGGCCTGGCCGCTGGTATTACTTTGCACAGCCGGCCTGTATATTCTTTTCGTTCTCTTTATTCGCAGTTGATATTGGTCTTATTTTTTTCATTGTACTTTATTCTCGCCCATACTTTGCGTGCTTTCCCTAGCCATACTTTCTCGTGGCTTTCTTTTCCGAGACAAACTCTATCATCACCACGATCCTCCATTTTGTTTCTCCTTCTCCCACCTCTACCTTCACCCTAGTCACTCGTTTTTGTTTCGAACTTCTTGTGTGTTTTTGGATCTGTCTTTTCAGAATCTCAGAATCTCAGAATCCCTGGATACCAGCCCCAGCAAGACGGATCTTTCTCTTTATTCTCCTTGTTTCCTATTTTCAGCGCCGGCGGGTCTTGTGTGACTTTGTCTCGGTGGCTGTTTCTTCTTTCTTCCAGGTCTTTTCGATTTCTCGATTTCTCCAGCAATTCCTTCTTTTTCTTCCGATATTTTTGGCCCTCTCGGCATTCATATTCTCCAGCAGCTCGTGTTGATCCCAGACCCCAGGTCTACCCAATCGACATTTTCATCTCTCGTGTCACCTCCGCTGTTTTCTCTCTTTCTTTTTGCCCTGTCCTGTCCTTCTTTTTTATTCTCTCTGCCCCTGTGGTTTTCTGCAACTATCCGTTGCCAGTCACAATTCGTCCAGCTCACCAACGACTCATTTCGGCCTCTTGCTGGCCTTTCTCCAGTCCGTCGCACTTCGTATCCCATTTTAAGCTTCTGGGTCGCCGTTCCCTTTTTCCTTTATTTTTTATTTTATTTTATTTTTCTTCTGGATTTCGCCGCACAACAGGAACCGACACGAGCAAGATTCCACGGACAAGAAAAGAAGGCCAAAGACACAGCAGCAAAAACACGACCGAGAAGCACGAAAACAAAGACAAGCCGAGACAGGCGACCCAACAGAAAATATACGACGAGAAAGAGTAACGAAAGAACAAGAAAAAAGAAAAAGAAAAACCGAAAGAGGAGAGACAAAACGTGGGCGGTTTGTCTGGGACCACCTCTTGTCTGCACAGACAGTCGATCGTTACATCATTTATCGATTTTGTCTTTTGTGAAGGAGCACAAGGCAAGCAAGAAGGCAAGAAAGGCAAGGCAGCAAAACGAATAAAAAAAGAACGAAAAAAAGAAACTGGGCAGCTTCGATCGCACGCCACTCACAACTCACAACTCACCACGAGCTCTGCCTTGTCCTGGGCCTGCAGACACGACCCGCCGTGCTCCCATTTTTCGTGTACAACGATCCGGCGAGAGATACGATAAACGACACAAAATACAGAAAAGCTAGGAAAAGATTGCAGGAGAAAACACAAAACAAAACGCAGCAAAGCACTACACCGGCCGTGTCCGCTGCGCCGAGAAGCTCGCTTTTTCGTCTCTGCGACGGATTTACCCGCGACAAGAAGGAAAAGAAAAAACGACGAAAATACGAAAAGCGAGTCAAAGTAAGAACAAAAAAGACAAGCAGTTTGAACCGAAATTTTCACAAAAAGCGAGACATTTTCGAAAAGTCGGGGGTCGGCCCGTTTACCAGCAAAAAGCAGCTCCAAGCTTGCTATCAACACGCCCAAGCCGTCCAAACTACGCGAGCACCTGCTTGTCACCAGCTCACCAGCTCGCCAGTCTCCTTTTGCATTCATTCACCTGGAGACAAGACGAAGAAAGTTTTCAATTGTGTCTTGTCGATATCCAGCTTTTCTCCCTTTTGGCTCCTGCCTTTACACTCTCCTCCCATCCGTTTGCTCCTTCCCCTTCCTCTTCACTGGCCCCGCCATCGCGTGCCTTCCACAATGGGCATCTTCTTTGTCAGCTGGGCCCTCTGGGAGGAAATGACATTTGTATGTTGAAGATGTTGCAATGACTCTCTTTGTTGACTCTTTTGCTTTTGCTAACACCTTACCCTCCAGGTCCTTGCCTGCGCTATTGTCATCGTCTTCCTCATCGGTCTCTTCAAGCTATGGCGTACCAGCCGCCAGGTCAAGCGGCAGGAGGTCATTGACGAAGAGAAACGCGCCCGCCTCACCGAGATGCGAAAAGTCGGAATGTCCTCGTCGCCGACGGCACGATCAGCCGCCGCTGCCCGCAAGCAAAGAACAAACAGCGACATCCCCTTTGGCGTGCGCGCCATCCAGACGGGCGTGGAGGTGGACGGGATCTGGATCTCGCGGCCGACGACGCCGAGCCGCAGCTCGTCCAAGTCGAAGATGGGCCTGACAGCAGCTTCCGCTTCTGCTTCTGCTCCAAATTCGGCGGCAGCAGGCTCAAGTTCACAAGCCAACGGCCACGCCAACGGCCCCCTCGATACACACTCGAACCTGTCCACACCCCTCCCCCAGATCTCCGAAGACGACGCAACCTTTTCCACAAGACTCTTGGGTGCATCGTCGCCAACAACGGGCTCTTCAAGACCAGGACCTACAAGCGGTGCCCTCAACGAAGAAGCCCTGAGAAGACTTGAGGGAGCATACTCGCCGACGTTCCGTGGCGCACCTGTGGCAGGCATGGCGGCCACAACGACGGCCGGCTCATCCACTTCCGCACCGCAGCTCAATACCTATATTCCTAGCTCGCGCATGTCCAGCCCAAGCTCGAGCATTAATCGGCATCATCACGCCCCAGGAACAGCCAGCAGACTCTCCAACTACCAGCTGCCGCCACCGCCAGGACACCAACAACAACTGCGCACATCCACAGCCTCGGCAGACTCGCTGACGTCCATGAGCGGCGGTGCAGCTGGTGGTGCCGGTCTGAGCAGTCGCAGCAACCGGAGCACAAGCAGCCGGAGTAGCACTTCGTCTGCTTCACGGCATCCGCCAACGTCCAACCCGAGCGACAAGCTGTACCACTCGGCCACCCACGACACGATCGGTCCTCTGCCCGCCAGCTCCGGCCGCCATCCTGGTCCAGGCTACTACCACAACCACTCCTCGTCTGCAACGTCCTCGACATCGGTTGCTGCCGCTGCGTATACACCGACTTCAGCTCCAGCTGGTTTCCCCGGCGAGGCGTTTGCCAACCGTGCCACTCGCAAGGTCAACTCGGGCTTTGAAGTCCTGCCGGCCGGCACGTTTGGCATGTCACCGACACCTTATACAGACGAGGACGACAATGAGACGGTCCTTGATGGTCGCCGCCGTGCTGTGAGGGAATCGTCTTCGTCCGCAGCATCAGCATCCGCAGGCGGTGGCCGCAACAAGCTTCGACGCTCCTCGCAGTCGACGCCGCACTGGGCATAGAATGAGATGACTCATAAATAAGAAAAATAAGGGGCTGATGTTCAACACTTGTTTACATTTTCTTGGAGTTTTCTTTACATTTTTTGCGTCTTCTTCTCCGTCTTCTTCATCAACCATTTTGTACATGTATCACACAAACGGCGAGAACACTTGTTGTAATTTTGGAGGCTGTTGGTTGAATCTTTTTGGATTTTGGCATTTTGTTTCTCTTTTTGTTTGTTTTGATTTTATTTTTGATTTTTATGCATTGAGAAGCGTAATAGACCACATACGAATAGTTTATATTTCCTCTACTCATCAAGGAGTAATTGAGCGCCGTCACCTTGGGGTCTCTGACCTTCTCACGTGCGTCACACCTGAACCAACCAAGGCATGTTGGCTTCACGGGGATGCATAACTCAAACTGTCCCGCGTCCGTGACTCATCGCTGGATATCTCCTTCTTTTGCGAGCAATTATAAAAACACTTGCTTTGATCATCGATCATTGATCATTGTTCGTCGTTTATTGTTCAACCGGTCAACAACAATATCCTATTTCCACCATGGCTGCTGCAAACCAGAGCTTCAGCCGGCCGCAGTTTGAGTCGCTGCTCAAGCGCCGCTTCTTCTTCACCGAGTCCTTTGAGATCTACCGCACCGCACCCAACTTCCAGGGCGACAACCGAGGCCTCTACGACTATGGCCCGCCCGGGTGTGCGTTGCAGGCCAACATTGTCGCCGAATGGCGCAGCCACTTTGTGATTGAGGAGAACATTATGGAGCTCGACTGCACAGCGATTACGCCGGCGGATGTCCTCAAGACGAGTGGTCACGTCGACAAGTTTGCCGACTACATGTGCCGGGACCCGGCCAAGGGCGAGTATTTGCGTGCCGACCACTTGGTTAAGGGTGTGCTGGAGACCAGGCTGGAGGGCCATGCAAAGGCCGTGGCCGGCCAGGCCAAGTTTATAAAGCTGGACAGCGAAGTTGTGCAGGAATTCGAGTCCATCCTCGCTCAGGTACGTACATACACACTTGAAAGAACATAATCTCTATCATAGCCACTCACACAACTCAGCTGGACAATTATGGCGGCCCGGAACTGGGCGAGCTGATCGAGAAGTACGACATTCGCAACCCAAACGGCAACGGCAAAGTCCTCCCACCCGTGCCCTTCAACCTCATGTTCCAGTCGACCATTGGGCCCAGCGCCGCCGCGCCCATCTATTTACGGCCCGAAACAGCCCAGGGCCAGTTCCTCAATTTCCAGAAACTGCTCGAATTCCGTCGTGGCGCCATGCCATTTGCATCGGCCTGCATCGGCAAGTCGTATCGCAACGAAATCTCCCCGCGCTCGGGGTTGCTGCGTGTGCGCGAGTTTTTAATGGCCGAGATTGAGCACTTTGTCGACCCCGAAACCAGTAAGAGCCATGAGCGGTTCGCCGAGGTTGCGGACGTGCAGCTGCCACTTTTGGACCGTGCCACACAGCTCTCCGGCCGCACCGACGTACGGTTGGTCTCTATTGGCGAGGCTGTCCACGGGGAGAAGACAAAGACGGGGGAGAAAGAAAGGTCCCTAGTAGACAACGAGACACTTGGGTACTTCCTTGTTCGCATCTACCTTTACCTCTTAAAAATCGGCGCCGACCCAACCCGTGTACGCCTCCGGCAGCACCTCGACAATGAGATGGCGCACTATGCGTCTGACTGCTGGGATGTCGAGCTGCTGACCAGCTACGGCTGGATCGAGTGTGTGGGCTGCGCCGACCGCAGCGCGTACGACCTGTCCGTCCACGCCAAGCATACAGGCGCGCCGCTTCACGTCGAGGAGACCCGGCCGGTCCCGGTGGAGGTCGAAGCATGGCAGGCCGACTTGGACAAGAAAGTCCTCGGGCCACGGTTCAAAAAGGACGCCAAGAAGGTTGAAGCCGCCGTCGCAGCGCTCGACCAGCTGACCCTGGCCAGCCTGGCCGACGAGCTGGCCAAGAAAGCCGTCATTACCGTGCCGACAACAGAGCCACTGGCAACCGGCGCCTCGTCAGTGGAGCTGTCCGCGGACATTTGCACGATTCACAGAGTGAAGCGCATCGAGCACACGCGCAAGTACACGCCGAACGTGATTGAGCCGTCCTTTGGTATCGGTCGCATCCTGTACAGCGTCCTAGAGCATGTGTACTGGCACCGGCCAGACGACGTTGCGCGTGGGGTACGTGAACATGAATTCAAGCATCCATGCATCCAAAAAACCCATATTGTAAGCCGTGCTAACCTGTTAGGTCCTGTCTCTCCCGATTCTGGTCGCCCCGACCAAGGTTTTGATTGCACCCTTGTCAAACAACCCGACACTTCAGCCTCTCACCAAGAAACTGGCTGCCCGTCTCCGCCGTCTGCGTATTGTCCACGATGTTGACGCCTCGTCGACGTCCATCGGGAAACGCTATGCTCGCAACGACGAGCTCGGCACGCCACTGGGCGTCACCATCGACTTTGACTCCGTCAAGGACGGGTCGCTGACGCTGCGCGAGCGCGACTCCATGGCACAGGTGCGCGCCTCCGAGGACGACATTGTTGCGGCCATCTGCAGCCTCGTCGACGGGAGAGAGACATGGGCCGACGTGTACAAACGGCTGCCGCCGTTTACGGGCCAGAGCTAGGATGTGGATAGTGAGTAAATCGGGTTGGATTTGAATTATGAACGAAATAAGATACAAGCGACAACAATCAAACAAGATGGAATATGACGTTGAAATGAAGAAAACAGAAAGAATATGAGAAAAGAGTCAGTCGTCGATCTCCTGCAGTGAACCAAGCTTATAGCAGCCTCCACCAAATTTAGCGGCCAGACACCACTGTAAATTGGAGGCTGCCACCCGCTAAGTTTCCTCTTAAAATCACCTGACTTGGCGTGTTTTCCAGTTTGTCAGCCGCCCGCTCCAGTCGCGCTTTCCCTCCTGGGCGACGCGTCAACAAACGCCCCCATCAACAAAAAATAAAGACACGGAAGGAGTCAACGACGCAACGACGCTTAGCCAAAAACCCCTTTCCGCGCGGCTGCCTTGCCTGGACGAAGAATTCTCCCGATTGCCCCTTTTTGAGCCTCCCCTGTCACAGTTTGTGGCATCACCTTTTCCAATCGCCTCCAAACGCCTTTTCATACACCTCTTTTCCCCCACCATATAACACTCGCATCCACACGCAATCATGACGCAAGTTGAAGAGTACGAGGAAAACATGGAGGAGGCCGGTGCCGGCGCCAACGTCGGTGCTCCTCTGTCTGTTTCGGAACTGGAGGTATGCCGTCTCTCATCCCCTTCCATCATCCAGTTTGCTCGATGATTGTCCTCGCCTGCTAACGTTTCCAGGGCCTCGGTGGACTTACCAAGCGCGACATCCAGCTGCTGCACGATGGCGGCTACTACACCGTCGAGTCCGTCGCCTACACGCCCCGCCGTGCACTCGAACAGATCAAGGGCATCTCCGACCTCAAGGCTACCCGCATGATCACCGAAGCCTCCAAGCTCGTCCCCATGGGCTTCACGACGGCCACCGAGATCCACCAGCGCCGCAGCGAGCTGATCTGCATCACGACCGGCTCCAAGAATCTTGATACTATGCTAGGCGGCGGCATCGAGACCGGCTCCATCACCGAAATCTTTGGCGAGTTCCGCACAGGCAAGTCCCAGCTCTGCCACACTCTCGCTGTCACCTGCCAGCTGCCCTTTGACTGCGGCGGCGGCGAGGGCAAGTGTCTGTATGTCGACACCGAAGGCACGTTCCGGCCGAGCCGTGTGCTGGCGGCCGCCAACCGCTATGGCCTGTCGGGTGAAGAGGTCCTGGACAACATTGCCATTGCCCGCGCCCACAACTCCGACCACCAGCTGGCGCTGCTGCGCGACGCCGCCCGCATGATGGCCGAGACGCGGTTCAGTCTCTTGATTATCGACTCGGCCACCGCCCTGTACCGCACAGACTACATGGGCCGTGGCGAGCTCAACAGCCGGCAGATGCACCTGGGCCAGTTCCTGCGGCAGCTGCAGTCCATGACCGACACTTACGGCATTGCCGTCGTCATTACGAACCAGGTCGTCGCCCAGGTCGACGGCGGCCCCTCGGCCATGTTCAACCCGGACCCCAAGAAGCCCATTGGCGGTAACATTATTGCGCATGCCAGTACGACTCGCATCAGCCTGAAAAAGGGCCGCGCCGAGACGCGTATCGCCAAGATCTACGACTCGCCGTGTCTGCCCGAGAGCGACTGCATGTTTGCCATTACGGCCGACGGCATCGGCGACCCGGCACCCAAGGATGACAAGGACAAGGACAAGGACGCATAGACGGGGGACTGCGAGCTGTATTTTTTGTGTGCTTATTTCCGTCCTGTCTTTGTTTTCTGTCTTTTCCCGGGTTTCTGGTGTTCTCATTGCCTTTGCGTTGCGGCCGGCGTTTTATGGATTTGCAGTGTTTGATCTTGCGTTTTTTTACTGTATTTCAACTGATGTGTTAGAGTACAATGTGCTATATGGAGGACGAGCTGTCAAGATAACAAGAGTAATGAATAGACAAGTTCTAAAATATGAGTGAGAGCTGGATGACGACAAATTTGGTGTTGTGTAACTGAAAGGCTTATTGATGCCACTAGAATAAGCATAGAACACGCTAAATCTCAGGAGATTCACTGTTGAATGCCCCTGAATGCGTTGCATGCTATTGTTGGACCTGACTTGAATGGTCACGTGAAGCAACTAACGGCCTCCGTTCTGGAGCTGATTTCCCTTTTCGGCTAGCGTCCCAGCCTGCTTCGCTCCTGCTTGCTTTGGCCGCCAGCCTGACGGACGCGTTTGGACTGGACCTGAAAAAACACTATTTTGCTCTTTCACTGGACGAAAGCCTCCAAAACTGAAGCATCACGAACCAACCACGATCAATTGCCAAAACATCACGACGACAACACCGCACCACCGACGAAAGCGATTGACAGCGAAACGATCGAAAATAACCACGAAATTTTTGTTTGCCCTCCTTCACAACCAATTCAACACCGGTGCGCCTCTGCGCGCTGGATGGAGAGGCAACGATGGGTTCCCGAGAGCTGTTTTACGCATTCAAAGAAACGCGCGTGAGCCTGGAGCCCGCATCGCCGGCGACTGTTGTTCATGCACAGGTTCCCGCAGCAAACGGAGGTGGGCGGCGGCTAACGAGCCGACTGGTTGGGGGCGGCAGCAGCAACAACAATAGTTCGAGCAGCAGCATCAGCCGTTCTTTCAGCAACGGCGGACACCACAGCCCCAGCCTTTCGGCATCGTCCTTTGCGAGCATCACGGGCGGCGGCGGCGACAACGCAAACAACACATTTACCGAGGAAGAACGCTTCTACCGCCACAAGAACCTGGCGTCCGAGTCGGGCGTCTACCACCGCCGCCATCACGACGCGCCTCGCAGTTTTCTTTGGCGAGTTCTGGAGGGCGGCCATGTCCTGAGCATTCGCGCCATTGACGTTGCCAAGCACCAGCCGGACAGCCCGACGTCGGCACCTGACGCTCCCCTGACGCTCTACCTGCACTTCCCCAAGCCTGTGCGGCCGGGATGCATTGCTCTCGCCGATCCGCAGAAACACGATGCCCTGACAGTCTTTGTGCTCGACGAGTCGTTTTATCTTCACCACCTGCAGCTGCGGCCCGACGTGTTCCGCAAGCGTGCATTTGCCAACGAGGCCGATCTGGGCGAGGCGTGGAAACCATACCTGTCGGCAACCTTCAACTTTAAGCAGCCGCGGCGTCTTGTGGCAGTGAGCGCCAACGAATTTGTTGTTGCCCTCCATGACGGCGGCCTGATCAACTTCCGACGCGATCCCCACCAGCACGAGTCGGCAGCAACAGCGGCAGCGGCAGCTCCCTCCTGGAAAGAGTCGTTCCACAGCCCCGTCGGCTTGATTCAGGGCCTGCGCAGCATCCTACCTTTCCAGGGCGGACCGACGATCAAATACGAAGGCACGAACCTCGAAATTACGGCAGCAGCATCGGCCGTCACAGCGACTCTGAGCCTCGACAATGGCGACGGAACGACCACGGGCAGCGCCGCCTTTTTCTTCTCCGTCTGTCTCGACCACCGTCTGCGCATCTGGAACGTGGAGCGTGGTGAGATTTGCTATACAGGCGACATTCTTGGCCTGAACCGCGAACCAAACGAACTCGGCAAGTGGACCATCGACCCCAGCCAGACCAACCTCCTGCGTGTTGTCCCGCTCTCCAACCAGCCTGGTGCCGCCATTATCGCCACGTACTCACCTGTGGGAGCCGGCGCATTTAAGTTCTGGAAGGCCACGGCTACCATAGGCCAGGATGGACACGGAAACGGCAATGGAGCTGCACGCGTCGAAGTCGAGCCCCTGGATAGCGCACCGGGCTCTCTTCTTCCTCCCACCCCCTCCGCTGCCGACGTCTGGACGCTCGCCGACTTTGCTATTGCCTACAGCGCACCGCGCAAGTTCAGCCTTTGGGTGCTGTGGAAGAACAACCTGATCTATCGCGTGATGCAGATGGAGGCCGATCTCGACGATCTGGCATCCGACTGGCAAGAAACTTGGACGGGCGTGCACACCGAAAGTGGCGCACCGACTGCCCAGACATCTGGTCCATGCGACCCCACCGATGCAGCCGAAAAGTGGCTCGATCTCATCTTCTTCCCCGGCCGCTTCTCGCGCGCAACACTCGAGACTGCCCTGTCCATGTACGAGCGTGGACTGGGCGCCTCCACCAACAACAAGATGGGCAAGCGCGGCGGCTCACTATCAAGCTCAGCCGTGTCGACTGCTGCGTCTTCTTCGAACAGCGGCAAGAGCCTTATGGAGTCCATCTGCTCTGTCCTGGGATCGACAGCTGCCCTCGAGCGCGGATCGTCTGGCTCCATGGACTACGACCTATTCCGCAGTGCCAGCGAAATCCAGTGGCGCAGATTCTACCGTCTGCTCGTGGAGCTCGACAAGCAGCGCGGCGAGGCTCTTGCGCTCGCGCTCGATCCTGATCTGGGCCTCGCCTGGGTCGTCTGCACAGACTGCATCGCTGCCGCCCGCGAGTGCAGCGGTCTCGAGCGCGTCTACCATAATGCGCCGTCAGCCCAGACCTCATCCGTCTTTGGCAGCAGGGGAAGCGGCAGTGGAGCCGGAAACAACAGCGCAAACTACGAAAAGGTCAGCCGCCTGCTCGCCGCCGGTGCCGCCTTTGTCGACAGCTTCTCGGACGGCATGCTGCAGACGAGCGAAGCCGCACTGCGTGCCGAGATCTTCGACGACGCGTCGTCCAAGACCGACGAGGAGCGCATCCAGTCGCTGGGCGACAAGGCCGGCTTCTGGCGGCACCTGACCGAAGACGAGTGTGCCCAGGTTATCGACATTTTGGGCGAGAACTTTGAGCAGGTCGACGAGGCCACGTACCGCACACTCTTCTCTCTGTTTGACGACGTTGTCCAGCAGCAGCTTCAGGGTGGCCACGATGTGCGCTATCCTTTCACGCAGTTCGGCCAGAAGCTCGTCGTTCGCGGCATTCAGGACACGGCCGAGCTGTTCTGGCAGATCCTGTTCCGCCAGCTCATCCTGCTTGTCCACATGGAGTTTGAGCTCGAAGACGAGCGTGTTGCCCTCCACAGCCGCATCGACGTCGGCCAGGTGTACATTCGCCTGATCGACGCCCTCAAGCGCCTCGAGCTTGTCAAGTGGCTGTCACGGACCGAGTTCAGTGTCGCCCTGAAACGCTCTGAGCGCGAGTCGCTGTCTGGCTCCTTCTCGGGCGGTTCTTTCTCGACGTCATCCGGCGGTTCCTTCTCAGCGGCATCGACTTCTGGTTCAGGAGGTGCAAGCGGATCCGACGAGAACCCGACCCAAGTCATCACTGTCCTTGCGGGCAGCGTCGGGCACCTTCTTGGCCTCGGCGAGCAGGCCGGCAGTGTCCCTCTCTCGTCGCTCCTCACAGACATTATCGTCGACGTCTGCTCTGCCCACAGCACGATCGAGCTTGACCCGGCCATGATCCAGTGCATGCTCCTCAAGCGCGGCCGGCCAGACCTGTCTCTGGAGCTGGGCGCCTTTGCCAGCGACGATCCGTTCTCGACTTATGTCCAGGGCCGCACATTCTTGGCTCTCCGCAACTACGACACCGCCTCTCTATACTTCCAAAAGGCCGCCGTCGGCTTGAGTACGGTTGTCCGTCACCCGCTTCGCCACAGTGCCGGCTTAATCGACGACGCCGAGTGGAACCTGTTCTACAGCGGCCTGCCCAACTACTATGCCCATGTTGTCTCGCTGTACGACCGCCAAAAGGCCTATACCTATGTTATCGACTTTGCACGCCTCTCCCTGCAGTTTATCCGTAGCAAAGCCAACAGCCTCAGCGCCAGCATCAACAACGGCAGCAACGGCAGCCAGCAGTCCAAGAAGGCAGGCAGCCGCCACGGCAGCTTCAGCGCCAACGACCCGGCCGCCGAGGCGGCAGTTCTGGCTTCAACCCGCGCCGAGATGCTCAGCCGTCTATTTACTGCCGCCACAACGCTGTCCCGTTTCGACGCCGCCCACAGCGCACTCTTGTCCATGGGCCAGCCGTTCTTGACGGCTGCTTCTTCATCCTCGTCTACTCCTCCCAACAGCGGCGCCGCCCTCCAGAGATCGGGCCTGCGTTACCTTGTCGAAAAGATGTGCGAGACAGGCCAGGTTGCTGCTCTGCTGGCTCTTCCCTTCCCCGGCGGCCTGCGCGACTCGGTCGACGATGTCCTCGAGCAAAAGTGCCGCGCCGCCATGGAGGTTGTCCGCGGCACGCCCTGGCACCATGTGCTATATAGCTGGCGCGTCGCCCACAACGACTACCGCGGCGCGGCCAGCGTGCTACTCGACCAGCTGCACAAGCTGCAGCAAGCGGGTGAGGGCGACAAGTTTTTGGCGACGGCTGCGCCGACATCCGACAGCGATTTCGGCAGCGACGACGTCCTCGACACGCCCGTGACGCGGCAGTACCTCAAGCTGATCAACACGCTGAGCTGTGTCGACCCGAAGCAGGCGTGGATCTACACCGAGGACCCGCTGGCCGCCCAGCCGTCATCGTCAGCATCCACCAGCAAGTCCCCAGCACCACGCGACACGCTCATCCCCAGCGTCGAGTCGTCATCCTCAGGCGACAACCTTGCCGGTACCCAGGCGACAGAGGCCGACACGCAGAACGCGTCACAGTCGTCAACGTCCGGCGCTGCGGGCAAGAAGTCGGGCGGCGACAGCAACCCCATGGCGTCGTTCCTCAAAAAGGCGGCTGCCGCCCAGCGCCCGCCATGGCGCAAGGTGGTCACGCTGGCCGACCTGCGAAAGCAGTATCAGGACGAGCTGGACCGGATCGCGGCCATCCAAAACAACCAGTTTGCGTTTGGTAGTGGTGCCGGTGCTGGCGAGGGCGAGGACATTACCATGAACGACTCATAAGAGAAGTCGAGAATGGGTGGAAGTGGGATGCTAGGATTATAAAGTAAAAAAGGGCCTGCCTAGGCTCGCGGACGGCGTTGGGATTTATTTCCTTGATTTAATTTCTGTTGCTTCTTGTTTCACATTTTATGTTCTGTTGTTACCATTTTGCAATATAGCTCCTTATTTCCTTTTCGTCATTTCCGCCGTCAATGTATTTATACAATACTCCGTACTTTAGTCGCAATAAGCTGGGCCACTGTGCCCCTCTTTCACTAATTTCACTCCTGGACTCAACATGGTGTAAACGTGGCAATCATAATATATACAACTGTGCCAACTGAGAGGTAAGGTAAAGGTGCAAGTGCAAGTGCAAGAAAGAAATGCTGTAAAATGAAGAAGAAACAAGGACACAAAAAAGCTATAAAAACGGCCGCGGATGGTAATTCATGACAATAATAAGTGACACCCGGCTTTTCACTCTATCACCCTACTCGTAACCCAACATGCCGCCTCACTTAGACGATTATGCCGGAGGAGGGAGGGCCATGGTGGCCTTGTTCTCTGGCGGCGGGGCGTGTATTGCCGACGGCGCCGCAGCCTCGGCGTTGGCGATCTCGGGCGCCTGTCTGTACAGGATAATCTCAGACTGCTTAAAGTACCTCCGGGCGTCTGTATGCGTTAGTAAGGAACTCAAATAGCTTATGAAAAAGCTGTAGCCAGGGGGAAACTCACCCTCATCGATAAGAACGAGACTCAGGTAGTACCGCGTCGAGAACTTCTTGTTGACGTCCCGGAACGTGGGCGTCAGGTCGAAGCCGCCGAGGAACAGGCGGATGGGGATCGTCTCACCACGCGAAGGCGAGCCGTCCATGATCTGGAAGGGTTAGTGAACAATACTATGCTGTATTATGTACTTGGGCCAAGCGCTTACCTCAAACCGCACGAGCGTCTCGCTCTCGTTGTACTGGTTGGGCGCCGCGCCCGTCGTCTCGCGCCGGATAATCGACAGCTCCATGTGCTTGATCTTGAGCCGCACCAGCAAAAAGTAGATGCGGCCGACAATGACGTCCTTCAGGTGGTACTTGCTCTTGCTGTACTCGAATTCAATGTGTAGGCAATCCTCAATGCCTACGTCCATTTTGATTGGCGAGTTCATCTCCGGCGGGATGCGGTAGCTGTACACCCAAATGTCCTTTTCGCGGATAACGTCGGCCATGCGTCGCGAGACAGTAACCCGCACAAAGTACCGCAGCTTGACGTTGATGCCGTTGTACGACTCGTACTGCTTCTCGACGTTTTTGAAGTTGAAGTCGAACGTCTGCGGGTGCTGCAGCTCGCCGGGTGCTGCCAGCTCCTGCACAAGCGACAGGAACTCGTAGTGGTTGCCACGGTCGTAGAACATTTCTGGTATGTTAGGAGAAAGAAATATCACAGCTGTTTTGGTTTTGGAGGAACCCACCGATTGTGCCGATAAACTGCACTTTGATGCCGGTGTGCTCGAGACGCTTGCCGTCCTTTGGCCGCACCGTCACGGCGCCCTTGACGGACTCGCCGTCCATGTACAGCGGCGCCTTCTCGCGACGGTTCTTCTCCAGCCGCACATCGACCATTTGCCGCTCATCGCTGTTCTCGAGGACAACGTCAATGTCCACCGGTGTTGAGAAGAAGTACGACATTGTGAAGGTAGGTGCGAAAGTAAATAGCTGTGGTATTGGTATTGGTATTGGTCGAGTGAGGATGCAGCCCTAGCTACGTGGCCAGGCCTCGAGGCGAATCGTCAATGGTGACGTCGGTGATCTGTTTATCACGATGCTCGATCGAGGCAGTCGTGAGGGGTTGGTTCTTCAGCGATTGGGGTTGACGATTCCGTGCTGCAATTGCTTCGTGAGCTCCGTCGTCAATTGATAACTGTGTTTCGTTAACAGCTAAACCGTCGTTGTGTTGTGGCGTCGTCAAAGTCGCCTTGTGGAATCAACGAAATCGGCCAGGGGCGGGAATCAACCGTTGGAAAGTCGTCCGTGAGCTCCGACTGCTCTCCGTCGTCGTAGGCCACTGAGGGACAGGGGCGCTAGTGAAATGCAGCTGCCTTGTTCGCCAGCTCGTTTCTGCTCAGAACGGCTAGCCTTTCACATGACGCATCAGGTGCTGAAAACTGGCAAAATACAAGGCTGGGAGCTTTAGTGGAGAATCGGCAGACCGCCCAGGCCCAACCCCCACCAAGAAGAGAGTCTCAGAAGATGCACTTATCGCCGATAACTGTCACGTGCAAGGCAGAACCCTATGCGGCGAGAACTAATCGAAGAGACTGAGTGGGGCAGTTCGGCTCTCGGAAGAATATTTTTCACGCTACTCGTCCTCTGCAATTACAGACGGGAAGGAGGGGACCCAGCAAAAAAATTCGAAAAACTTAGTGGGAAACTTTGTGTGAGGGCTACACCCGTTTCCAGCCAGCCAGCGAAAAAAAATTAGAGCCAAAGGGAAAATCGCTTTTGCAAGTGTTCACGACTTTTTTCGCACGTCTGTCTCCCCCCATTTTCCATCTTCATCACCCAACGTCACTTCACACCACACCCGGCATCACCCCGACCGACGATTCAAGATGAAGTACATTCACTCTGAGGAGACTCTGGAGATTCCGGAGGGAGGTACGATTTATCACCAAACGATCCTGTTCTTTTGAACTCCCGTCGTCTTCTTTTCAAGATCCAAAATCGACTGTTTCGGATGCGCATTGCGACTCGACGACCAGGCCGACGACAGAGCAGAGGAAGGAAAAGCAAGGCAACAGGCAACCGAGGACAGAGGCAACATCGACTGGATAAAAATTACGAAGCACGGCACTTGAACAACAATTGTGGCTGCATTCATGTCCAATTTGAAGTTGCGGCAGAACGACGGACGGATCACGGATTGAGGAGAGAAGGACGACCTGACTCTGCATATTCGTGGTCCGGACGGGCGTGCAGCAACGGAGGACTGGTCATGAAAAGCAGTGCTGCCGAAATCGACTTTTCTCGACGACAAAAGAACAACTGCAAATTGGACGATATAAAAGACGAAGGATGATTGATCCTATGCATAACGACAACGACAACGACCACCAGAACGAACACGGAATATCAGCCCACACACTGCCTCATTTCTGCCTGCTTTCTCCCATCTCGACCGGTCAACTGCGCATCTGCACGAAACGGAGATTTTGGTCTTTTGAAGAAGACGATATGGAGGGCGATCAAAGACGAAAAATCTTTTCATATCAGACATGCATGCTAACAAACCTTCCTCCGCCACAGTCAAGGTTCATATCAAGTCCAGACTCGTTACCGTTGAGGGCCCCAGAGGAAAGCTTTCCAAGGACCTGAGCCACGTCGCCGTCAACTTCTCCCTGCCGAAAAAGAACCTCATCCAGATCGAGATCCACCACGGCAACCGCAAGAATGTCGCTACCCTGCGCACCGTCCGGACGCTGATCAACAACCTGATCATCGGTGTCACCAAGGGCTACAAGTACAAGATGCGCTACGTCTACGCCCATTTCCCCATCAACGTCAACCTGGACAAGAACGCCGAGACCGGCCTGCACGAGGTCGAGATCCGCAACTTCATCGGCGAGAAGATTGTGCGGCGGGTGGTTATGCAGCCTGGTGTCGATGTCGAGATCTCCAAGGCGCAGAAGGACGAGCTGATTCTGCAGGGCAACTCGCTCGAGGCTGTCTCCCAGAGCGCGGCAGACATCCAGCAGATCTGCAAGGTCCGGAACAAGGATATCCGGAAGTTCCTTGACGGTCTGTACGTCTCGGAGAAGGGCAACATTGTTGAGGACCAGTAAATACCCAGAAAAGGGTTTTTGCTGTCGGTCTTTTGCTGTCTGTTGTCTCTTGTGGTGTTTTTCTATAACGATAACTTATTTTTTTGTGATGTTTTACACCAAACGGCTTCTTTCTCGGTTTGCGGTTTTGTTTTCATACGGGACACACAAGGAAAAAAGGCGAATGGGCGGAGAGGGCAGTCGGAGGTTTCTGTGTCATGAGATGAGAGGGCGATCCCATGTCTAGAGAAAACGATAAGGGTCGCCCGATCATTCTCTGCACAAAAATTAGAGAAAGGGGGGCTGAACACTAAAAAAAACTACCCTCTCGAACAAAAAAAATAAAAAAAAGCTTCTCATTCTTTTTGCATCTCCCTCTGTGCATGTGTGCACGCCCATTTGTTGTCCGCGAGGAAAGAACCGTACTTTCATTGGAGTACATCTTACAAAATAAAAGTCATGGGTTATGGCGAATTGGCGGTACTTTGATTTAATACAAAAAAAATATTCAAAATTTATGTCTTGCTACAAAATGTGATTGAGAGCCTTCTTATAAACCGAGGGTTTGATTTTACGATCCAATGCCTATTCACTATCACAAGTTCAAGTTCATTGCAAATTTTGTGTTTTGTGTTAATTTCATTATTCTTTGATGGTTTTCATTTTGATTAAATAAAAAGTAGGCATATGCTATAGATTGCTCATAAAAAGCCCCAGATCTTCGTTGGTATCGATCGAGTTCTCGTCTTTGTCGTTCTTTCGTTCTTCCGTTCTTCCGTTCTTCGTTCTTTTGATTCATCACCTCCTCTTCGTTCTTCTTTCTTGATGTGTCGTTGTCGTTGATATAACCATCCCAAACGCCGTCGCAATGATGACAATAAATGCGAAGTAAATACAAAACTGCCCCTCTCGGGAACAATGGAAATATATGCAGGAAAAAAGGAGATAGTGTTGAGTGATTTCTTCAATATGAATCCGCCTTCAGGTGCAGACTTCAGTCTACATCTGAGACGGGGCGCGAGACCGACGGGACTGCCGAGAAGGACGAGACGACCGGGAAACCCGTGTGGGATCGCTGCGCCGGCTGGTCCGTGTGCCTCTAGACCGCCGCGAGTTTTGACTGCTCGGGACGGTGGCTGTGTACGATGAGGCGCTGTAGTAGCCGCTGCTGATCTCACTGCGAGACCGCATCGGGCGGCGGCGCTCTTCGTTCTTGTGGTCCTTGTGGCGCTTGAGACCGAGCAGGAGCAGAAGAGTGCCGGCGGCAGCACCGAGACCCAGCCAGCCACGACCGCTGCTCTTTTTCTCGCTCACAGGCGGTGGCGGGCGTCCACCACCGCCGCCACCGTACCAGCTGCTGTGCTGACCACCGCTGTTGTGGCGGTGGTAGCGCTCCTCCTCGATAATGGTCACGTTGTCCTCGTCACGGCGCTTCTTAGGGCCGAGACCCAGAATAGCCATCAGGCCGTGCCACAAACCGCGGACAAGAACGCATGCGCAGATTGCAATCAGCAGAGCGATACCAGCCAGAGTACCAATGACGATACCAGCAATGGCACCACCAGACAGGTGGTTCGAGGAGGTCGTGGAGCTGACATCGGAGCCGCCGGTGGCACCAGCGCCCAGAGCAGTGCCAGTGCCGGTGCCGGAAGTGGCCTTGAAGGGGGGGTTGTAGGGAGTGGTGACGGTCGCACCGTTGGTCGTGTAGGTCGTGTAGTAGACGGGGGTCGTGGTCGGAGCGGCAAAGTTGGTCGTTGTGCCACCGTCACCGCCACCACCAGCTCCAGGATTGTCGAGGCACTGGCCGTCGTATGGGCAGTATTGCCAGCTACCACAGCACACACTGCCGCAGGCAATCTGACCAGAGCCGGCAACAGGAGTGCAGATACCGCCCGTTGCCATAGCAGGCGTGCCAGATGTGTATGTGCTCGTGAATGTCTGCGTCTCGGTCCAGGTTGTGGTGTAGAGGTCGTAGCGAGCAACAATAATATTCTCACGCTCCTTCAGAATTTCCTTTGAGAGGTCTCGCCGAGGGTCTTCAGCCATCTCGGGGACTGGGTGTGCCGATGCAGGTGTGAGGAGGAGGAGTAGAGGCAGGAGCTTGGCTGCCGAGGGCAGGCTTGCCCTGTTGCGGAGTTCGGAAAACATTGTGGAAAATGTGTGAAAGTCGGGCTTGGTTTTAAACACGAGAAAAAAGGCAATGAGAGGCCTGTCAGGCTCCGCCACCGAGCCGGACAAACTCGAGGTGGTTCTGTTGCGTGCAGCAGTCGAATCTTTTGTTGTGTCTGGAATGTGAAGGATGCCGAGAGGTGGGGTTGAGGAGTTGTGAGTCGGTGAGAGCTCGCGGCCGCTGGAGGATCGGATCACGTTATTGCAAGCCGAGACAGTCACTGGAATGTGAACAGAAAAGCTTAATTTGACTGAGCTATCGTCTAAAAAGCGAATGAGCTGCAAGGCTCAACGTCTTGTTGTCTGAGAAGATGTCGAGGTATTATTTTGTTGTCAAAAAAAGTTCGTATCCAATCCGTCAGGCCGAAATGTCGTCACTGAGACGGGGTCGAGGATATTGTGCAGAGACGCAGTCGTGAAAGTCGAGGAATGCTCACACGGAAACACAAGATGTGAGATCAAAATGAGTGTGAAAAAGAAAAGAGAGGGAGAGAGTTGAAGAAGCAGATCAAAGCAAGAGAGAGAAAGAAACAAGTCTTATGGAATGCATGTGGCTTTCTGCGTCGTCTTAAAAGGGAGGCTGCAGGCACTTTAACCCACGCGTGCCGCGCTGGCAGGGAAGGCGCAAATCGCCAAGTCAGGAAAGTGTGAGAGGGTGAGAAGAAAAAAAGAATTAAAGATGGCTGGGAGGAAGGAACAGAGGCGGGCAGTGGGTGCTGTAAGTGGTAACTGTGGAGAGAAGACCAGTAGGTAAACAGGGGGGGCAGGGGTGTAAGTGCTGGATTATGGTGGGCAGCGACGGGCAAACACGACACGACGCTGCAAAAACCTTCAAAAATACAGGGGTGTGGCCTGGAAGAGGCGCTTTCCTCATTTCCCCCAACCTCCCCTCTTGTTGCCCAAAACCCAGCCTCTCGGTTTTCTACAGGGGAAAGAGGGGCGGCAACAGCCTCGTCATCGTGAGGAAAGCGCGATGCACTGATTCTCGCCTGCCAGATTATCTCTCGAGTCCACAAACCCCTGTCGCTCACAAGTTTTCTGGAAGAAAGGCAGATGATCCTTTGTTCGAGATTTGCTTTTTGTTCTCTATTGTTTTCGTCTCGAGATCCATTTCCTCGGGATGGAATCACCGCTTGGTGCGCTGGAACCTGGTTGTCCCAACATCCTCTGCCAAGGCACAGAATACGACGCCCAAAAGTGTGTCTTCGGTCCGCGCAAAAGCCCTTGATGCATAATACGGGCATTCTGGGCGTTGCCAACGCATGGCGCGCGCTGTGAACCGCCGGACCAATCGGACTGGTGCAGCCACCCAAGTTGTCCGTGGTGGTGATGCAGGTTGCAGACCAGCGGGATGTTTACTTGTTTTGTGCCTTTTCGGGAAGCCCCGCCGCTGACAGGGCGACTATCAATAGTGGTCACATGTCTGATCACGTGGCATATCTAACTGAAGCTTTCTCACTCAACAACCACCAAACAAATCAACTGTCTTTCTCAAGATTTCTCATAGAGGCCACAGCAGTATATTTAAACCTTTCATTAGTTTTCATCCTACACGTACGACCACAGGTGCTGGACAGCTCGGGATCCCGTCCGCTCTCCCCTAGATAAGCCAGCAACCGCCGGATTAGTAGCTGGGTCGGTGACGACCAGCGAATCCCCGGTGTTGTACGTTTTTTGCCGTTTTTATTTTTTCCAGAAGTATACATTGCATCTGTGCCCTTGTAAATTCACATCATCCAAAATGTCATTCTGTCTGGTTTTCATGAGTTCGTCCCTTCTTTGTGTCAGTCGTTCCTTCTTCTTATCTTATCGCACCAGCCTCTCTGCTCTTTCCTATTCCGTGGCGGTGTTGGACGCGGCATTTTGTGGCCCAAGCTTGGGGAAGCTTTAGCGGGGCGTGCAAGTTCATTGGTCATGCCAGGTACCTAAACCTCCCTAGCGTGCAGCGCTGTATCAATCCACGCACGGAGGCCACCAGCAAACCAGCAAGAAGGAGCCAAGGAAGCGTAGCAACAGCCTTCCTTTCATGACTTTCTGCCAGCTGATTGCTCGATTGACACCATCGTCACCAGGCACCCGATTATCACCAATCTTCATTCCACCCCTCGGCATCCGCCTGCCAGCACACACGAGGCCGTGACGAAGGCTTTTAAATTTTCTTTTTGTCGGCAGCATCTGCTATCGTGCATTTGCTGTATTGATTGGAGAAACGACGCATCGTGCTTCCGACATCGAATCGAATTTCATCCGAATCTCGAACCCTTCCACCAATTTAACTTACCTCGACTCGATATCCCGTCTCCCTCCACCCCTCTCACAATGTCTGTCGACCCGCCGACCTACCTGACGGCGCTGCAGAACAACATCCGCACACGGCCAATTCCCTGGGATGGCGCGGTGAGAGCCGGCACGGTGCTGGAGTGGCAGCTGACCAAGATCCGGGCCGTCGACAAGGTGAAGAAGGATGTCCGCAAGCAGGCAGTCGAGAACGACCTGGACGGCTACCGGATACTGTTTGCAGGCGGTGCGCGCGACGACCAGCCGAGCGTGCTGCAGTCGGCGGCACGACGCACCGATGTGGTGCAGTACATTCTGGTTCTGCTCAATGATCTGCTCGAAACAATCCCTTCGCTCGCCAAGGCGATCCTGGCGGTGGCCAAGGGCCCACGGCCATCCGAGGACCCGTACCGCAACATCCTGCCGCTGCTCGCGCACTCCAACAACGCCGACGACCCGATCCCGCTGCTGACGGCAACGGTTCTGACGACGCTTTTAGCCAACTCGCGCGACGAGTCTTCGGCAACGCTCGAGCGTGCCCTGCCGGCCCTCTTGAGCTATCTGTCGACGCTGGCGCAGCAGAGCACCGACGCAGGTCTGCAGGATATCGGCGTGCTCGAGTCTTCATCGCTGCTGTACATCCGGGCAACACGCCAGCAGTTTTGGGCACAGCGCAGCGAGACAGTGGCACCGCTGATCAAGATTTTGCGGACGGCCGCCGGTGTGAGCACGAGCGGCGGCGAGGATACGGCAGCTGGTCTGTGGCGTGCTACGGGTGGCGGCAGCGGTGGCTCGTCGGCCGGCAACGGCGCCAGTGATCCAGTGGCTAGCCGTATCGGTGCTCTGATGGAAGGCTCAATCGGTGGCGGCGTCGGTCTGCAGCTGCTGTACCATGTCCTGCTTGTGCTGTGGCAGCTGTCCTTTGACGCCGCCGACATTGGTGACGATCTGAATGAGTAGGTCCCGTTTGTGCCTAGTTTATATGGATTATGTTTGCATCTACTAACAGCCCAGGGAATACGACTTTGTTTTGCTGGCGACACAGCTGCTGCGGCTGTCGCCAAAGGAAAAGACGACGCGGCTGCTCGTGGCCACGCTGCTCAACCTGCTGTCCAACAACCGCCAGACGCTGCTGCCGACGGCCGTGCTCGCCCGCCTGCCAGCCCTCTTGAAGAACGTCGCCGGCCGCCAGCACGCCGACCCAGACCTGCAGGACGACCTGCAGCAGCTGCGCGACCTGCTCGATGAGTACACGGCCACCAAGACGACGTTTGACGAGTATGTCGCCGAGGTCAACACGGGCCACCTGCGCTGGTCGCCACCGCACCGCAACACGGTATTCTGGGCCGAGAACGCGCGCCGCATTCTGGACGAAGACAACGGCGCCATCCCGCGCAAGCTGGCCGAGATCATGGCCAAGCCGTGGGACAACGACAAGGCGGTGCTGGCGATTGCGTGCAACGACATTGGCGCGCTGGTGCGCGAGGTGCCGGAGAAGCGCAGCAGCCTCGAGAAGCTGGGCCTGAAGACGCGGGTGATGCAGCTGATGGGCGAGGCGGACGAGTCTGTGCGCTGGGAAAGCCTGCAGGCGCTCGGTGGCTGGCTCAAGTACAGCTTTGAGACGAAGTAGGCGAGAGGTCGTTCTTTTGATTTATTTTTGGTTTTCCTTTCTTGTCTGCTGTTTCAGCTGTCGTGTATCTGTTGTTCGTTTAATATTGCATCTGTGTTTTGTTGCCTTTTGGTGATGGCAGTCAACACTGTACCGTGCTCTTTTTTGTTATATTTTCTGTCTTTCTATTGCATCTCATAGAACCAGTCACATCCCCATTTTGGCATCTATTCTTTCAGGATATATATTCTTTTGGCTATGCAACTATGTACGAGATGTGTATGATGGAAGGTCTATTTACAAAAAGGTAGCGGCAGCATCAACCACCCTATTCACCCGCTTACTTGGTACTCCGAAGACCCCGGCCGTTGATAAACAGCGATGCCACAACCGCAAGCAGAGCCACGACGGCCGATGCAATGAACGAGTATTGCAGGCCTTCGTAGTAGACGTGTCTAGCCTTCAACTGCAGATCCGCCGGCAGCTCCAGCAGATACGATACCGAGTGGCGCAACTCATCAACAACCCGAGCCAGCTCGTCCTTGTCTGTGATGGCATCTGCTAGGACCTGTGGCAGTCTCAGACTCAGTGTAGTCTGAAGGACGGCCGACGTGATTGCCACGCCCCAGACCATACCAAGCGACCGAATCAGATACACGGAAGAAGCAGACACGGCATGGTCGTTGTGCTCAAACGTCGCCAGCGACGTAAACAGCAAACCGGGAAACACGATGCCCTGGCCCAGATTGGCCGGGAAAATGTACACAAGGTACTTCCAGGCAGCGACGCCCTCGAAACCAAGTGATGCAACAAGACCGTTACCAAGGACCATAAACGAGGCGCCGACACGCACAAGTGTCGTCAGGCGGCCCCAGCGGGACATGACGACGCCGGCAACAAGGCCACCAATGGGGGAGGCCAATGAAGGGATCGCGAGACGGGCACCGGCCTTGGTGGCAGAATCACGAAGAACGACCTGGAAGAAAAGAGGGAGACTGAAGAGATAAGCATACGCAGCAAAACCAACGCAAACATTGACAGCTTGGGTGGTCAGCGGCAGGCGTCCACGCAGCATCCGCAGTGGGATAATAGGTGCCACAGTCGGCTTGCCATCTTCATCTGTCTTGCGCTCTCTGCGGCCCTCGACAGCGAGGAATAGTGCCAGAAGGACGACACTGCCCAAAAGACATAACCAGACCCATGGACTGCTCCAGGGCAGCTCGTTGCCGCCGAGACTGAGACCGACAAGCTGAACAGAGACGCCAACAACGAGCAAAAGCGCGCCTGTGACATCGATGCGTGCCCATGTCCGCCGGAACGAGCCGTCGACGCCTGCCAGCATCATATGTGCCGGGTTCTTGACCACGCGCATGCCCAGCACAAAGACGACAACCGACACGGGCACTTGCGCCGCAAAACACCACCGCCAGCCGATCGTGTCGGTGATACTACCACCGAAGGATGCGCCACAAATCGCACCAAAGCCGTACACGCCGTTCTGCATGGCCTGGTACATGCCCCGTCGCCGGAACGGGATCATGTCCGAGTTGACAATCGTGGCCATGGTCATGAGGCCGCCGCCGCCGAGACCGGCCAGAGCGCGCATGCTGTTGAGGATGAGGATGTTGGGTGCGAGTGCACAGCCGGCACATCCCAGTGCAAAAGCAGCCGTGGACAGCAGGAAGCATACACGGCGGCCGACAAGGTCAGATACACGGCCATAGAGCGGCTGGAAGGCGGTGCTCGTAACAAGATACGACGTAGTCAACCAGGATGCAGCATTGGCGGCGCCAAAATCAGAACTGATAACGGCATAGGTCGAGGCTGTGATTGTGCCGTCGAAGCCCGAGAGGAAGACGTTGGCCATGATGGCGACTTGAATCCAGAGGAAACCTGGTGGCGGTGTCCAATCGTCGGCGGCAGTAGTGGAAGCATTTTCAACTGGTGCATGTCCAAGCTCTGCCTCGATATCGAGCTCGAGGTCACTGTCGTTTTCGCTGTCATCTTTGGCGAGTAGCCGCTGGTGCTCAACGGAAGCGGGGTTGCTTCCGGACCGGCTGTCGTTCAAGAACTCCGAGTGGTCGTCTTCGTAGTCGCTTTCGCTTGCGGCTGACCGGTCTAATATCTGCATTCGTGTTGTGATTGGCGTTGTGTCATTATCGTCTTGTGGTACGGCCGAGGCTCGTTGTAATACTGGAGGTATGGATGACATTGTGATGTGGTTGTGTTTGAAGAATAATTTTTTGAAGAAATTTAGTTTCCGGGAATTTAAAGAGTTTAAAAGCAAATAATCCCCCCCAAAAATCGATGCAATGATCCAACATATATAAATAATAGAGTGCAAGTAGCAAATAAGAACAAAGTAAACGGAAGGAAAAAAATCTAGAATAGGGACCACAAATGGCGAGTCATACGGGCTTGTCCTGCATAACATCCGTCAGGTCGAAATGTCGAAATGCAACATGGAATGGACCGGTTCGGAGTTGGATGTAGTAGCTCGCGTAGTAGTGGAAAACGGCAGGCAAAACTAACTAAAAGTCAAAATTCACCAGCAAAACAGCCAACCAACGCCGTTGTAAACGCCGTATATGAGTCGAAAGGATTAGGTTTAGGGCCGGTCCTCTGTACTTTAATGGCAGCGGGAACATCTGTCATGGCAGCATCCGCACGGCGTTGTAACGATTTTGTCATTACTGCCCCTGGATCCCCTGGATGGGAGAATTGCTGTTGGAAATGGCATCATTCGAGGCTAGTGATGTGCTGGAGTTACTGTGTGAAAATAGAGTGCAGATACACCCAGGCTGTATTGAGTAAACTTGGGCCGCCGCAGAAATAAACGAGAAAATCTTTCCGGAGAAAAATATGAGTAAAACGGAAAGCACTGCATATTTTCTGCCAAGAGTTCTCCACCCCCGGCATACCCGCTCAGAAGAAAGTTGATGCAGTGGGATGGAGAGAGGATGGACAAAAGAGAGTCAAGAGATAAAGTCAAGAAACATTCAAAAATTATATTGTTTTCTTTCCAGCCATTACCCATTATCCATAATCCATAGACGAAATATACAACAAGAATACAAAACTACAAAAAGAATCCGTGGGTCTTCAAGAAGAGAAGGAAACCAGGATCAATAATATCCAAACGCCAATGATCGCAGAGAATGTACAAAGTCCGTCTCCATGCTCGTGTATCGTGTATATGCATAGAGCGTGGCCGGGCTTGGTGTCGTCTAGTATGACAATACAATATAATGAAAACAATGTGAGGGAGTCAGTGTGTGCTCGACGACTCTTTAGAACACAAGGGATATTAACGAAAAGTTGTAATCGAAACTTGTGTACAGCGAAAGTGAGATAGGTGTTCTGAAAGAGTCGTCAAGTGTTGTTATTGTCATTAAATGTGAAAAGTGCCGTCAATTAAGACTGCGCCTCTTCTGCGGCTACTGCTGATAACGGCCGGCTCGTATTCCGGTCCATTGGTGTCAGCTCGGCGCCCTGGCCGCTTGGTGCCCGCTTCCGTCCGGACAAGAACTTGTTTGAAGCGTCGGCTCCGTTCTCGGCCGTGTGGTCGCTGCCAAACTTGGAGAAGAAGGCGCCGCGTTTGCGGATAAAGTTGGAGGCGACACCGCCAGCGGTGGTCGGTGCAGCTGTCGTCGAAGTCGAGTTGATGTTGGCCTGCCGTCCGTCATCGAGGCCGACATCCTCAAAGCCCTCATCGGCCGGAGGGAAACGCTGCTCCTGGGCTAGCCGGGACTGCCGCACACTGCCGTTGCTGCCATTTGTCGGTTTCCGGAACGTCGACGAGTCTAGACTCTGACGCCCGACACCGTTGCCCCACTCCGTCGAGGCCACGACGGGCGACTTGGCCGAGATATCAAAGGACCGGCGGTACGAGTCGAACGATTCGCGCGATATGGAAAAAGGCTCGATATCGCCCAAGCTGCTGCGGCCAGCGCCTGTCGGGCTGCTGCCGTCTGTCGACGTGCGAGAGAGCGAAGAAAGGGAGGTGATGTAGGTGCGGCGGTGGCCGGTGCCGTTGGCCGAGGCAGATGTCGACCAGAAAGCGTCGCGTTCCGAGGTCGGCGAGGGCGGAAGATAGACGCCGCTGTCGTTGACGACTACAACGGCAAGTTAGTAAGATGAAACGTGGTTGCGCTGCTTCTTTGTAGTCTTCCTGCACTCACCACTCATTTTGTAGTCGCCTGTATCCTGACTGCGCCGGCTGCGCATACTTGTCGACGAGGAGGCCATGGATCCGATGGTGTCGACACGCTCAAAGGACGGCACCTTGGGCAAATCTGCCCCAGACGAGTCGGGGCGCAAAGTCGGCTCGTCGGCGGCCGTACGCCGCGCAAAGGGATTGCGAATTGGCATTGTGTTGGTTGAGGATGGATCAAGGGATGTCAATATTGAAAAGTGTCAGGTGTCAAATGTCAAAGATCGGATGTCGACGGAATGTTTAAGTGCGATTCGGAAGGGCTGGAAGAAGCGAATATGCGACGAGGAGGACTAAAGATAAATCATAAAGGAAAGAATGGAAAGAGAGGCCCCCTCAAAAAAAGAACGACTGGAGATCCCTCTTATGAATATGACCTGACGAGACGCATTCGTGTCTGGGGTATGTCTGGTTGTGGAAATCGGGAATTCCTCATACCTCATCGTTCTCAGTGGGTTATTACTTAGTATTACTGGTTGCGGGAAGTGGCACGGACTTGGGCGAGCCCTGGGCGCCGACGGGTCCCACCGACGTCAGACGACAGGGAAGGAGCGACAAAAAGAGGGGCACGCCCAGTTGCCGAAAGAGGGAAACTGCGACTCGAGCGGACTTTTGCTTCACAGGAGTGTGTGTATGTGTGCTACAAAAACGAGATTTTCGGGCCTAAAATCATTAACAAAGCCGCCGGCCAGACGCTGGCCCGTCGCCTGTCAATATTTTTGCCTTCTTTTTGCACACTCTTGGGCGCAAACTTGCACAAAACATGCACACAGCCTCTGAAGTTTAAGGTGGTGTGGAATCGCTTAGTCCAAGTCCAGAGAGGGAAGGGCAAAGGAGGAGTTCTCCCGTCCGACCATCGCACCTTCTTGTTGATCACTGCAGACGAAATAGGGCCAGCAACGTAATCGACGATTCTCTGTTGGGTCCTTGCAAAGGAAGGAGTGTCCCGGTTGCTGTACACGATCGTGTACCGTCACAATGTCTCGATGTAGGAAGGCGCTGTTGATGTCCTCCTTCCCATCACGCCAACTGTGCAAGTCAGGGAAGTTGCAACCCGCCCGACATGGAAGCGATCATCGTCATTGCCACATTGTACTCTGAAATGGGTAAATTGTGTTGGATGCACCTGCCCATCAACAAGCACATTCCAGTTGGTAAACAGCGGAAGGAGCGCACTAGATTTGCCTTTGAACGGCACTTCAGCAACGAACATCTCCGAGATTCTCATGTTTGTCTTCAGTCATATTTCAATCAAGCCACGCACGTTGCACGCCACGAGACATGATAACGCTCATGCCCTGTGATTGATGTCTCTGTGCGCCTGTTTCTGGTTCTGTTTCTCTTCTTGGCCTGGCTGAAACGGCGCCGAGTCAAACAGCCCTGGGAAGGAAAACGAAGGGGAGACATGTTTCTCTCTTCTTACATTTCCTTTTCTCTCGTCTCTCCTCATCCACTTCCCCGGCCAATGGCATCACCGGCGCTTTCCTGCATATAATGAGGGACAGTTGAGCCCCTCAGAAAATCAATCCCAACCAATGTCTTCACTTTCAACCGCATAATGAGATGAGATGAGGATGGTGGGATGGAGACGGCGTGGAAAAACCACGAATGTTTCCTCTTGGGCGTCTATTTGTTAGTTATTCATGATAGCGCATGACGATATAAGCGTTGGTTCCAGGAACAGGGACGTCAAGACGGGACAGGGACAAGTCAAAAAGACGAAGAAAAGACAGAAAAATAGGCTCCTTTTTGGCTGGCGCTTGTAGCCTCATGCAAAGTGTAAGCCCAGCGCACTTTCAGCGCCTGTCAACGCCGTCATAGGCTTGATGGGGCGGGCAGGGACAGGTGGGGCAAAGGCGGTGAGCACCAAAAGGCTGGGGAAAGCGGCATAAAAAGAATTTAAAATGGAATTTTCGAAAAAATAAGAGAAAAATGTTGGAGGCGGAAGGCACGGTGGATGGCGGCTGGAGAGGGAAAGAGCAAAGAGGATCCTCTTTTTTCTGAACCAGAAGCAGAAGGCACGCTCGCTGTTGCTACTGCTACTTGAGCTCCGATCAGCCCATTTTGCAGAAAACTTTTTTCTTTTGCTTCCCTTTTGTTCACCGGCTTTCTCTTTTTCTTCCCCAACAACATTGTTTCTCGTCTACATCCTATCTTCTCTACTCAATTGTTGAAAGAACGAAAAAGCTCGACCGATCCAATGCCCGCCTCGACAAAGAGAAAGGCAGATGCCCCTTTGGGCAAAACGTCTGCCAAGCGCGTCAAGAAGGGTGAGTTTTGTCTACATCTGGATCCAACAGTACGATACTCTTATGAATACAGCTAACAGTCTGTAGCCATCTCGCCTGAGGTCGCCAAGGAACGCTTCCGCAAGGGCCTTTTCGATTCGTCCGTCCTCGACAGCTACACCGCCGAGTATGCTTCTTCCTCGCCCTACAAACACGCCGTGATCAATGGCCTCGTCGACGATACCCTTTTGCGCTCTGTACGCGACGAGATCCGCGAAAACGTCTCGTTTACGCCCAAGGAGACCGACATCTACAAGATCCACCAGTCGGGCGACCTGGCCAACCTCGACGGCCTCGAGGACGAAGCTCTGGCCAAGCTGCCTTCCATGCTGTCCTTGCGCGATGCTCTCTACTCGGAGTCGTTCCGCAACTACGTCTCGCACATCACCGGCTGTGGCCCGCTGAGCGGCCGCAAGACCGACATGGCCATCAATGTGTACACCCCCGGCTGCTACCTGCTGTGCCACGACGACGTTATTGGCAGCCGGAAAGTCAGCTACATTCTGTACCTGACAGACCCGGATATCCCATGGAAGGCCGAGTGGGGCGGTGCTCTGCGGCTGTTCCCCGTGTCCGAGAAGACGGGTGAGAACGGCGAGGTGGCCAAGACGCCCGGCCCGGACCCCGTCAAGATTATCCCGCCTGCCTGGAACCAGCTGAGCTTCTTTGCTGTGCAGCCGGGCGAGAGCTTCCACGATGTCGAAGAGGTCTACCACGCGCCGACGCCGGAAGAGCTCGAGGCCAATGGCGGCCGCGTGCGCATGGCGATTAGCGGCTGGTTCCACATCCCCCAACCCGGCGAGGACGGCTTTGTGCAGGGCGCCGAGGAGGCGCAACTCAAGAACAGCGGCCTGATGCAGCTGCAGGGCAACCCGGACCAGCACGACCGGCCGCAGACCAAGACAGTCGTTGTGGGTGGCGACGCCGCCAATGGCGAGAGCCAGGAGAGCCGCACGAGCCAAGAGTTCAACGAGTCGGATCTCGAGTTCTTGCTGCAGTACCTGGCGCCGTCGTACCTGACGCCCGACACACTCCAGGGGATTGCCGAGCATTTTGACGAGAACTCGAGCATTACGCTGCCATCGATCCTCAAGGCCAGCTTTGCCCAGCGCCTGCGCGAGGACATTGAGAAGCGGGAGAAGGAGGCTACTGAAGCCAAGGCTGACGGAAAGGACGGAAAGGACTGGCAGGTGGCCCGCCCGCCGCACAAGCACCGCTTCCTATACCTTCAGCAGGGCGATGCGCCCAAGGACTCGCCGTGGTACGAGCTGCTGGATGTGCTGCTGCCGAGTATGCAGTTCCGCACATGGCTGGAGATGGCCACAAGCACGACTGTGTCCTCGTTTGACCTAACGGCGCGCCGCTTCCGGCACGGCAAAGACTACACTCTGGCAACGGGCCACGACGGCGAGGCACGGCTGGAGCTGAACCTGGGTCTGACACCCACACAAGGCTGGGGTGACGACGATGGCGAGGATGACGAGGAAGAGGAAGAAGAGGAGGAGGAGCAGGAAGAGGAGGTGAACGGCAAAGGCAAGGGCAAGGGCAAGGGCAAGGAGGAGAAGAAGGAGAAGAAAGACAAGAAGGCAAATGGCCACAAGAACGACGACAAGAAGGACGCCAAGGAGGAGCAAGACCCTGAAGAAGCCGAAGTTGGCGGCCACGAGGTGTACATGGCAGGCGACGACGATGCAAACGACGACGCGGCCATCTACCGGTCGAGCAACGACGACGACAACATTCTGTTCTTCCAGGCCGCGGCATGGAACAAGATGACGATTGTTCTGCGCGACAGCGGCACGCTACGCTTTGTCAAGTACATCAACCGCAAGGCGCCTGGTGACCGCTGGGACGTGTCTGCCACCTTTGAGATTGTGGAGGAAGAGGGCGACGACGAGGATGACGACAACGAAAACGGTGGCCCGAGCGAAAAGCCGCTGGGCGAGTCGTCCGAGGAGGAGTTCAACGGTTTCTCGAGCAGCGACGACTCTGACTCAGATTAGGGGACTCAGGGGGCCATGTTGTACAAAAATAGATAGCCATTGATTTAATAACGAGACACGACAAATTACTGCAATATGCACAATACTTTCAACCTCTGTCCCATGCAAACTATAATATATTCACCAAATCACCGTGACTCCATGTACCTAAATGCTTTTCATAATTCTTTCACCGTTGTACCACCCTACTTTCTCCGTGAGTTGACGGCCTCGCGCAGCTTGGAGATGACGTCCGCCGGGTCCTTGGCGCCAAACACGGCCGAGCCGGCCACAATCACGTTCGCACCCGCCTCGGCAGCCACATCGATCGTGCTGGGGCCCAGGCCGCCGTCCACCTCAATGTTGAGCTCGGGGTACCGCTGCCGCAAAGCCTGGACTTTGGGCATCTGGTCCGCCATGAATTTCTGGCCACCAAAACCGGGCTCCACCGTCATCACCAGCACCATGTCCGGCCGCTCGACCTCGTCGACCGCCTCGACCAGCTCGTACAGCACGTCGACGGGCGTGGCCGGCTTGATGGCCACGCCGGCCTGGAGGCCCAGAGAGTGGATATAGCGGATCAGCTCGCGAGGCGATGTCTTGAGCTCCGACTGGGCGGCGGGCGTCTCGGCGGCGGTCGAGAAGGCGGCCTCATAATGAAAACAGTACAGGTTGGCGCCGGCGTCCTTGAACTCCTTGACCCAGCGCTTGGGCTCGGCGATCATCATGTGACAGTCAAAGGTGCCGCGGCCGAGGGGCGTGTTGGTGTCGGCCGGGTTGGCGACGTGGGAGCGGATCTTGGCGACGACGGGCGGGCCAAAGGTGATGTTGGGGACAAAGTGGCCATCCATAATGTCGACGTGCAGCCAGTCGGCACCCTGGTCCATTGTTTTGGCGCAATCATGGCCGAGGGCGGCGAAGTCGGCCGAGAGAATCGAGGGGGCGATGATGGCGGGGGGAGCCATTGTGGAGTTGGGCAGGCTGGTGAGGATGGGAAGATGTTGGTGGAAGCTGTATGGTGTCGAGACAAAGCCGATTGGATGGGCAGATGACTGTTCGTGGTTTTGGAGTGTGTTGTTGAAGCCGAAGAAAAATGTAGAGGATTTCGAGTTTGAGGTTTTAAAGGTGATGTTTCGGAGCTCTAAAACATAGCGGGGCACGCCTGCCGTCACGCACTGTCAGCGACTTTTTAGCGGGGTTTGTTGGCCGGATGCGCCTTCCTCGAGTCGCGGTACACGGCCACCAGATC
The DNA here is from genome assembly GCA_021396235.1 of Sporothrix pallida. Taxonomy (NCBI): domain Eukaryota; kingdom Fungi; phylum Ascomycota; class Sordariomycetes; order Ophiostomatales; family Ophiostomataceae; genus Sporothrix; species Sporothrix pallida. The sequence continues at coordinate 307,640 of WNYG01000029.1, forward strand.
GAGTCGGACCAGCGCCAACCATTTAGAGCAAGAGCAGTTGCACATACCAAATAATCAATCAAATCAATTGTGTCGCAGTTGCAATAAGGCTACACTAACAATTTCACAAGGCAAGAGCGAGTTGCGGCCGTTCCCAACGGGCAGGGCAGCTCTTTCTCTTACACAGACAAAAAAGCGGGGCGGCGACTGTCAACTGCTTTTTTGGGGTCACGTCACTTTTGGACTCCGTTCCCAACAGAACGAAGAGCGAAAACCACCAACATAAGCTCGGACTTTCGACGTCTTTGAGGTCCGTCAGATCGAGGACGCCTCTTTATTTTATTGTGTCTCTACAAAGTCTTCGATTTCTGAAAGACAGTCTTGTCTCTCAGCATTTCCTCTTCATTTTTCCCACGACAACTCCCATAATCTCCTCCACAATGTCTTTTCTCTCCTCGTTTCCGCTGGTCGGACGACTTGTCGACGCCATAACTGGCGCCTCATCGATTCCAGCAGCCCGTCGACTGCAGTCTGCACCTGTTCATGCCGTCGAAACCAACCCCGAGAAACGTCCACGGACGCTCAAGCACCTCCTGCGCGGCAACCACGTCAACCACGCCCTCATGTACGGCGACGACAACGGCCGCCACAACCACATGGCCCACGCCCTGTGCTCGGCTTATCTGCTGGGCGCGACCCCCGAGCAGCTCAACCAGATCTACGATGCGTACGCACCGAAACTCGTCGCATGGCAGCCGTCCCCCGCCGAGATCGCCGACGTCGACTGGCGCGACTATCTGGGCGACCCGGCCTACCAGCGCGCCTACGTCGACTTTTTCGAGGACGTACTGGCCGAGCACAAGGTGGCGTACAACTGGCGGACGGTCGTGGAGGCGTATATTCTGGGCCAGGGGCGGCCGCAGGGCGACGAGGACACGGTCGAGGTGGACGGCGACCAAGTGGCGCCGATTTTCAGCTCCAGAGTGAACCCACAGCATGGAGACGGCGATATTGGAGGGGATGGTGATGTGGCCGGCGAAACCGACAAGCACCTGCTTCTCAACAGCCTGTTTTGCGGCCTCAGCCACCCGATCATCCATCTGGCGTATGCCTACGAAATGGACAGCCGCGTGCTTGCCATGGAGGCGCTGGCCATGACTGCCGTGACCTACAATGCCGACTATGCAAAGAAGTACCCCTTTGGGCGGCTGCCGACGGCCGACGACGTGCCGGACGCTGTTCGCGGCTTGTCGCTGCAACAGCTCGTCGACCGTATCGCCAAGGACAAGCGCTTCGACGCCGTGGCCCCGGGCAGCCGTATCGAGTCGCTGATCCTGGAGCCGCCGTCGCAAGAAGTCCAGACAGCGCTGCTCGAATACTGGCACGCCTGGGACCTGACACGAGGGACAGAAAACAACGACGGATCCGACAAGTACAAGAACGAGCTCACGCCGCGGGTGCGTGAATCACAAGACGTCTCGATGGCCATGCTCGTTGCATCGGTCAAGCCGGGCACGCACGCCTACAATTTCTTTGTCTGCCACGCGCTGACGTCAAGCCACGCCGTCCGTGTGCTTTTGCCCGAAATCCCGGCAGCACTTCACGTGTCCGTTCTGCAGCAGTGGTGGCTGTTTACGCTGGCCGCGTACGTGGCAGTGGGCCGGCCCGTGGTGGACCCGGACAATGTGCCGTCCGACTACCGCAAGACCAAGGGATGGACGTATGTCGAGCAGCAGGCAGTCTCGTCGCGGTGGAGCACCGACGAGCACTATATTAAGAGTAGGTTCCCCTTCACCCTATTTGTTCCGTTATTATTCACTGCTAACAAACAAGCTCTCCGTGCACTCAAGGATGCTGCCCGGACATGGGGCGATATCCAGGACCATTATCTGAACGCGGCCGTGTGGTTTGCCGACGACTTTGAGGGATGGGTGCGTTAAACCGGCAGTTTATGTGTTTATGAGTATGGTATACGGCATTATTATTCAAGCATCTTTATAAGACATTTGCATAATGTCTATGGCGTTTCACCTCATGGAGTCAGGCATATTGGAACACTGAAATAATATTCATAGCGAAGGGGGCTTCCCCATCGTAAAAGTATCATTAATATAAAATACCCCAGACACCCATTGCTCTTTTTTATTCGTCATCGTATCCTGCAGGAGTACTCCTCGCACTCGGGTTGTTGGCAGCACCTTCTACTTCTTAACAAGCCGGTACTTGCCGCCGACAACCTCGAGTTCGCCGTCCGCCACCTTCTCGCCCAAAAACTCCTGCAGCTCTTCATTGCTCCAGGGGAAACCCTCTGCCATGAGCATCTTCATCATCATGGCAATCTGTGCCAGCGGCATCGACACGGCGCTGTTGGTAAGCATGCCCACAATGAACTGCCAATAAACCGTCCGCTGGGCTTCGTCGGCGCGCGCCTCGCGTTTGCTTTTGGTGGGGGCTGCTGCTGCCGGTGCTGCCGCAGGAGCACCGGCCACAGTAGATCCAGATTCGGTAGATTCTGCGGCCTCGGCAGCCTTCTTCTTTTCTGCCTCCTCTCTGGCCAACTCGCGTTGCAGCTCGGCCTTGGCCCGCTCCACGTCCTCGATCACAGTGTACCGCTCCGGGTCGCGGCGGTCCTGCATCAGAACACCCTTGCTTGCCCAGAATTCGAGCGCTGACGCAATCAGGTCATCGTCCATCTGGAGCATCTCGTAGAGCTGTGGCACGGTCCGGCTGACCGGCGGTGTCCGCACTAGACGCTCAGTCTCGGGCGAGTCGTCCTGGAAGGCATAGATGACGGTGGCCTCGTATGTTTTGCACTCCACTTGCACCGTGCGGTCGTCAAGCTCGAGATCGACCGTCGCTTGGCCCAGCTGGTTGAGCCACGCCAGTTTGCGGCCAGACTTGTTGGCCTCGTAGAAGGAGTCAAACATCTTCTGTGTATCCGCCACAGGACGTGGCAGCAAGAAGTGCTCTGGACCCAGCCCAGGCCAGTACAGCCGCGACAGGATCTTGGCCTGGTACCCCATGTCGGGAGCAGGAGCACCACTGCTGGTCTCGGCCAAATTGTTCTCCTTGCTAAGGCGCATGAGATGCTCCACTACTTCATCGAAGCGGCCCGAGTCCTGGATATCGCGGATCATGACCTCGCAGCTCTGTAGTGAGCTTTCACCAAAGCGCTTCTTGAGCAGGTTGAGCACCTTGACTTCCTTGGCAAACGAGTCCTGGGGCGAAAGCAGCCGCTCGGCAATAATGTTCTGGAACTCTTTGGTAAAGGCCTCGCGCGAGCCCAGGGCACTAATCAATGTACCAATAACATCCTCAGACTTGGGACGGCGGTAGTTGGTGCCAGCATCAATGGGATCGGGCACCCAGTCCATATCGTTCCAGTCGAGCTCTTCTTCATCAACGTGGCGGCGGCGCTGTTGCGATGGGTCGTTGAGAATGCCGGCAAGCTCGACAAGCTTGGCCTTGTCCACAAGAGGGCCTGTAGCCGCGCCCGAGGTAGACGTTGTCGACCGCATGCGAGACCGTTCAATTCGGCTAGCGGCTGTCATATTGGTGGCATACATGCTCTCCGGATCAGCCAACAAACCGTCGACCACGATCCGCACGGCATCTTCGCGCTGGCACAGGTAGAATTGCAATGGTCCCACAGCAGCGCTGAGCAGCACGTTCGACGGGTCAAGGGCATGGAAAGTACGGATCATTGCCACATAGACCTGCAGAATCTCGAGTGTCGAGCAAGCTGGGTGGAGTAGGCGCTTCCGTAGTGCCGAGCTGAATGTCGAGACCAGCTGCGAACGACGTTGTGGTGTAGTGACGCTGATGCGTAGATCCTCAAGGCCTGAACGGCTCTGTGGCCAATGCAGGACAATATCAAACAGCTCCGTCATACGAAGGGCAGACAAGCGGCCAAGAGCCACTTCCTTCCACTTGTTCACGTCCGACAGAGAGACAGCTTCACGTGAGGCACTGGACTCACTGGCGCCGATATTACCTAGTACCTCATGAGCCAGGCGTGCGAAATGGTTCTCGATCCAGTTGTTCAGGACGCCGATGCAGGCTGAGGGAGCATTGGGGCCTTTCGACTGTCGTTGACTAGCACGTGTTGGTGTCCCAGAGCTCGCTCCGAAGCTAGCTGAGAAGCTCGACGACAACATGCCGCTCCGGTCTCCGCCCGGTAAAGCTGCTTCTACATCCGTCAAGCTCCAGCTGCCGGCAAAGGAGAGCTGGATAAATTCAAGCATCTTCCCATCCATGATCTCCGCAAACAGGATCTGGAAGTTCTCGCCGGCAAGACCAACATTGTACAGAGACACGAGGATCTCGTGCATCTGTTGCCGCAGGAGCTGGACGCGGCTATCATCTTCGGCTGGTGGACGCGGCGTTGCAGCCGCCGCAGATGGCGGCTTCTTTTGTTTTGGTGCAGGCGAAATAGGTGCTCCCTGGGCACTTCGCCTTCTGAATGGTGTGCTGTTAGGTGTGGCCGTACTTGTTGATGTATTTAAGTCATCTGGCTTGGGCGGATCAAATCCAAGAATGACGCTCGCAAAACGGGTAAAGACAATCCGGAGGGAGACGGCAAGTCCCTCCGGCGTCGAGTTGGCCACAAGGGCGTTTACGTCCTGCCGAAAACGAGATACAACGGCATCCGACGTGGGTAGTGGCGGTGGACCATGATCGTCGCTGTCATCGCCACTAGGTTCCTCGACAGCTGGTAGACCTCGCGCAATCAGTATCAGTCCATAGGAATACAGGCGAAACGCGGCCTCCAACGTCCGGACGCTATTGACAACGACATTCATATGGTGGTCATAGTACCGGATATCACCCGGAACCACGGACGCCGGAGCTTCGCCGGCACAGGCCGAGAGCATGGGCAACACGTGCTGCGCATAGTGGCGACGGACTTGGTGGGTGTGCCATGCCAAGACATCCTCAACGTGTGCGGCGCGTGGAAGGATAATTCTGGCATACAAAACGAGGCGGAGAGCTTCTTGAAACTCGCTCTCAGTAGCAGCATCCTTTGGCGAAAGCAGCTGCGACTCAGAGGCCAGGGTGCCAAAGGAGTCCTCAATGGCTACTGATGTGGGCAGGGCAATGCGGGCAGTAACCACATGCCATGCACGGTCGAAGCGAATCTGCTCGTCGGCGGCAGACTCGGACGATACGAGTGCTGGTGGTGCCACGTCTCGTCCTTGGCCGCCTCGTCGTCTCTGTTTTGTGTCGCCTGCTTTCGGTTCTGGTGCAAAAGAGACGCTGGAGCCACGCAATCCTCGTCTAGTTGAAGACGCAGTAGCCGCTGCTCCCTGGCCTCTTGGGGGCTGGATACTCGCACCACCATCATCGTGGGCATCTGGCAGTTCAAGATCCTCACTCTCCTGTGATTGTGAGAGGTCAGCTTCGGAGGCCGGGCCTCCAGCTCCTCCAGCTCCTGCCGCCACGGGAACGCCAAAGGCTTGACCCAGGTCTGGAAAGGCAGCAATGGGGGTGGCCTGGGGGGTTGGCTGAGAGATGTCTGTCTGGAAGACGGAGCGGAACACTTGGCGGCGCTGGTTCTTCCAGTTTGGCAGCGAAGAGGCAGAAGCATGACCACTTTGTTTCTGTGATACCCTGTGCGAGTGAATGTCAGCATACGGGCTACTCGATGCATCTCATCGGGGTTTGCTTCTCTTGGCCAGCCCATTCTCCTCCACACCTTCGTGATCCATGTGCTTTGATGCACACACCCTCCATTGACTAACCTTAATGCATCATCCAGCGTAGCAAAGCTGCTCTCGACGGCCGCCATGATTGGCACGATAGCAAATCAATACGCGCTGGGGGCGGCTGTTGACGAGGTGTGTGTGGATGCGGATATGAGAATGCGTCAAAGACGTGCAAATGAGGATGAAAGAGGCTCAACGTTCGGATGTAGCGCTTCTTCCTCTTGACCGACCGATCCTTCAATGTTCCGCTACGGCCGTAGGTTGCCTACCACGAGCCGGCCGCGTCGATTTCTTGTTGTTGATGGTGTGGTGATAAGTGTGGTGATAACCTTCACCGCAATTTCGTATGTACACGCCTCCCTTACTTGCGCGTCTTTTTGGCCGTTGTCCCGTCGTGTCGTCGTGTTCCATGCGCCTTAAGCGCCAAGCGAGGGGATGAGAAGCCAAAACAGGTAAAGAGCGAGGGGAAAGAGGGGGTGTGTGCGTCGTTGGTGATGAGAAGAGAGCAGAAAACGTAAAATAGGAGAGGGGGCTGGCGGATGAGACGTGGAAATACGCGCGCGAAGCGACAGGCAGCCGCGAGAAGAAACGAGAGAGAAGACGCAAGTGAGGGGAAATGGTAAGATGCGGGAAAAAAGAGCAGCAAAGCGGCTGGTTTGATGCCCGACTCGAGCAAAATGCGAAATGCAACCGCTTTGGGGGTCAGGAAAAGGAAGGAGTTGCGCGAGATGTTACTGCATCCGAGTTCCTTTCATTTCCGACGGCCGGGCGGTCGATACAAAAAGCAAGTCGTGAGGGTGTGGCGGGCCCTAGTTCGTCACCTCGTCACTTCATTTCGTGGTGGTGGTCGTTGCTTCGATGGAGATGCATCAACCAAAACCGTGATGTTTTGATGGGCAATGAGCTGTGTGCAAATCGATATGTGATTGGCTGATTTTGGAGCTTTGGGGGGAAAGGGCCCTGGAACGCGTTCAGTGGTTTTGCGGGCAGGCACGACTGGCGCGCCCCTCCCTCCAATTGTGGAAAGCACGGCGTGCTGTTAAGCGCCGGCGCTTGTCAAGCTTCTTTCCTTCCCCCCACCTTCTGCCACGCGCAGAGTGTGGTTGGTTGGCCAGTGGGTCTCAGATCCCGCCCGCCACCAAATCAGCAACAGCGCGTCTAATTAGCCGAAGGCCAGGCCTGGCGGCCACTATCCAGTTGTGCTGTGTAAGTTTGCATTTTAGGAAGGAGCAAATGTCAACAGAAGCGAGGTGTGGAAGGCACGATCAAGTCGAAAAAGGGGGTAATCAAAACAAACGTTCAATTAAAAAACGAAAATAATAGTTAGAGGCATCCATGCGACATTATCTATTCGTCAATTGCGCAGAACGCCCAGCGCAACTTGTAGTCGACAGTATAGAATACAGCGCCTGTTGAATTCGATGTCAACAAATCCCGAGCCCTTTCCTAGCTGGTAACCAACAGGAGCAATAGCCAACAGACAAAAAAAATCACAACAGAGGCGCTTTACCTTTTCGAAATCAAACAACGCCTCGAAAATGTGATAGAATTGTTGATGGAGCATGAAGCAGGCATCGATTCCTTCACTGCTACTCCAGCTCAACGCATCTCCAATGCGACGGCATCCACTCCCGCGTTCTCAGAGCCACAGTTTTACGGGCGAGTGAACGTTAGTCCTCAGTGTCATTCACGCGGTGATGTTATTTACCCTCCATTGGACACGCCACAAAAGTGACCCAGAAGCAATATCCAACTGCTTTGGCGCTTAACAATGCATCTAGGCCCCGCGTGGTCGGGTCTATCTTGACCTGGCCTGCTTGGCCGGCCTGATCTGGACATATTTTATGCGCTTGGTCTCACGATATGGCCGCTTCCATCTTCCATGGCGGCTCCCAGAGGTCTGGTTGGCGGATCATCAGACGAGATGCATTGTTCCTCCTCATGGTCATGGATTGGCAGCCTCCGCTGTGTACTTTGGGGGCGGCAAACGGTTCAATCAACGTCGCCAAAAAAAAATCTGAAAGACTTCAAGGATTCAATCTTAATCACGCATCGTTCCATGGCACTCTTGCCGCGATGCAAACCCGCGCACACGGCCAGGAATTTGGCCGCAGAATCCATACAATGCAAAATGCAACCGCCGGCGGCCCCCAACCAGCTATCCAATTTATTCATCACGAGGATTTGCATGTCTGTTGCTGCAATCCCCATCCTTCGGCTGCCACCTTGCGTGAAAATGCAATCACTGGATACCGGACACTGGCAGACTAGATATTGCCTTGCTATGTCTCTCGATCGACCTGCCGGCACATCATGTGGCCCAATATTCCTTCTTCCCATCCTTCCTTGCAACTCTCTTTCCCGCACGGGCGGCTCATCCTTTGGCGATATTAGTGAGGGGAAAGAAGCATTTGAAGGAAGAAGCCTGCATAATATTGCAAAATATCTGCAGATGCCAACAGGGACATAGTAATCCTCTTATTTGTTGTATTTTTATCCAGCTGTTTGCCGCCACTGCGTTGTAGCGTTGACAAGCGCGGCTGCAGAAACGAATTTAAGATGCATGTGGTTGTGTTTTGGTTTCCTTTATTCCTAACACGGCCGCATCTTGCGAGACAAGAGCATGTGCTTTGCGATACAGTATGCCAAAAAGATGGACAGTAGAGCCGTCTCCACCGTTCCAGGTAAGATGAATCTGGGGCGTGTGCGTTTATGCGGCTGGGGCCTTGCTGGCTGAATGTTTCGCCTTTTGCCTTTCCTTTTGCTTCTGCCCGTATCTTCCCTGCATTTGTTTCGCAATGACGCGTTACTGACCTTAGGAGTTTACTTTTGTTCGGAGCTTCAAGTCAGGTGCCGGCTGCGCGGGGCGTCGGCGACTTTGCCGATCGCAACAACACGTGGGCATAGCCTACACGGGACTTCAATCACCAGCAAACTAACAGACTAACAAATGATTGTCGCTATGCATTAACTCATGACCCCATCAACTTTCTGTTAATGTCTATCCGCCCTAGTTTGTATCAGTAGTCTGGCGGCGGCGCCGAACAACGCCGGGCCAAGGCGCCGAAATCAACAGTCGAAGCAAGAGACAGGGCCGGACAGTGGCCTTTGCACGCAATATCCCAACAAGTGGCTGTCAAGTGCAGGGCGTGCACGATTAACAAAGAGGCCCTTGACAAAGCAGCCTCATTTCACTCGATCTTGTTTTCGTACAAGTGCAAGACACGAGTGTTAAATCACGGGGCACGGAGCACGGAGAATACGGACGAGACAAACATACACGTCCTCGTACGCCTTTTACAGGGGGCAGCAAGATCGCAAAATCAAACAGCAGCTTGTACTTGTACTTGTAAACAAGGCCTCAAAACAGATCAGACGCAAGGACCTCAATATCACGTCTTGGTCTTGAATTCTCCTGCCTATTCTGCGCTGTGCATGCCATCTGTTATCTAGGATATGGCGGGGAAGCAGTGCGCGGTTGCAATCCGGACGGAGCCCGCGGATGCCCAAGATGGTCGAAGCAACACTGACGAGCCACTGAGGCGACTTTGAAGGACACAATCTGGACTGGCTCGGGTCCGGATTGCCAATTTCATGGCCGACAAGTGCCCTGACATCCCTGTGATCTGTGTTTGCGGAGAATTCCGGTAGTGAGATTGGAGGTTTCTTATGCTGACAATTGGAGTTGCGTGACACATCCCCAGCGCTCCCGTTTTTTTCAGCTCCAGAACAGTTTCAACAGACACATTTTTTGCCCTGCAGACCTGCTCAGAAACCGCCAGTGTTACATCGTGGGGGACCCCATTGTGAGATTTTGTGCTGTCTAGCTCAGCTTTTGGTGTGGACCTGGCTGGGCTTGGCTGTTTCTTGGGGGCTATGGCTAACAATGAAACTTGCAAAAACTCACAGACAGTCTTCAACGGCCTGACCAGCCTCCTTTTGGCTCTGGCGGCGTTCGATGGCGGTCGACAGTCCCTGGCCTAGAAGCAAAAAGAAGGAAGATGCAGGGAAGAGAAAAGAAGAAAACAGGTCTCTTGAACAGCACAAAACGCTTAGACGGCAATCTAAGTGGGTTATTGCGCCACATACGAAGAGTGCTAAACAGCTAAACCGCCGGCTGACCCAGGATGGGTTAGATGAGGCCGAGACAGAAATACAGAAGAGACTGAAAGAGACTGAAAATGCGGGAAATGCCAGCAGAAAGACAGGAGCAGCAAAAAAAGCCATCTGATAAACCCGTTTCGAAGTCGGGGACATAGGGCGTGAGTCTTGTGGGCAATGACATGCTAATTCTCCCCTAATTCTCGGTGAACATGCATTCCGGGCAGACTAACACGGAAAAGGGGTGTGTGGACAGGCTGAGGAAGAAAGCGACTGGTAGAGCAGAACAAGACCAAGGACCGTTTGTGTCCTAGGGCCAGTGTCCATTGAAACAATGAAACGGTGGCTCGCCTTGACCTGCCTATTTCCAGCCTTGTTTTCACGGCTTTGGGGGTATGTTTTCGGGGCGTTTCCGTGTGCTTTCTGTCTCTTGTATCCTTCCGCCTTTCTTCTTTGATACGGATATTACCGTGTGGGCATTTTTGAAGTGTGCTCCGATTTTATTGTTAGTTGGCTCGTTGGGTCGTCATGGGTCCCTTTTTTCCTTCTTTTTTTCTTTGATTTTCTCCAAACTAACAAAAAATCTCACACGTGGAGAACTGCAGCCTGAACGAAGCGTATTACGAGCAGCAGATCGGGAACGGTAGTGATTTACGGCCTGCACGGGAAATGATTCGATAGCAAGCATCAGAAAACGAAAGCCGCCGATTTGGGCAAGATTCGTCAAGATTCGTACTCGAGCAAATCGCAAGACTCGACACAAGCCAGCGAGCAGCACAGACCAGAAGACATCACAAAAAGAGCAAAGAAGTGAAAAAAGAAAACCGTTAGATACACCCCTACTCTTCTCCAACTCTCCAAGTCAAGCCTAAACTTTTTACCTCCACCTTTTTTTATTCCTTTTTTCCTTTTTTCCTTCTTCATCCTTCCCGAGCACCCGCTCAATCCTCAACCGAATAGCGGTGGACGATCCCCGTTTGTTTCACCAGCGATCTAGCAGCGTTTGTTTGTGTGTGTGCGTGCTTTGCGTGATGCTTTTCCTTTTCAAAACCCCGACTTGTTTCCCAACCACTCGAGCCATTACCTTTTCCCTCTTTGTCATCTTTCTCAGTCTCTTTTTCCTTTTCTTTTCCTGTCTATTCCCTACGAGGAGGTCCCCTGCCACGAGGAAAAGAACCCACTTACACCCACCATCACAGCCCGCCAAACGAGAAAAGAATGGAAAAAGACCTCCACAGCGTCCACCACCGCCACTTGCAATGTGGAAAAAACAAGGACAAGACCTCAAAAAACAGCCCCAAACAGCCCCAAAGAAAGTTTTGTGTCCAAGAAATTTCAACCGGGCACTAACGAATACATCTCCAAACACAGAAAGTCGGCCGGGCAGGCAAAGACACATCAGGTTAATACGATACGGTCGATATCGATGGGCAGATTCGCCAAGATAGGTGCTAATCGAGCGCTACTGCATACTCAGTCAGTCAGTATCACATCATATTCCATCCCGCCATCCCGTGGAGAACAAATCTGCATCGTGCATTCGCCGACTGCGACCTTCTATCCTGCCATCCCGGGCTTCCATTGTTTTGCTGTGGCCTGTCACTCCAAGCGAGAAAACCCCAAGATAGCATAATGGTTGATCAAGCAGGGTCCTGGCGAATGGATAAGGTATCTTGACGTATTTTCTATTTATTTTGTCTCATTTTGGTGCATCTTGAGCGGCTACTGCACAACATGCAGGCTTGCTGTGCGTAGTACTTTTACAGGTATTCCGCAGGCTGCAACGCCACAAATGCCTCGTTGATGTCTGGTCTGCCTTTCAGTATGTCAGGCAGGTGAGGTCTTTTTTTGCGAGCAAAATCTGCAGTCAATGTGAGCGGAAAGTGAAGTGATTGCATCAGTTTTACGTTGCAATATGCATGCAGACGCTGCGTGTTCTTGCAAGTACGTTTCACCATTCAATCTGTCTTGATTTCGTTTCCTTTTCTTGACATTTTTGTGAAGCTTGCTTTCTTCTTTTCTGCTTTCTTTTTTTTTTTGTCAGGCGTTTTCACTTTCATTTTTTCTTTTTCTATTTTCTTGTTACTTCCTGATGTCTTCCCCTCATTTTGTTTCTTGTTTCCTTGTCCCCCTCCATTCCTTCCTCTCGTCTCGTCCCGCATCCTGACGGGTATCTTCCTTCACTGTTTTTTCTACCTGCATTTCAAGGGCAACTTACACTTTGATAGCCTTACACCACCTCCATCACGATATTTTGCCTTCCACTCTTCACTCTTCCTCCTCATTCTCTCCAGACCGTTGCATCAGCCTTTCGTTTCCGTCCTAGCACCCTGCCTTCTTGCCCAACCCTGTTCGTAAAAAAAAAGTGGTGTGATTTTGCAAGTTCGGGGCCTGGGGGCCTCGAGTCTTTTCCCTTTTTCTCTCTTACCTCATGAATTTCTTGATTCTTGTCTTCCATTTTTTGCAGTGCCCCTGTCCAGTGCCCTGTGCTCTCCCCCAGTCTAGCGTTGTTTTTGAGGTGGTCCTTAGGGCGTGGCTGCAAAAACGACTCGTCATCTCTGCTGTTATTTTCGGCCAGACGAAACAAGTGGCAGGGAAAGGAAAAGAAAGAAGACTGAAGAACAAGATGCACGGACCAGGCATTCAGTATTATGATGTAGGGCAGAGAAGAAACAGGCGCACAGCAAGCCAAAACAAGCGACCGGACCAGACGGCGGAGATTTTTGGTTGATTTTGATTGATTTGCCCGATTGACCTGCCATCTGTGAATTCGAAATCTCAAACTCTTAAATTCTTAGCGGTTTTGTCTATGTGAAATATTATCCCCATTCGTAACTTCTGTTTATTTCCTCACTACGTCAGTTTTGCGTTACATCGCCATGTGCGGTGGCGCCCATATTGATAGAAAAACTCTCCCAAGTTAAACCATCCAAGGGAAATAAACAAAAACATTCCGAGGGGCGTAAACTACGGAGAGGATAAATTAATCAAAGAACAAAAATGTGCCACAAACTAAGCACACGCCTCATGAATTAGCACGCAGGACGTGCACTGACTTTTTTCGAGTCGCACGATCTCCAACGGTCATTCATTCTCGCAAAACAACCAACAGCATTTCTCAGCCTTTTTTTCGACGCCATTTCCATACCTTTCCATTTTACGGTGTACCACGGGTCGCTTTTCCGGAGCAATACTTTACCCCCAAAGTCCGCCGATATCCCAACGTCGTACCCCGAATGACAGCAGTCTCACCGATGCCAATATTCTCCGTCTTTGCTGACGCTTTTTCGGCGGTCGACATGAACAGCTGTAAGATGGATGTGAGATTTTTTCACCTGAAAGAGCAATGGCAAGAGTAAGCCCCCGCATGAGCTTTGAAATTCAAAAACAGATGGTCCGTGGTCCGTGATATGTGGCGTTCTTTTTCAAAACACAAAACATAAACTGCCAAGTCTCTAACGCCCTGCAATATTTTCTGTAACACTGAGTCCTGCGAGCTCGCAAGCTCACCCCCAGAAGATAAAAGTGAAGATAAACAAATAGAACGTAAAGGAAATAAGACCGCCGCGGCAATGATCGCTGTGACACAGAACTGTTGCGCAAAGACCGGAATGTATCTCGGTCTCGAGTCCTTCTATTTCAAAAATAAAAGAGCGTTCGAACATTGAAGGACCCAGAAGAAACGTGACCAGCAAACAGGGGGTCTCTTTGCCCTACCTGGATCTTTTTTGGCTCTTTTTTTTTGGTCCCATCTCGACCAGGTTCTAGCTTCTAGCGTGCATCTTGTAAGGCAGAAACGGGTGTTTTATCGCCGATTCCCTGTCATCCCTCTCCTTTACCGGGGGCTGTTCGCCGTCCATTCTTACTCTGTCGGCCATTTGGGCCATTCTCCAGGCCCTAAAGGTTTTGAATCCCGTGCTGCCCTTGCTTCTATTTTCTTGTTCCAGGTTCTGCACGACAAGTCATCGAACAGGGCACTCGTCCATTGTTCTCACCCCCTTCACACTCCTCTTCCTCTGATCCAGGATCATACTATAAGTACTCCAAAACTCACAGACAGACCATAGTTCGGTTCCGAAAAACACAGGACGAACCCGAAAGGAAGCAGAGGAGTCGGCCAACAGCTGGAATGATCACCGGATGGAGGATTTGTGAAGTAAGCAGGATTTACGCCATAAAGCATAATAGGAGAGGCTGCAGTAACTACTGTTTGAGAACATGTAAGGGATATGCATAGCTGGATATGCATCTGAGAGAAGACGGGCAAAACAGCCAACGTAAGAATTCAAAATCAAAGAAAAACAAACAAACAAATGCACAATTATCAATAATCACCAAATCAACAACAGACGCGCACCCTGCAACGCTGCATGCCAGCAAATTCGGAACAAGGCGCTGGACCGCCACTGGACCGCCGTTTATTTTCGTCGATCATATCCGGCTCCCAGAAAAAAAGAAGAAAAAAACGGGAAAGGGAAAAGGGGCTCTGCTCTCGCTCATCTCAGCAGCGTCGTAGTCCCAGCGTTGCATTGTTACAGCGATCCAGTGATGGCCAATTCTTGGGCATGGGACGAGGAAGGGATAAAAAAGAAGGGAGGCTCAGTTCTGGTGTGATATTTGGGATTTTGAGATTGATAATGTTGATAATAGGGGGAAGAGACTCCATACAGTTTACGACGGATACGCACCAATTTCTTGGGATAGGTTGAGCATCTTGAGCTCTCCAAATCAGTCTTGATATCAAGCGAACAGACGGCCCAGACGGCTCGAAACTCTAACAAAATTAAGACGCGCGGATATCGCTTTCAGAATGCAACCTAGGAATGGTTCTTCCGCCTCTTGACGCGCTGATTCTTTGCGACTTTCACTGACTAAAGCTCGTTCCATAGGGCATTGCCCCTTTCCCGTACCATTCGACCCAGCGTTGCATCGACACCACATTGTGCTGTTCCCAGTTTCTTTTTTGAGTGAAAGAGGCTCGAGAGGGCATAAGACGGCATGTCAAGCTGCCAGAATATCCGGTGTCCAGGCAGGTGGAAAGCGAGAAAGGATGTGAGAACCTTCATTGTAGTTTCATCTTTCTGTCCGTTGGGTTGTTGAATGTTGTTTTTGCTTTTTGCCCCTTTTATTCTTTTGTTTCATGTTGCAGTGCATGCAGCCTCGTGGTCTGTTTGTGTCTGTTCGTGTTCATTCGTAGGCTCTTTCACTTTCTTTGAATTCTTCATGCTTTACATCGTACATCACCACTGTTGATATTCACAGGCACGTTCCCTTCGTATCTGTAAATTCAAACAAAAATGCCCGGGCATCCGCGATTTTGCAGGGTTGAAGCCAGTCTGCATTGTCTTGAGCGACCAGGGTGTTTCTTCGATAGAGATCGATGACGGTAGTCAAGAACAAGGAAAGAACAGAAAAGAGAAGAAAAAGAAAGATTCGTAGGCAAATCCCTGTCGACAGAACAAGAAATGGTCGACTCTCGATATTTCTTTCCGCTTTTCCCTCCCCTGTCTCTTTTCTTCGCCTCACTCATCTCTTTTCACCTCACATTTTGACTTTTTACACTTCCCGTGACACCCCTGTCTGCATCGTGGCTTTTTTTCTCACCCCCTGTCACAGCCCTAGTCCCAGTCTCTAGGGCGGATTTTGGTGGTTTCATTGGTTTCTTTTTAGCAGGTCTCTTTTTAGCAGTTCTTGTTCTTTCTTCCCATTCACCTTTCACTTTCTTCAACGGCACGCCAGTCACACCTTCGGTCTTGACTTTTGACTGCCCTGTCAATAGCAGACTGCCTGCCTATTTTTCAAGATGGGCTCTTGAAGATTCGTTGAGGTACGACGTATTTGATATTTCCTGCCTTAGCGCCCGATGCATCTTGGTATTTTCCATTGTTGCAACGCTAGGAGATGGCTTGTTTTGCTATGCCTTTCTGCTTTCTTCACTGTTCATTGTTTTTTGTCGACTCGTAAACTCGGCCTACGGCCTTCCGGTGTCCGTACTCCCGTCTCTTTTCATTCCGTTCTATTTCCCCTTTTCTTCGTTTGTTCCTTATTCTCATTACTCTTCTTTTGATCATCGGCAGTTGGACGCCCAATAGGACTCACTCTCGAATAGCGGAAACAAAGGGGCCAATGTTTACATCATTCTTGCGTACTCAGATGCATATCAAAATCAAAATCAAAATACAAAGAAAAAACGTAAAGGAAGCCAACCGGGTAGCTGGATACGAGCGCCAGCATAACTCCGTGCAAGCGTTATTGATAAAAATAAATACTATGTAGAAGCCCAACTGCTAAACATCCTTGAAATGCCGTAGCGGCCGTAACAGACGAGGTCTTGGCCTCTCCATCTTTTTTTGTTGATGATTTCAATGCACAAATAGAAAAACAACGTGCCGTTTTTTGTAAAGAGAAAGTCATATGAAACTCAAGAGCAGCAAGTCGTAAAAACAACGGGCGGTTGGGCATCGGGGAAGTTGTTTTCCACCTGGTCAATAACGGCCTGGACATAAAGAGAGGCAAAAAGGAAAAAGAAAAGAAAAGAGAAGCATGGGCCAGTTCTCCACAAAGACGTAACATGATACTCGGTGGTCAACGACCACACTTTCCTTTTTGTGCTGGCCTGGCCAGTGCGTGGATCTGCCCACTGACTTCCCTGTAATAATCGATCTTCTATCGTCTGCTATTACAAACGTGTTTTCTTCTTTCTGCTTTCTAATCCAGCCTCATGGTAAATTACAGAGTCCTGGACAAAAATGTTCCCTCAAAAGGACAAAGGCAGGGCCCGAACATGGCCCGAGCAGTCAGTAAAAAAAGACAATAAAAAAGAAGCACGCTAGAATCATTCCAAAACCAGGGCACAATGCAAATGCAGCAAGGGGGAAAAGAGAGATGTCGAAGCTTTGAATATCTCGTACTCGTAAATCAGATCAGTTTCATCTACCTCGTAACTCGTCAGACCAGCTTGACGGTGAAAATGCTATAACAAAAGAAGAATAAAGGCAAATATGTGGAAAAGTGGAAAAAATAGGCGTCGTGGTGTAAATCGTAAGACTTCATCTTCTCTATTTCAGACGAAAATTGTAAACGGAAAAATAAATGAATAAAACAAGACCGAACATGTTTGTTCCTTTGCCGCCCGCCCCTGACACTCCTGGTTTGGAGAGAATAATAACAAAAAAGAAAACAAATAACCCCAGTTGCCAAGAAAAAGAAAATCCAAAAGGAAAAAGGAAAAAAGAAGAAAAAGAAAAAGAGAGATATAGCCCAATGCAGAAAGTTGTATGTTTGCCCCTCCCAAGAAAAAGTAGAAACAGAGAAAAGAAGAGATATATAGAAAACAAAAAGCAAAAACCAAATAAACAAGAACCCCTAAGAGACGAGATTTTAGTATCCTCCAAAAAATGATGGCCATTTTTTTGTAGATTTTGTGAGTTTTGTTAGTTCGTCGTTCATCGTAATCTGAGCGAGAGGTGGCTATCGCTTAGCCACTCCGCCGCTGCTTGCACTTGTCGTGCTGCAGGTGGCCGTTGCGAGCCGTTGTCCGTGTGAACTCGGCGCCACAGTTGGGGCAGACAGCCTTGGCTGCCTGGCCAGACTTCTCACGCTGGTGCCGCAGCAGGTTGCTAAATGTCGAGAACTGGCGGCCGTTGCAGCCGTGCTCCCAGCATTGCGGCCGGGGCCGGCTCTGAACAACACGCACACCTGCGGGACCAGCGCTGCCAACAGCACTGCCAACAATGCCGCCCTCGTAGGGATGGTGGGGGTGACCGCCAGGGCCAGTAGCGGCGCCGTTGTGAGCGTGGGCGTGAGCGTGCGGTGGCAGAGGCGGTGTCGTCGTCTGGTGAGCGTGGGGGCTGCCGTGGTGTGGCGAGCGGTGCTGTGGCTGCTGGTGGTGTCCGAGCTGGGGCAGAGGAAGCTGGTGTGCCGTCTGCTGGTGGTGGTGCGAGATGTGGCCAGGGCTCATCATGGAAGACGATGATGGCGGGGGCATCTGGTACATCATGCTTTGCTGGTCATGCATTCCTCGTCTATTTTCTGTGTTAGTCTTTTTGTTCCCCACATTTTAAGGCTGTCAAGGGGGACAGAAAACATACGGATACTGCGAGTGCAGTGTTGTCGGGGCAGAGGCGGGAAACGAAGCAGTGGTGTATTCTGGCATGTAGCCCTGGCTCTGGTAGGACGCAGGGAAGACGCCCGGCTGCTGGTGGTCGTGCATTTGTGAAGAGTAGCTGCCGTTCGTGGCGAGGTATGATGGTGAGCCGAGACTGGCAGAAGTGGTGGCGGGTTCAGAAAGAAGCGGCATCTGCGAAGGTGCGCTGCTGGTAGTGCCGTAGATGCCAGGAAGACCGCCCGTGGCAGAAGATGCGCTCAGATCAGCCATGGTGACAGGAGGCGACTGGAGGAAGGACGAAGGCGAGCCTGCGACGGATCCGGAAACTGGAGTAGGCACGGCGGAGTGTCTTTGTGACGGTGAAGAGCCGGGTGTGCTGGCAGAGGCTTGTCTGCGAGAGGCAATTTTGGCTTCGCGGCGAACTTGTTCACGCTGGCGCTTGAGCTCGCGTTGCTGGGCGCTGAGAATAATGCTCTGGTGAGGCGGGCTGGCGGTGATGGAGCGCGAAGCCGAAGGTGGTGACAGGCTGGTGTCTGACGCGTATGAAAGAGCGAGATCGTGGCCCAAGAGACTGTGATGGTTGTTGGACTCAATAACTGTAGCCAGGAGAGTTAGTCATGTTGTCCTGTCATTTTTGTTCCCTCGGGGAGAAGAAAAACACAGAACGCCCCCAACGCCTTTTTTGTTCTTTTTTGTTCGTTTTTGTTGGTGTGATTTTTCTTCTCTTTTCCCCGGCTCGTCCCCTTTCTCCTGTTCTCGACGGAATTTGGAATGGGTCGTACCTGGCCAGGAAGAATAAGATGTTCTACTGCCCATGCCGAACACAGGATCGAATTGGAGAGCAGCGACAGCGCTGTACGCAAGAAAAAATTGTGTGAGATAACAAGAAAGATTGGTGGGGAGCAGAGAGAGAGAGAGAAAGAGAGAGAGAAAGGGGAAAAGCCGTTTCTTTTCAGACACGGGCAAACACGCAAGCACGCGCGCATAAAATACCAACACAAAAGGAGGTAAAATCAGGCAGACAAGCTAAGCAACGCAGAAAGCAAAGCAGTAAAAGCAAATGCAACCCCGTAAAAAACACAAAGAAGCACAAAAACAAAAACGAAAACAGCAAAACAAAACAAATCCAAATGCAGAAATCAAAACGCAGAAATCAGTTGGGCTTCTTACCTCATAGTTGCAGCATCCGACGATGAAGAAGGCGGTAGTTGCAAAGGTGAGGGTGCTGGTGGGGGCGAAACAAGCACGGTAGGAAGGGGAAGCTGGTGAAGCGGTGCTGGTGGGCGAGGCGTTCGACTGAGATGTGAAGAACGAAGCGGAAAGAAACCGGTGCTGGCGTAGGCGGAATCCGGGATAGCTGATATCTGTATCTGGTTGCTATTGCTGGTGGCGGCAGTTCTAGACTCTAAGTTGGGTGAGCTGGTGTTTCTTCGTGGCGGGATATTGGAAGATGCAGATGGGTCCATCGTCACCAAAGCAGAGGCATGGAAAGTGGGTAGAGGGGAGAGAAAAGAACGGGGAAACGGGAGATATAAAAATAAGGAAGGAACAGTATGATCAGAACGATCAGGAAGAAGGAAGAAGGAAGAGAGGATGTCAAGGAAAGATCAAGATATCAAAAGACGAAACAGAAATAAAGCTGCGGGAATGGAAACAACAAAGAAGATAAATAAAAAAAACAAAGAGGCAGCTCAAAAAGAAAAGAAAACGAGAAGCAGAAAAAGGAATCAAGGAATCAAGGCCTGCTTGATGCTTTGGGGGATTTTCGTCCGCAGAAGAAGGTTACGTACAAGTGAGAGAGGAAGTGTAGTCCGTAGATGTGAAAGGTGAAGAAGAGGGAGAGGAGGCGATGTGCTTTGAAGCTGGTTCTTGTTGATCCTGGAGGAGTTGGAGGAGGCGAGGTCGACTTATATGTTGACGAAGGCGACGATGTTTGTGTCTGGCGTGAGAGACGTTGGTGATTGTTGGTAGATGTGAAGGTTGAAGACACTGGTTGAAGGTCGAGGTTGAAGAAGGAGAAGATGTAAGAGTTGAGGAGGGACAAGGAAGTGGGAGAAGAGAAACTCAAATAGTTGTTTTGAGATTTATAAAAGAAGTAGACTGACGGGAAGGGGAGGATCGATCCGAGTTTAAGAAGAAAAAAGAAAAAGTGCAAGGCTAATGATATATAGAAAAGATAGAGAGAACGGTGTGTAAGAGAGGGGGGGTGTGGGTTAAGACGTGTACTTGTAGTGTGAAGGTGGAGGAAGAAGGGGAGACAGGCACAGATATATGTTTTGGTCAACGGTGGGGAGGTCCCGGGAGAGGTGAAGTTTGTTTCTCAGCCTCAGGTAGAGTGACCACTGGAGTGGGAAGGTACACGGGTGGTATTTAAATTTTTCTGGGAAACGAGAAGGCGGTGGTAGGGCAGTAGAGGCAGGGTGTAGGGTGAGGTAGGGGCCAGTAGGGGCAATTAGTCGGGGCAGTAGGGCGAGAGTAGGGGCAGTAGGGGCCAGGCTTGTTAGAGAAGAAAGAGGAAGAGGAATAGGTGGGACCGGACAGGGAATAGCAGACCACTACGTTGCTCAGATCAGTCCAGTGCTGGTTAGTGTTTGGACAGCTAGATCTATTTCTGTGCCTCGAGTTTTGTGTGGTTTTTTTGTGTGTTGTTTTAGTTTTGTTGTTGTTCTTTACGTGTACCTTTTTTTTTTTTCTTTTCGTTCGTGCTGTTGCTGAGATCATGACCGTTGGGAATTGGTTTGTTGCAATCTGTGATGCTTCTTCTTTCTGTTTGGGTCTTGTGACTTAAGCTTGGATAAAGAAACAAAGTATTAAAGTTGCCGCAAGACACTGCATGTTGGGGACAGAATATTTATGAAAGAAGATGAGAATGTGTAATGGGGTGTGGCATGTATGTGCACGTTGCAACTACCCAGAGACTTAGATGAAGGGGGAAGGACAGGAAGCAGACAGGAAGAAATAATGCAATAAGAACATCGGCAGCAATTAGAAGAGTACTTCGTAAGATGCACTTGCTGACAAGGAATCGAGTACTCCGTACATACCAACAAGATGAAGATCTAAAGAAACAAGCTACGGGCTGGAGTGCGCATGTGTTGGCGTGCGTGAAAACGCGGAAAGGGGGGGGGGATTCGAGCGTGTAAGTGGCTTGTATCTTAGTGGTGCGGCCTGGGCTGGCCTCAGGATCAGAGGCCACGGCTCAGGCCTCTTGCTCTGGTCCAGGGGGGGCGCCATAGCCATGGCAGCAGGTAGGCTTGGGTGCTTTGTGTGCTGTTTGGTTATTTATGACGAGGCAGAAGGGTCCCTCGTGGCTCTAGTTAGGCAGGTAGACCGGCCAGGGCCCAGGCAGGGCAGGACATATCGGTGGTGACTCTGATGACCGGGTGGGTTGCAGGCGTGAGAAGATACCAAGATGCAAAAGCATTGCAATTGTGGGCTCTGAGCCGCGGGCGAAGGCGGCAGGCAGGGACAGGCACGTTTGGGACATTCTGAAGACAAGACACCAGAAAGATAGACGATTGTGTGTGGCCGGCGCTGTATTAGTGGGCAGGCATGTCAGCAGAGTGGTATGCGAGTGAAAGTGAATGGTTAGTGGAACAGAAAAGAGACGCGCGAGAATGGTGGGTTTGCTAGGCCGTGAAGGGGGGCTGCGTGAGAGTGGAAGGGGTAGGGATGGGGGGAGGGGGGGTCTTCTCCAACGATGGGGGGTGAAGATAAAAGCCAGAAATGACAGGGGTGTCGTGGAAGGCTAAGGCTAAGGCTGTTTGGGTTCACATTGCCAACGGCCCTACAAGGGTGAGGGTGTGGGCAGATGGGAAGGATTTAGAAGGGGAATAGGAAGGGGAGAAGGGGAGAAGGGGGGCGTGTAAGGTGGTTAGACGGTTGACAAAGGGTAGGGACTGGAGAATATGAGGAGAATAAAATAAAACAGAAATAAAAGGACAAAAAATTGAGCTAAAGAAAAGCAAATGGGCAAGGAGCATACAAGCAACGTCGAATCGCACATCGCTCATATGCATTGCGAGATATTGCGTCCGTGCAGTGATGGTAAAGGAGGAGCGAGAAAAATCCAAGCAAGTTGACAACTTTACGACACTTGTGTATTTGGGTTCTTGAGCGTTTGGCGTGCTTTGTGATTATGGTTGTTGATGGGCAGGCTACCGGGCCCTGGGATAAAGACGGGATAGCAACAATGCAATTTGAGTTTTTGGGTTTTGCGTTCTCCCTATTTGCATTCTGTGATCGACCGGTTTGATGCCCATGGTTCGACCAGTGAAAGGGGGAGAACAGCGAAGGAAAAGAAAAGACGAGCTCGAGGGGGATCTTCCGTCGAAGCTGCACATCAGTTGATGTCGTAGGGCAGGACAGTGGGCGGAAAGAGATATTCTACTTGCTCGCACCCAAATATCGCCGGTGTCCCTGCCGCGCGCCACACGGCTGCCAAGAGCCAGGCTGAGGCGCTGCATGTCGGCCGTCACCCCGAGAAGGGGGGATACAACGGTAGCAGGACCTTGCCGTCATTATTGTTTGCTTGTATTGTCTTTATTGTCTTTATTGTTTGTGATGAGGTGACGTTGTGTTTTTCTTTGGAGGGGTGTTAATTCCGCAGTGTCCTTTGCTCGGACAAATGACCCCAATTGACGCCCATGATACGAGGCAGGAATCGCATTTGATCTCGATATTGCGTGCGTGGGGTGGGTGTAAGTGGGCGAGGTGGGCTTGTGTCCGAATGTCTACTTGTGAGTCGACAAACCGTGCCGCCGGGCAGGCAGAAAAAAGACGATCAAAAGGCCAGACCTCAACTCAAGGCCGGGCCGCGACCATCCACCTTGCGGAGTAATACGTCCCAGATCAAAGTTGGCGGCGGCCATTGTTCTTTGGAGTTTTGCGATCGAGAGTCGAGAGTGGCCCAGACGTTGAAAAGGAAGGATGCGGGATGCGCCAGAGACATTTGGAAGCGCCAGCCACGCCGGCCGCGACCGTGGGCCACAAGGCATAGGATATGAGTTGGTCAGCCATTTGCGGTAGTATATCGCAGAGTGAAGCAAGCTCCGGGGTGGAATAAGACCAAGTAAACAAATGAATGAACAGATGAACTGGCCGAAAACATTGACCCCCAAATGGGGAAAAGACGCGAGGGTTCTCTGCCGTCCCAGAACTTACAGTGTGCAGTGTGGTTAATTTTCTGCCTTGTTTCCTGTCTTCCAGTATTGTTTCTGCTTCGCCTGGGCTGTGCCGCTGGTTTCACGTTGTTCTTTTTTGTCATCTGCCGTGCACAGATACGGAGTATGTGAGTGTGCAATGTGGTCCTCGTCGTCTTCTTTTTTCCTGTTCTCGACCAAAGAGCTGGTCCACTCTGTTGGTATGGCACCACCCAGCCGTTCTTGTCTCCGTCATCCGCGGCAGGTCACAGTCGCAGTGGTAGTCGTCGTAGTCATTCTGTCGTAGTCAAACTGGGACGCGGACTGGGACGGCAGGCGGACGAGCAAGCACTGATCATCGGATCTTGTCTTGCCTGCTCCGTGCTCGCCGTCTGTCATTGTTTTCTTTTGCCTGTTCTTTTTGCCCTTTTTTGGTCGTGTCTTGTCGTTTCTTGTCGTGCTCGTTCGTCAGTTGCCAAGCCTGTCTCGCCTGCTTGGCTTCTGCTCTGGTTTGACAAATGAATAAGCGGGCTTATCCTCTTTTGTTGGCTCGGTTGGGTTTTGGGTGCAGATTGTCCAGATTGCCAGAAACTGCCCTTTCTGGCAGTTTGCGACCGGGGTATGAAAAGTCGGGGTGAATCAACAGCTAGGCGCTGTGATTTGAGTTTTTTTTTTTCCCTTGGTGTGAGGGGATTGACAAGAGTATCATCGTGTAATATTGGTGTCTCTGAAAAGAACGGGATACCAGAATGAAGCTCGAAAATGGGTTGTCAAGTCTACGGTCAAGGAAAAGGGGCGGTCAACAGAAAGAAGCCCCTTTTTCGAATACATACCGTGTTGTGAGGAAGGAGCATTAAGGTCAACAAACATTATGCACAATTGAAGAAGGAGCGACTGCACTCATACTCCGTACAAAATATTACAATTCTGGAAACAACAGCACTTCCGATCAGGTAAGAGCAATCGCGATGTTTACTTTGCAGCTTCCTCGATTGTGCACTTTCCTGCATTGTCGCTCTTTCCTTGTCTTCCCCTCTTCTCTTATTTGTCAGTTGTCTTGACTCCCTGCCTGTTTGGGCTGTCAGGCCGTTGGCTGGAGATATGTCCTGATGGGGAAGGATCGCGGCAAAAAAGGGCAGAACAAGGAGGAACAGACGCGCTGCTGCTGGCTGTAGGGCGCCAGGGCGTCTACGTGGGTTGGGTTGGGTTGTGTGGTTGGGACTGGATTTGTGGGTGGTGGTGGTAGTGGTGCCTGCATCGTGCCTTCCCCAGTCTTATTCAATGTATGTCGTAGGCCAGTCCCTCTCTTTCATCTTTTTTTTCCCTCGCCTTCCGTTCTTGCCTTCGCTTTCCCCTCCTCTCCCCTCATCTCCCCCATCGCTCTTGCCGCGCCCTCCAATTCGTTCACAAACGACAAGGCGAACGGAGGTTGCAGTTAGGGCCACCGTTCTAACTTGTAAAATGTCTAAATGCCCCAATTTCCGTTATGGCGTCAGTTTCGGCGAACGGTCTTCTTTTTTAGCGAGAACGAAACGGCTGCTCTTTTCCTTTTCCATTTCCTGACGTCTTGCTCTTGCCTGCCTTTTCCTGTCTCTTTTTTTTTCCTTTTCAGCTCGCACACGCTAAATCGAGGCCAAGATGGCTAGCAGTTTCTATTGATAGCCAGCGAATGCTGAAGAGACAGGAAAGACTGCAAAATCAAGCACCACAAAAGAGACAAAAAAGATCCCTGTCCACGCTACAGTAGGGCCGCAGCACGCAGGCAGTGAAGGTGGAAGTGAAACTGGGGCAGCGTCTGGCGACTATCCCGGTGAACAAATGGAAAATGGAGAGAAGAAAAATACTTAGTCGCGGTGAATTAATAAGAAAATAGAAAATAATAGACGAATAAGAAAAGTGTAATACGACATAGAAGAGGAGGAAAATAACAATAGCCCGGCCGGTCATTGACAAGCGCTACAACGTCCAACACCAACTACAGGAAATAAAAGGAATAAAAGAAGGCGGTTGAATCGGCAGCGACGGCGTTGGCGCTTGTTTTGCACTTGTCAATGGGCGGTCTGTCAAAAGCGTCAAGAAGCGTCATAAAAGCGTGCTTTAAGGTTGACGGTGGCGAATAAAGAACGACACCAACTGTCACAGACACCACGCAGGGCAACCAGTCAACAAAAGTACTTTTGCACGGCGTGGTCTAGGGTTGGGCCGATCCCGTTCTAGGTGAATCATTCGAGGAGAATGACAAAAAGAAAAGAAAGAGGTTAAAAAGGGTGTTAAAGAGAGGTGTAAAAAAGGTTCAAAAAGAAACTGTTGCAGAAGAAAAAGAAAGCAGCTGCGTAAAGCCGTCCAATGACAACACAGCACACGATCTCAACAAAAGGACCATCCTAAACAGATCGAGGCTGGTCGATCCCGGGGAAGACACCGAGGGTACTGAATTGCAGTCGAGATATTTTGGAGGTGCACAGTAATTTTGCTCGAAAACGGCCAGTTTGACAGTCCAACGGAGCCTCGAGTTTCGAGTTATTACGTCGTACGTTGTGCATTGTATTACTAGCCAGTCTGGATGACAAACATCGGCGACTTTTCCATCGTCCTTGTCCAAATTATGGTATTTGTCAGGCTGTGCCATCGGCAAAACTTTAACCAAGATAATCCGGCAGCCTCGACCAGAAACAAGGGACTTGAACAGCCGTTGAAGCAACGGGAGTTTATTTCATTTTAATTCACCCTTTTTGCTCTTATCCACGTTACGACGACAAATAATCAAATAGTGCTGCCTTGAGCCTTGACAGCGGCAAGGGAAGCGAACCATTGCGGGAGAATAAGGTCAGGGGACCAGGGTGCATCGGGAGAATAAAGAAAAGGACTACGGAGTAGAATGCTATTGACAACCAACAAAGATCTATCACACTGTAGGCAACGTTGAAAATATGGGCTGGGAAAGGCAAAGGCATCTTCCCTTACATTGACTCCCTTGGTCGGTAACAAGTTCCATGCAGCTGGATGAGACGGGCGGGAGCACGTCCAAAACGGGTGTTATGGGCGTTATGGGCGTGTAAAAGGTAAAAGCGTGGTGTGCTTGTGCGGCACGGGAAATGGAGAAAAGATTGAAAAGAGTCACGAACCGTTCAACCGTTGAACCATTTGGTGCAAGCCACGCGGTGACTCGAGCAAGCGGTAAGGCAGAAGCTGAGGCCTGTCAAACGACTGTACGGAGTACACAGTAGTATTGTAGACAAATGATATGGTTGTCACAAAGGAACGAAGCATCGTGGCCATTGCCATCGCCATTCACATCTCCATTACCACCACTTGACTGGACCCATCGACGACCCGGGAAAAACGAGCAGGAGCGCGTGTGTAAGGCGTAAGGCGTAAGGCGGATTGTCGATCCACGATGGCATCGCGAGATTCACCGATGGACTACGCCGATTGCAACAGCAGAAAAGAAACCAAAAACCAAGAACAAATGCAAGCAACAGCTTCATATTGCTACAGTGTCCTCCGTCGACTCCGGCTACTACAACTAAATTGCCAAGAATAGAAACCGATCCAGATCCTGGCTGTGGCTTGTTCCCGTCCACCTTGGACTGCTACTTGTATTACGATTTGGTCATTTTCTGTCGCCAGCCATTGCCAATGCCTGCCATTTTAATGAGAGATTATTAACCATTGTCTGGCTTCGCTGCGACGGCGTACGGAGCACTGCGGGGCAGAGAAGGCTGTGCAAAAGCAAAGTAACCAAAATATCCAGAGGTTACAGAGCTGGTAAAGTAACAGGGCAGTGGTCGCAGGCCAGACCGCCTAAATGAAAGCAAAGTTGCAGTAATACCGGTGCTCTCACAGTGGTGGCAGGATTCTGACTAACACTAACATCGTTTCGGCTGCTCGTAAGATACAGCACAGCAGACATTAGAGTCTAACTGTATTTACTCTGCCGGCGGATGGTGGGCATGATGGACGCAAAATAGAGTGTTAGGCCTGGAGAGCAGAGGAGACTTGAAGTACACAGTAGGGCAGGATGCAGATCCCTGCTGGACAAGCAGAAAGCACGAAATGGCGGGTGAAAACCCAGCGAGGAGGTTTATGCTGGGCTGTGTTTGGTTATTTGATATTCAGTGCGAGGAAGAATAACAGTCTTGGTCTGCAAGTCGCACAACTACGAGCACCAGCATGTAGACAGCCGGCCTGCATGACGTCTGTTGCATGAGGTACAGATGAACTAAGTCAGGAAGTGCGTTGCAGGTCTAAAACCAGAAGGCACATAAAGAACATAAAACACAAAAATCAAATAAATTTGACGTGTTGCACTGGTGAGATACAAGCACACGTGCGAGTACTTTTGCAAGCAAGAAAAAAAAAAGAAAACCGGGGAGATAATCGACAGGCGCATATCGGCATCGACACGGCACAATAAAGGAGCCGGTCGAGCAGGGAACATGAACATAGAAAAGAAGAGACCCCAAAAGAAAGGAAACATTGCGCGAGTCGCTAGTCGCACAGTTTTGGGCTGGGCTTTGAAGCTAGAATTAAAGATGGAGTTTAGAGATGAAGGGAAAGGGAAGAAAAGGGAAGGAAGAAAAAACCGTTTGATGGCGCTAGCTCCTAGTGAGATAGGCGAGCAGGGGTGGTTTCAAAATAACTGTGTATGAAGGCAGAAAAAAAAAGACAAATGAAAAAAACGAGGTCAAAAAAATGGTCAAAAAGGGCTGGCTGGGCTGAACAGTGGGGTTGGTGTCAAAGTGGATGGAGGTTTGACGTGTTAGTGTGTGAGATAGTCGCCGAGAGAAAAGACGCCGTCAGAAAGCAGATGGACCAGGAGATGACGAGATGGAAAAGAGAGCAGGCGGACCAGACCAGACTTTGCCATGTCCA
Organism: Sporothrix pallida; assembly: GCA_021396235.1. NCBI lineage: Eukaryota > Fungi > Ascomycota > Sordariomycetes > Ophiostomatales > Ophiostomataceae > Sporothrix > Sporothrix pallida. The sequence goes on from WNYG01000029.1 coordinate 335,548, forward strand.
TCACCGCCGAGACAAGACGAAACAAAATAGGGCAGGTAGGGCAGGCACCAGGAGAAAAGGAAACAAAGAAAGTCGTCTCCCCATAGGGCGATCCAAGAAGAAACGGACAAGAAAAAGAAAATCTCAGAAAGACGGGGGAACCTGGTCGGAAGACGGGCGCAGCACCGAAATGGTGTTTATCGGATAGTGACAAGCAGGTGGGTGGCACGTGTGGGTTACGAAATATATGGTGATATACTTTACATGTGATATTGTTTCTGATCATGTACGAGAACTCCATAGTTTGGATGGTATTTGAGTTTCGTGCTGCGTGCTCTGGTTGGCTTGTTCGGTTTCATTCTGAATTTATTTGATTTTGATTTTCCAGTTTTCCAGTTTTTTGTTTTGTTTCTTTGTTTTGCGTTTTGCGGTTTCCTGCCAAGTCCAAAAGTGGTATATCTGGCGGCTGTTATTTGGAATTGGGGCGGTGCATTGGGCTCGCTAAATGAATGGCCAGACGGTGAAGGGTGAAAAGGCGGCAGACAGACCGTTGTGACAGGCCTGCTGTGCCAGGCCATTGTGCCAGAATATGAAATTATGAATTAAACCTTATAAATAATTGTGTGCTGTATGCGCAGGGTTTTATTTGCATTTTTTGTCTTTCCCTTCGGTGTATCTCATCACACATCACCAACCAATGTCATTCCCAAGATCCGCCCTATGGCTGCACATCGCTTATTTGTAGGATGTATGTCGGTACACAGGTAGCTGGTTTTCTAGTTTTCTGGTAGCCTTTTTTAATATTTTTTCCTCTCTGATTTTTTTTTCTTTTTTGAAAAGATGGTCTACCATTCTCTCTCGAAGCGCCGTGCCGGTGTCGTACTCTTCCTTCTTCCTTCTCTCTCTCTCTCGTTCCCTTCTGCCGTCGACCCAAAGAACTGCAAAAAGGCCCATTCCTTTCCCGCATTCCTTTGGGGCTCCTTGCGAGCCGCTCGTACGGAGCGATTAGACGCGCTGGGCTGGGAAGAAGAGGAGGGTGGCTGCTACGTTGAGACACGAAAGGGCTGCAGGAAGAGGGGGAAAGGATGAGAGAAAGGGGAAAGAGGGACGAGGGGGACAGAAGGATAGGAAGACGACATGTATATTGTAGCTCGGGGTAAAATATGTCCGCTGGAGGAAAAAAAAGAAACGAAGCGAAAAGAAAATGAACAAGAAAAAAGACAGCCCATTTACGACGTTCAAACGAATGAAAATCAAAATTTACGAGTGTCGATAATCGGTCGAGGACAGGAGACCAGATGTGCGGTTGATGTTTCGTTGTCTGTGGAGAAGCGGAAGAGCCTCATAAAATTACTAAGAGGCAGAGAGCAAGAGAGAAAAAAAAGGAAAGTGGAAAGAAAATGGACGGCGAAGAGTGAGAATCTGAAAAGAGAAAGACAGGCGAGACAGGGACTGAAAGCAGGGGACGAGACAAGACGACAAACGTCGAGAGAACCCAAAAAACCCCACCTGTGTCGATACCTTTCGCTTGACACCCATGAACTGGCTTGACTGGCTTGGGTCTTGGGTCAAGATTGAGAACAATACGACGGCAGCAGTGAGAAGTGGTACAAACGAGCGCATGGCCATGGAGGCAGAGAGCAAAATGCAACAGAAAACAAGTTGGCGATGGCCACCTGTCACCCAATCGCCCCAGCCTTGAACAGCACGACCCGAGTGACGAAAAAGAACAATCTCACCCCCAGATTGGGCAGGCGGAAAGCGGAAAGACACAGCACAGTCACATCACCAGTCAGCAAGTCACCACTCAAATTGAGAGTGCGTTCACAGTATTACGACGTACATACAAACGGATAATAAAGGCACAAAAAATACAAAAATACAAAAATCGCTCCCGCAATATCCGCCAAAGATAGCCAAGGTAATCGTCTTACGCCCGCCACGGCGGAGCAGGAAACAGTGGGAGAAAATGGTAGAGTTGAAACAAAAAAAGTAAAATGCAGAAAGTCAAAAGAGGAAATAAGTAGTAAGTGAAAAAAACGGAATACTACGACGGAGACAACACTCGAGTCCGAAGCTGAGTCCGACCTTCGTTCGCCGTAGAGACAAAAGAGAAGGAGGCTGCGAGGTGTTGGAATTTCAACGAATGGCAAGTTCCGTTTTGCTGTTGTTGAATTGACAAAGTACCGCCTTGCAGTGTGTTTGATTTCTTTCCTTTTCGGTCACGGCCTGCATATGAGGGATAAAGAAGAGCCACAGCATTCATGAAATTCAAAGAAATATACAGCAAAAAAAAAAAAAAGAAGGAAAAAACAAGTATGAAAGACTCATGGGAATGCCTCGCAACTGCAATGTAGACACACAGACAGAGCACTACCTTCCTGTCTTGCTTCGGTCAATTTTTAGAGAGTCTTGCGCAGCATCGGTGAAAGTTGTCGAGACGCAGATTCCCCGCGGCCGATATTGTCCGTTACAGTGTTAGAAAAGCCCGAGAAGCACGGGGAATGGACGCTGGTCCCAAAACAGGCAATAGTCGGACATAGTCCGCCCTGGTCGCCTTTTCTTCGTCTTTTTTCGCGCGACGGTCCCCGAAGGCTCGAGCTTGTTAAAGCCCAATGATCGAGACAGAGAGTGTTCAAGGACATCATCCCAAACAAGGAGCCCAGCCCGGCGCGCGCGGCTTGCGTCATTACAGTGGCAGAGTGGGCGCAGGACAGCAAACAGCACAGATACAAGCAAGGAAAGAAAAGTAAAAAAGAAATTCATAGGGGACATCGACTGACCAGTCAGCGTCCAGGCCACCACGAACAGCCTTCCATTTTTGGTCTTTGGTCGTCTTTGGTCTTGTTCTCTTGTCTCTGTCAGTCCCCTGCCCTGCCCGCGTGTTTTTCTGGACCGTTTTGCCGCCTTGCCTTTGGCAGGGGTTTCGGTCAAAGTGACCATCGAGCCTGGCAGCCCGGTTTTAGCACCCGTCCTTGTGCCACTTGGGTGGCAGAGTGGCTCGAGTGGCACCCAAGAAAAGGGAACATGGCTATGGCACTAACCTGCTATTGTCGACCCCTGTCCATAGGGCGCCCCGTCTCACTCTGCAGATCTCACAGTCACTCTCCAGTCATTTTTCTGTGTTTCTCGGTCACTCAACCATTCGCTCGCACCCGAAGCATAACGCTTTTCCAGGGCTCGAGGAGCTTTTAGAGCTTTTAGGGCCACAGGGCCTCAATGACAGTGGGGTGGTGGAGCGGCTACAGGGGTTGCTCGTGGTTTTTTGGTTTTTGGTGTCTCTTTTCTTGAAAGAATGAAAGACGAGTCTTAAATGACAAGATTTCTAGCCTCAACAGGTCCCGCTGTACGCAGATCTCGGGGTCTGACAAGGCTCCATCGTCATCTTGACTTTGATATCGACGGCGATTGTTTGATATTTTTGTCGATTGTGGGATTGTGGCCTCGTTTTTCTCATGTTCGCCTGTTGTTGTTTTCGTTTTCTACCTTTTTCTACTTTGTCTTCTCCATCATCATCTCCATCTCGTCATGTCTATCATCACCATGATCCTTTCACGCCTCGCCGATTGGCGTATATCCAACGGCGGTTTTAAGGCGTGCATTTTACTTCATTCATTTTAAAATGACTACGTATTAGTCTCGGCCACTACTTGTTGAAGCTTCTCCATTCAGATGCACTTTCACGTCGTAAAACTGCCAGCACAGACTCAAAAGATCGTACGTCGTACGAGTTCAGGCAATCTGCAAACACGTTGCGAGCTTCCATTTTCTTCTAGTGCCGTGGCCCGGACTCTCGCCTAGCCCTATTCTCACGTCGTCGCCGTTTCCCGTGTCTCGATGCACCAGGAAGTCTTGTTGAAGTATCCATCGCCATCTCCAATATGGAACATTTCCCGTGCCAAGTAACTCACAATGTCCCATCACATCGCCACAGCGGTTTGAGGCTGCAAAGCTACCAAGCTCCGGATAGTTTTGTTCCTTCCCTTGCCTATCATCATGTCCATTATTTTGACTTTTGACTTCCTCTCTTTCAATTTTTCCCTTTCCTCACTCTTCTTTCTCTCCATAAACCCCTGCACGCCGCGTGGAAGACGGAGCTTGCGGCGGAGACAAGAAACGGCCCAAAAAGTACGAGTATCTCTATCGGGCGGCATCTTTTCCGTCTTCTCTTTGACTGAGTGTGTTGTGTGTCTCTTCGTCAGGTTTGGGGATTGTAGTCCTGTTAAGTCTTAGTCTTTATTTTTGTTTCGTTCCCGACATCTCGAGCCCTTGTTTTTTTAACTTGTTTCCTCTCGGCTGTTTTGCTCTTTTCGAGTAGCCGCAGGGCCAGTTCGGCAAGCATCTGTGCAAGTGTGAAGTACGTCGTACTGTACGTTGTATGTCGCCGTAAAAATTATGTGCTGAACAATATGCAGGCTGGTTAATGGACACACAAGGCACCCCGAATCTCGAGGACCGGGTTAGGAAACACAGAGCCGGCAGAGTGCCTGTCAATGGGACGCTGTTAGCGAGTAGCGTCACATTGCGGCGGTTGCGAGAGAACAGGCATAGAACGGGCAAAACGGGCAAAAAGGGCAGAAGGGGCAGAAACCAGAGCCAGAGACACAAACAACAGGTTCAGTGCAACGCAAGCACGGTGACAGTGATTTTGCTGGGCCGTCTGGCCGGCGGCCTTGTCTTTCTGTGCCGGTTCCTGGTCGAGCTTGGCCACTCATGTTTCTCTGTTTTCTTTCGTTTCGTTAGCTTCTTTAATTTTCTTTGATTTTCTCTGATCTCCCCTGGCATCTTGGGCCTCTTCTCTGACTGTAACAGCAATATCTTGCGATCTGGTTCGTCGGCGTGGCTGTTCCTGGCTCCTTTGGCCAAGCCACACTTCCACTGCAAGACTCTTAACGGCCCTTTTTTGTTCCTCGTCACCGTTAATTTGCTATTCTTTGCCTTTTCTTCAGTAGTCCTCGCTATTCTTCAGCACGCACGCCACAACGGGGAGAACCCAAAACAGCGGCGCGAGGCGTTTTTTGTTGCTTCTTCAGTGGTGCTCTGTTGTTTATTGTTCCTTCAAACCAAACTATCTTCAAAGTCGCAAAGTCACAATCAACGCTCCGACCACTTCCAATTTCCACGTTTTCTCATCACCCGAATCACTCCAGTCGTCCTGGGCCGAGGATCCCGTCTCTTCTCTTCTTCATCTTGTTTCTGAATAATGCATCTCACATCTTGATTACGTAGACTCTTAGTTGGTGCGATCGGGACATTGGGCACGTTTTTCCTCCGATGCTCGACCGTTTCTTTCTGCTTTCCTTGCTTCATTCAGGTGTCTTTGCCTCTTTGCCTGAACCTGACACCCTGGTAATCTCCCACTTTGTGCCGCTTTGCTCTCTCTCATTGGCTTTCCCCAGCTTTCTTAAACCGCTACGGACTTCTCCGTGACACTAACAACGGTGCCACACCCACTAACACCACTAACACTGCTAGCAGTGTCAATAATAGGCTAGCGCACCGTTGCAACAGCTAACGTTTGCCAGCCTGTCCGTCTCCTCTTTTTATTTATTTTTATTTTTTATCTCCTATTTTTTAGATTTTTATCTGCTTTTCTCCCTTCAACCCTGTCAGTTTTGTTGCAACGAAAATGGGGCTCTTGCCCACTGCTCGTGTACCAGCAAAATGCCAACAAAGTGCCAGCTCACACAAGCTCACCAACTCCTCTGTAAAATTCTTTTTCTTCTCTTCTGTTCTGCTTACGAAACTCCGTCCGGTTCCCCGTCCTATCCTTGACGGATAACCCGTGGAACACTTTTATCACATCACCCTCCAAGGCCCCCCTGCTCTCCTTACTCATCTCACTTGGTGTGAACAGACTCACTCACACATAAACCCATATAATAAACCCCACACGATATACGGAAGATACGAAGAGCCGGGCACTGTCAGGGGGCCCCCAAAAGGTAAAAGGTGGAGGTGAGAGTGCGGAATGGAGGGAAGCAAGACGAGAGATGGAAGCAATGCGAGGCCCGGAGACAAGAGCCTCTCAAGTCCGTGTAGGAAGCACCCTGCAAAACAAATCAAGACAGACAAGAGGCAAGAGACGTATGAATCAGGGGACAAGCGAAGGAAGAGAAAAGCGGCCAAGGAACGGAGGACGGAATTCGGAAAGGAATAGGGCAGACAAAGGGAGGAGCGAGCTACTAGAGGAAGCTATCAACAGACCAAGCTGCAAGCTGCAACGACGGACGACCTAGCCTCTTGGGCAGATGCAAGAAAGAAAGAAAAGAAAAGAAAAGAGAAAAAAGAACCGCCAAATGGCCGATCATCCGATTTCGTGCGAGATTTGATTTTGCATTCACATCCAGCTCTTCTGAGTGCCAGGCCTCTGGGCACTTGACAAGAATCTTGTTTGGTTTGTCAGTGTGTCTGGCTGCCTGACCGGCGCCTAATTTGTCCAATGGAAAATCAGGGCGGATAACCCGACCAAAATGATGGAAAGGCAAGCACACTAACCAAGCTGTTTTTTTTTTTTTTTCAAAAGACTACGCATCATCTACGGCCAGTTTTGCCGATGTGCTAAGCCAACTTGGCCGTTTGGATGCCCTCTTGTTGATTTTACTGTCTGCATAATCTACGAAAATAGAGAGGCAGAAATTCGTCTGAAAATATTTGAAAATAGACAAAGAAAACAAATAACAACGGTCAATACGGTCTGTCCGGGGGGCAGCCAATGGCTATGCATACCTGGGGCAAGGCTGGTAGGCGGTTATGTAAGGTGAAGCACGTGTGGCTGGGCAGAAGAGAAGAAGAAAAAAAGGAACAACCGCCCGTTTCCCTCACCTTCTATTTCTTGACCTTTATGGGAGGCCCTGGGGTGACCTCCCCAGCCACACCTGCTGGGCCAGGGTCTTGTTGGCCGAGATCTCTTCGGCTGGGCTGGTCAGGATGGCCTTCCTATCAGGCCAGAGGGTTGACCACTGAGCATAGCCCTGTGAGTGCAAGGCTTTCTTGGCTATTTTGAACCATCTGAACTTGTGTCGACTTGTGGCTGGTGAAAACGGCCTTGGACTCAATGCAAACGTGTCTCTCTACAGTTTTGGTATTTTACGAGATGTTTTTTAGTGTACTCTCAGGCCTTTTTCAAAATCGAAGAGAAGATTCAAAAATCACAATGCGTAGGCCGCATTGTCAAAAACAAAACTCGTACGAGATGAGAGTCATTGGCGGGGCACAGCAAAAATGAGTCCTTGATGTGAGGACAGCCATTGGCCGGCTCGGACTATGGACCGTTTCTGTCCTTGTGAAGATTATGCGGCGCAAAAACCAAAAACGCACGGCGCACTGTGAGGGCTGAGGGAGACTGGGGTGATCACGGTATTTTTCTGTATTTCCCGTGTTATTACAGGCACCATCTGTTGCTTGAAAATCAAAATATATAAAATAAAATAAAACCCAAAAAAACCAGCGCTATCCAGAGCCAAATGTAAATCAAAATACGAAGCAACGAAAACAGCATAAAGATAGGAAACTCATGTTCCGTCTCACACCGAAAATGCGGACACCAAATGAGTGAAAAATGCATGAGAAACGACATCGACCAAAATAATCTTACAACAAAATGAAAGAACAGAGAACAGACAATGGACTACTGCAGGCCGTTGCGAAAATCGCTTGGTGCATCGGGCTTGAAGCTGCATGCGGTTCTAGGCTCAGACAGACGAGAGCAGATTTGGGGTTTTCTTATTTAATTTTATTTAATTTTTGTGGTATGAGAAATATGAGAAATATGAGAAAAGCCTCTCTTTTGACATTTCCCCGACTTCTCGACACACAAACTCCAGCAAAACAGGTGAGGGCACACCCAAAAAGTTGCGGTCAAGTTAACAGACGTGATCCGAGTTAAAGAGCGGGGCAGCGGGGCAAGGAAAGGGACAAGAAAATACCCCAATTATTACTGTGTGCTGGAGCAAGGACGGAAAGGGCGCTGAAGAATAAGTCAGTCTATTTCATGCAGCTGGGGAGTCGGAGACTCAGGGCCTGGGCTGCACCTGCTGCAGGCTTGGCTTGTCCTGGCTTGCATGCTGTTGCATTTGCCCTGCAGGTGGACATGGACGTGTGGACATGGAAGGGACATGAAAAGGTGGGATGGTGGAGGCTGGAGGCTGGACCTGAGCCTTTTTGGTTCGGTTAAAGAAGGGCGGAAGGACGTGAGATTGGTGCTGAGAGCGGGTGCTGAGAGCTGGGTATGGAGAAAAGAGTGGTGAGAGATGGAGTACATCAGCTTGCATGTGTGGGACGTGAGACGGAAAGTATTGGATGAGATGAGAAGCTTCTTCGGAGAGTTAAAATGCTTCAGAAAATACAATTTGATAACATAAGCATTTTGAAGAGTTTTTGTTTACTACAGTAGACCTTTCAATTGTCTCGTTGTTAAATAGAATTAAAAACCGGGTTTATTTTGAATTATTTACGATGGCTGCTCACTTGTTTGGTTTATTTTGAAAATTAACGGTGAAATGTGTCCTTATTTTTTGTGAAAATACAGTAGAATCTAAAACCAGACAAGGAATTATCTCAACATGTGCCATGAAATAAAAATAAAAATCAAAACACCATGTCCAGACATGAATCAAACGAGTATTATTTCCACATGTTGCATGTTGTATTGCTTGCCCAAATTGCCGCGTTTGGGGGCCAAAAATAAAGAGAGCGAGACGTAAATACAAATGGCGGAGACCGAGGGCATCACTCAAAGACAACATGGCACCACACAACTCGGTTGATTCGGCTGACTCGGGCATACTGAGAATGACGATAACCGTGTATGTTGCGTTGACGTTGACTTTGATGTTGGCCAGACACAACGTCGCCGAATGCACATGCCACACACTGACAGGCTGTTGTACCTGAGATTCATCGTGATATTCGCCTTGATATCCATTTATGTCCGTCTCGATATTCAATCTACGCCCGGCCGCCCAAAACCACTCAAAAACACATGGCCACTGCGTCTGCCAAGGGCCGTTGGCCGTTGATAAAAAAGACCGAGAAAGATAAAAAGGACAAAACGACAGAAAAGTCGGGGAACGAGGACACCGTGGGGGCGGAAAACAAACAAGGCCGGGCATCATGAGAAGCAAAACAGGCGAGTTTTGTCACAACGAAGTATTAATGACACAATAAGAGACAATAGGCAAAGAACTACATCGCCGTTTGGGTCCAAACGCCAAGACTGGACAAGGCAACAGCTGTGAACCGGGCACGACCCAGAATAGCTCTTTGGTTTTTGGTGGTAGCACTTTACAACTTTGCAGCAAACCCTCACCTCGTTCTCGCTTCACATTATTGCCTATTTCTGTGCCGCAGTGACTTGTCGGGGTACGCGATCCGCGTTGTGGTTCGGTGGTTGGTTGTGCAGGTTTCTTTGGAGGTGCTCGGACGGAAAGCTCCCCTCGGTACTGGTCCCTACAGGGTAGCAGCAGAAAAGCAGCAAATGGGGCAGCAAAATGGAGCACAAGAAACAGCACAGTGTTGTAGAGTTACAGTGGAGGGGCACAGCTTACTTTCTGCCCTGATGACAGAGATTGTGGTCATCCAGGCAAATAGAAAAATCGACTGTTGTTGATGGCAGTACGACGTGCTTGTACGGGTATTATCTTTCATGAATTATTTGCTTGTTCACTTGTTTAATCATTCAAAAATCTAGTGATTGTTCCTCATCACTGCGCATCATCGCTCAGCCTCGATTGTGCAACGGGAGCGAAATTCAAATAAAGACAAAAGAATAGTGATATGTCGAGCTGTGTAAACACTCACGGGAAAGATCAACAGTCCGCGAAAACGTGCGGGACAAGTAGATAGGTAAAACCATAAAAAGCATGTGGTCAATGACGTGGGTGGGGTGAAGACAATGGCAGTTGGCAGTTATGCATCGTCGATAAAAAGAAAGGGCAAAAAATAGAAATAAAAAAGAAACAATGTCAGCATGGGCAGTGAAGTGTGGGAAATCTGGCAAAGTGAGGCGGCAGAGGCTGTCTGACGAACGCGAGCGGGCGAATCGGGAGCGAGGATTCGTCCTTGCTCTTCTTCTTGTCCTGCTGTCTTGCTTTCTTGTGTTAATATCGAGTGCGTCGTACCTGTAAGTGAGATTTCGAGGTACACACCTCGACAGTGAGCCGATGCGGGTTGTGGATGTACCCCTCTTTTTCGACTTTTACGGTTTAATAAGTACATCCAGAACAGCAACGAACCGTCTGTGGCTTTGCCCACGTTACGTCAAACTAGAACGGCTCGGAACACCAGGACAGGACCTAACCCAGCTTTTGAGTTTTGAGTTCCATTCAAGCTCACTACAGAGGTACTTGGAACCCACTATTCTGTCAGACACCTTTTTCGGAAACTTTTGTCGATGGCCGTCAGAAATCAACGATATTTACTTGGTATCTGCCTGTATCTACGACGTACCTGTCCGACCAGTCGCAACAAGAGACGAGGAACAAAATACAAAATACAAAATAGACAGAAAAAGACGGAACGAGACCTCCAAAAGAAGGCGGAGCGGAGCGGCCGGATGCAAAAGCTAGTATCAAGGGACCGAGTCCATATTAATCCGAGAGAAGGCAAAAGTAAACAACTAAACTACCAAAAGGCAAAAATAAAAGATATGAAAAATTTGAGACTCAGGACTCTAGATTCACGTTGGATCTAGATGCAATCACAACCGGGAGGATCATGAAAGGCCAGATGGCAGATGAAAACGAAGATGGCTCAGCTGAAGATGCTGTAGTTTACATATGAATTTTCAGGAATAATTAAAGATGGATGGGATATGGCCCGTCCACCACATGTGCCTTGCATCGGGAGGATGAGCGGACAGCAAAATGCAAATGCAATGTTGTTTGCATGTACGAGCGGATGTTGACTCGTGGCTTGGCTCTTAAGTTTAAAAAAGGCTCTGCTAAGAGGGCTTCGTTACGAAATATCAGGAGGAAAAATTGGAGTTTATGAGAAACCCGGACGGGGTGTCGATCGCTGCTTATTTTGATTTGGTGGTGGTTGGTAGTGTTTGGACGAGATGATGACACCCACTGAGCAGTAATACAACGTCGATAATGCCAATAGCAGTCCAGAATTAATAAGATCATGAGATATCAAACTAGCACAATCCCTGACCTCGTGATGGCTCCGAGCAGAAATGAGGGAGAAAACAGACGAGATGCAATCTAGCGATACCGACCGGGTAGTAAAAAGACGTGGGAGAGAAATAGGAAATAGGAAAATTAATTGCAAGTTGGGGGCTGATGGGAATAAGAATTGTATCTCAAATGGAACTGGAACTGGAACTGGAACCATGGGAAGTTAAGTGAACAAGGGACGTTGATTTGGAACAGCCACGCGGGACGAGGAGGAACGTTGATATGAGCACGGTATTGTAGTGTGCAGCGTTAAATGTTGCAGGTATTTGAATTTTATTTATTAAGCTAGGTATTTGAAAAAGACGGAAAGGAAAGGAGATGCAGCCCGCGGACAATAAATCAATAAGATGGCCAATAACACCACCCACCACCCGCATATTGCTCTGCCCGTGCGAGACAGGGCTGTGGGACGTCCAAAGTGCGGCTTGAAAGGTATGCAGACAATTGCAGCATCTGTTGCAGCCTCAATGTACTGTTTGCTCGGCCAGATTGTCTGTCAGTTGTCGCCTTGTGCCGTCCCTACCATATCGTACTATCATTCTATCAGTTTTGCTATCATCTGTTCCCATCCGGCCCCATCTGTTCCCATTATTCCAATTATACTCTATTTCCTCCCGCCAGGCTGAGCAGTCAACCGGCGGCTCGTCGTTTTTATTGTTTACTCCGTAAACATCGCCGTCTCTCCCCCATATAAGGGCACTCGTTCCCTGCATTAGCCTCGTTTCTTTTTTTGTTGTTTACTCTGTGGACCGTTGAACCTTTTTTCCTTTTTTGCGACTGCCTGGCATTCCTCCGCCTTTTCACAAGTCACTCTTCCATGCAATACTAGACCTGTCCCACCGTGTGCACACATTTCTGCGACACAAGTGACAAGGACACTGCCAGAATAGCGGCAGCAAAAGGCGGAGATTTGCTACGCTTTTTCTTCTCTCCAACATTTTAACATTCTCCACTATCAGACCGGTATATCCCTTCCAAGACGTTCTTCTCCCGTATTCCGCTGATCATCCGCTCCGACCGGTACCTATGCAGACACATTCAAGTCTGTTCCACGTTTGTTCCATGTTCCTTTTCTTTTCTTTTCTTCTCTTTTTCTGTTTGTTTTTGTTTCACTCCGTACACACGCGATCTTCCAGTCTTCGCTGCTTTGATACTGCACTCTCTGTCCACTGGAAGGAGCCGGTAGTCCATTTGCCTGTAACGTCCGCCTTCCTCCTTTCGTCCTCCTGTGCTTCTGCCCTACCGTTCCTGCTTGTCCAATGTCCATCTGTTCTTTGCCAGCTATTCTTCATTCTACGGAGGTACTCCATCCTTCCTTCCATCGTGGGGGAACAACACTTGCATATCGCCATAAGGCTGGAGTGACACCAGCGTAGGATCATAAAAAAGGAGCTGAAAGGGGATGGGAAGAACTCCTAGGTGAATAAAATAAAGAGAAGAAAAATAAAAATGAGCGAATTAAAGAGTAGATACTATCTCTCAGGCACGCGGTCCTAGAGCAGGTAAATTTGTCTGTATCCCCATGCATCGTAGCCTCTTGATTTTATGTGGTTATCAAGATTCAAGGGAAAGAAAAAGAACTTCATCATCGTGCCGAAGAGTCATAACTGCATCACATGGCCTAGACGCATGTCCTGCAGAGGCAACGTTGAATATGTCAAGCCTTCCCCATACGAGCACATCTGCACATCCAGGACTTCCAAGCCACAACCAAGCTTTCCACGACAGTGGCCCGAGCCTCTTTTCCATATACATGGAGCACTGTGCCTGCCCGAGAACATAGTACCTGACGTAGTGCTGCGGCGTGGTTGTTGGACAGCAAGGAAAGACTGCTCGTTGTCGTTCTCTCTTTCTTTCTGCCAGTCTACTCTTCCTCTTCAGCATCCTTGGTGTTGCCTAGTTCACCTGGATACCGGCCATACTTTTTGTCGGCCGCTTACACAGCCACCACTTCTGTCCCTTCACCTTGACATTTGAATGAAGGGACGTGGGGAGACGCAGGAGAAGAAGGAGAAGGACGTCTTCCCGCCACGGCGAGCGGTTCGACTGTGACCACACCTTTTTTTGCTACGGGGCATATTCTTCATACAGTATCTGAATGCAGCATGGCATGGTCACGTTGACCATGCGACGTCTTGGGGAGCCGACTGGCAGCCTATTCTGCTGTCTGCTTTGCCACACCACATGGACCGTACTTTGTAGGGTGCTGTTGCCATCGTCATTTTCTCGTAAAGTCCATGTGCCCCTATTTTGTGCATCAACTCTCGTCGCCTTTTGACTGCCTATCTTGTTGTCTCGTGCATCACTTGGTATTTAGGACCTTTATTTCTCATAAGTTCACATGCTGCGTGGTTTATTCTTCTCTCAAGTGATCATTATTGATCCGTGTAGTATAGGATGATATTGAACATCAAATATTTAATTTTCATCAACTCGTATCTTTCAATATGCACGTGTTTTTGGCCCCTTTTCCCTGCCCCTGATGACTCTACGGGACAAGACAAAGAACGGCCTACATCGTCAACATTGCTTGCTTGTCCTTGTCGATGCATTGCTGCCCGATGAATCTGTACTGTCATTTTATTTTCCTTTTTCTTCGAATATCCCTTGGGCCTGCTTTGACTTTCCTTTGATTTTCCTTTGATTTCTTCCTCACCTTCTCACCTGCAGGCACCCGTCCCTGGATGTTGCAGATCGGCCGGTCAGTTTGTGAACCCAGCCCTACGATTGGCGAGTCCACAATCCCCTGGGGCCCCTGCGTCTGTTGAAGGTTATGAAGAAGAAAGCAGGCTCATTTAAAAAAAAAAATACAATAAAATAAAAAAGGATTCTCTGAATATTTCCTCCTTTGGCTTTTGGCCTCTCTTTTTTATTCTGTCTTGCTCTTTTTCCGATGCCCTCTTCCATTTCCCGTCTCCGTGTCGTCCAAGCACCCTGTCAAAGTCGAAAAGGCGCGTCGACGCCGCGAGTGGACAAGAGGAACACGCGTGTGAGAGGAAGAATAGCTCGCCTCATAAGGCAGGCCAGCTGTGTGGCAACCCTATTTGAGAAGGTAGGTGCGACGGCGAGCGAATGTAACACAAGAAAACACAAGAAAGACACAAGACAAGCAGCCAAGAGGGCCTAAAGTCTTTGCAGGTCTCCCCACTGAGGCGACAGCTGTTGACGGTCGTCTGTCGACTTCTTTTGACAAATGGAGACTTTTCTTTTGCCCGTCGTCCAGTCGTGGCATTTCAGAGCTGTCAGCACTAAGCCTGCCTATTTTTTGTGGTCCCACGGTCTACGGCCCACCGTCCACCGTCATGCTTCTTCTTTATTTTGTCGTCTTTTTTCTTGCTTTGCAACGCCCTGCCAGCTGCCCAGCCAGCTCAAGGCCCACGGTTGGACAAGGCACAGGGATCTTGCGATGCTGGGACTCTGCAGTAGGATTCTCTCAAAAAAATAAATAAAAGAAGATCCAAAAGATCCCATTTCTGCACAGCGATTGGCTGGAGCTGTGCAACAGCTCATTCGAAAAACAAAAAAACAAAAAAAAATCGGGAGGGCCTTGCATTACCTTGCACTAGTATGGAGTCCTCTCCTTGAGCCTCGTTTTCGTTTTCGCACAGCGCCCTAACTCTCAACGTACATGTCGTAAATCAAAATGAGGCCAACGTGCATTGCTCTTGGACTATCATTATCCGATTTTTTTTTGGAGCTTCTTCTTCCTCTTCTTCCTCCTATTCCTCTTCTTCCTTCATATCCTGTCAGATTACTTGCATATCTGTCTAACATGTGTTTGTATGCCTAGACGGCCTCCACTGCATCGGCGACCTTTCAAGGTATGCATGTAGAAGTGAACAACAAACAAACAAGGCTAAGGTGAGTCTGACCGGGATCATCGACTAGGAAGACAGCTCGGAGGTGGTCCCAGTAAAGAAGCGTATTAGTCGCAAATGCATTTCCGCCTCCCAGCGTACGTAAGCTGCAGCATATAGGTGATACTGGATTGGCGTCTTGCCGTGTTGCCGTGAATTATATTTTGTGCGAATAAAGGATATCAAAATAACACGGATATCAAGAGCATCGACGACAAGATGTTCTCTAGATCCTGTCATCATCGTGTTCCATTTGAGCTGGACGTGCTTTCTGACTGTGTCGACTACTGTTCATATTGGCTTTATTTTATTTCTTACAGTATTTTATGCCACCGGTGCAAGGTCGTACATGGCAACACAGAGACGTTATCACGGAAACATGCTTCGGCAGACCTGGGAGAGGTGCATGCATTCGACTTGTGTCTAGGCGTATGCCAGCAGGTGCATGTTTGAAATCTATTTGTGACGAGGAGGATGGAGGTGTAGGAGAGAGTCAAAAATATGTCTATTTCATTAACACACGGCATTCAGCTTCCGCCACGACCACATTCACTTGCACCACCTCACAGGGCTGCAAACTCTCTCATACACCACCCGGTCGGACTCTGTGCGACGGGTTACTTTTCGAGAAAATGGAGTGGTTAGGCAAAAGAAAAGGGAAATAAAGAAAATAAAAAACAAGCAAACGTTTAATCGTGGTGGTGGCGAGTCTGAAAACAGCCTCATGTCTCGCTAGCCAGTGAATCGGAAGAAGAGGGTGTTGCCCCGGTCTTGGCCGTTGAGATAAAGTGCGTCCAAGAAAAGGCGGAGAAACAGACAGACACAAATGGAGGCAAATGTACAGTGCATTGCAAGCATGCAGGGTCGATACTGAACAAGACGTTCGTGTCGCTGATAGAGAAGATTGTATCAAGTGCGAGTACAGCAACGAAGTAGATCGAAGACAATCGAGTGGAGGAAAAACGAAACAAGTTCGAGAAAAATCAAAGCAAGGCGGTCTTCTTCTTCGATATCAAGATGTCGGCAACTACGGTCGTTCTCCATCCACCGTCCGCATTTCTTTTTGTCGAGATGACGCAACAAGCCGTAGTGCAGCGATGCACGCTCTGAATTCTGTACGTTTATGTGTTTGTATTTCCCATGTTTGTGCCGTTTTTATTTTGTACATTGAGATACTCATAAAGCACATCACACAAACATATGCACCTGTCCACATGCACAGCCAAAACCCCGGGTGGCACAACATATTCTGCAACTCGGTCTGCGACGACGTTCTCCGTCTTTTCAGTGGTTTTCAGTGGTTTTCTGTGTCCTCGCCGTTCATCTATTTTGGAGTACCCGGCATCCTCGACTGCCATGCTTGATTGATATGCCAACTACCGTCCGCAAGCCATACCGCGTCATGTGTCCACACCTTTTATGTGTTTTCATGTCTCTATTTTTGCTCTTCACAGCCCTCTCTCGCCTACAGTGTTTCGTGTAGATCGTATTGCAGACAACGAGGCAGACTCTGCACATGCGATGCCAGTCTATTGCCAGTCTAAATTTCTCCGGCTGGGTCGCGTGGACGATGTTACTGGTAAAATAGTGTACGATACAAACGGGTGTGTTGCACGCTGTGACAACCGACCTCGTTGTTTGTTTCAACAGACGTCGATGATGATATAAATAAAACAAGACGCTGCAAACATCTGGTCTCTCTGATTTGTGGATTTATACGAAATGTTTCCCATCAAACGCCAGTGTGGGCATCTTTGAATTTTCCATTGTCTAGTTGTTTGTTGTTTGCTGTCATTATGTTTCGTGATGTTGTTTCGAGACGGCTGTTTCTATTTTCATGTTAACTTCATGTACGTCAAAACGAAACAAACAGATCAACCCAAAACATAGGGCGAAAGACATGGGCTACGTGTGTATTATTCTCTGGTCCAGGAACGAGGCCGAGTTGTGCCTTGAAGTGTGTGCCATGTATGTCTCTCGGGCATTCCGTCTAGTCAGTACTCAGTATGGCCGGCAGTTGGTGTTTGCTTTGATTTGTTTTGACTCGATCTGACAAATGCAGTGATCACTCTCCAGTCTCATACCGGATACTCCGTTGTTGTTTTCAGATATTATTCTTGTAAACACACAGCATACGTTCTCTCTTGTCCATCATGGTTCATCCTTCTAAATGCAGCCCTATTAGGGAGGATCGGTGTAGAGGGACAGAATAAAAATAAATAAAAATAAAAAGACCGATTTGCACAAACTAGTATGCAAGCACCGCCCAGTCCGCCTGGCTTCGCCGAACATAGGTCCATCCGGTAAACAGGCATAACGGGTGTTCTTCTTTGTTTTCTCTGCAGATCCTCCTTCCAACCTAGATGGTGAATGATAATTTAAGATTTTTCACAGTGGTTTCTTTCGAGGATTCCTCCATAAGGCTCCTTCTGCCTTCATGATGTTTCTTTGCCCGCAACAGCAACAGATACGGAACAGGCTACGAGACCCCTTGTCTGGCCCGATGGACGGTCGGCGAAGACGGAGACTACAGACGCCGGTGGCTAGTATGTTTGCGTGGCCTTTTAAGCCTCTTCTTCCTAGTCTTCCTGGCCTTCCTTGCGTGTTGCTCGGATGCCCACATGGCTGCTCGGGGGATCCACTCTCATCTGGTTTTTGACTCTTCTTTTTGGATAGTACTGGGTCTCACGGCCTCAGTTCCGCGTTATGCTCTTGTCCACTTTCTTCTTTTGGCCTTCTATCTTTTGCTTTGCACGTTTTGGATGTAGAATGGGGGGACGTGCTTTTTTGGGGACAATGGGGCTCACCAACTGGCGGCAATGGGCATGGGTATGGCATGATTTCAGGGGTGTTTGCTGGAGGCTCCGTCTGGGAAAAGAGTTGGAGGCTGGAGGCTGGAGATTGATTATGGAAGGATGAAGTCTGTGAAAATCAAAAGAGACAGGGCCAAGGCACAGCCCTTGTCTGGAGTTAAAGCGGTCGCTTGTCTCCGGCCCGTGATGATGGACGTGAAGGGTGAGCACAGAAGTAGAGAAAGTCGAGAAATTGCAATGTAGAAGAAAAGAGAAAAAAAAGGGCGACGGAACCATCCCGAGGACGATGGAAGACGGAGAAGACCGGGCGGAGGTGATCCGACCTTGTTTGCTCCGACGGAGATGAAAAAGCAAAAGACAGGGAATACAGAAAAGGTAAGTAATGAAAAGCAAGGAATAAAGAAAACTAAAATACATGAAAAACACTGGAAGGAATGTTGAAGAAACGCTGAAGAAATGAATGACACTTGGGCCCCTGTCCATCGTTGACGAAAAAGTGGAAAAGAGGTTGTAGGGGTCGTAGGGCTGGGAAATGTGGATCGCCTCATCGCCCTGGCTTTCCGCGGGTGCAGACGGCTGTTCCAGAAATAAGATAAAGGGAAGTAAAATAAATTAAAATAAGACAAAAAAAATAATGGAGAAGGGTGTGCAGCATGCAACGTCGGGGAGCAGAGAACGGTGAATGGGTGACTTTGAAGAGTGGACGAGTGAGTGAATGTGTGCACTTGCATTATTAAGGTGGTAAAAGTGGTGCTCTGGCTCTGGCTCTTCTGGCTTTTCTGGCTCTGGTGCTGCGCAAAGGAATGCTAGTGCTGACATGGCCAGTGGTTTTGCGTGTCGAGTGTGTGTTAGTGAAGGATTCATTGGGCGCAGCATGAAGCAAAAAGGGAGGGAAAATAGAGACAATAAAATGCAATTAAAAAAGAGGCAGAAAAAGAAGAGTGAAGAACAGGGAAAGACACCAAAGGAAGGTGGCTCATGTCAAGACTCTCGAAGCTGCTGTAAAACATTTTACAGACGACATGCAAGCCATTCAAGTGCGTGCATGACCCGTCGAGGGTCACAGCAGATTACCTGACTACCTGTCCTCAATAGCGAGACTTTCTCCCCGAGATCTGCCACAGGGTGTGGCTGGTTATTTTTGTGCCATTGCTCATGCATGTCTCATGCATTCTCTTCTAAAATAAAGACGATGGAGGGCTGTCTGCTGTGAGAATGTCGTGG
This sequence comes from Sporothrix pallida, assembly GCA_021396235.1. NCBI lineage: Eukaryota > Fungi > Ascomycota > Sordariomycetes > Ophiostomatales > Ophiostomataceae > Sporothrix > Sporothrix pallida. The sequence goes on from WNYG01000029.1 coordinate 354,601, forward strand.
ACAACGGACGTCCCAGGTGCGAGATCTCGAACATTTTGCCTCGCATTTGTCGAGACTATCTAGAAACTTACTTAAACATGAATCTCACATCTCACCTCCAGCTGACTATAAAATTAGAATATTGTCTTGAGATCAACGCCAAAGAGCACTAAAGACATGGAAAGACTGTTTTCATACATGCAACACAGACTCAACAGCACGGAATCGTGCTTGCTGTGCTCAGTCGCACGGAGCGGACGATGCTGCGCGTCTGAGAGTTTGAGGGCTGGAGAGTCAAGTCGTGCGTCCGGGGAGCACCGCATGAGCTAAAATTGACGACAGCGGCCCGCTGCCATAGTCCAAAGGCGTTCAACGGCTCTCAGCCACCTGACAACCCGGTCTTGCATCGTGCACCGCCCAGTTTTGGTGTCTTTTCTACTTTAACGCAGTAAGTGAAAACGAAACGATGGCTCGAAAATAGATTGGCCTCGCGCCATAATGACGACAGTCTTTTTGCATCTCGGCCTTTCTTTTGACGTCTAGAGCCCTCACTTGTCCTCACTTTGACTAGCGGTGTGGGATTTGATGTGCACTTACACTTTTACTGAGTAGTCTGTTTGTTTGTGTCTTGTATCTTGTGTTCGTGCAAGGCTGTGTTTGTCCTTCTTCCCTAAAATGTAATCGGCGAACTCTCCGTGGTCACGATCCCGGTCTCCTGTCTCTGTCTAGTCTCTTGTGTCTGTGTTTTACATTCTTCTCTCCTTTCTTCTTTTTCTATTTGGATGAGCTCCGTCTCTTCCTTCGACCAGAATGTCTCGAAGGAGTTTGATTAGGAGGTTTTGGGGGCGTGTACGACGAACAGCCGTTTCAAAAAGTGACAGATGAGTCTGGAGACGCCACAAACGCCAGAGGGAAGAATTCAAAACACACGCCGAGAACGAATTCGGCGACAGGAAGGCCAGTCTCCGTAGTAGTAGTCCTCCGTAGCAGTAGTATCACACCGGACGAAGGAGGAGGAGAAAACAGGGCAGTCCTGGTAATTTTAGAACGAGACAGTGGGCGTGCCAGAGAACGAAAGACAGAAACAGGGCCAAAAGAGAAACGGAGACAGAACGCCAAGGAACACAGGAGCCGGAAATCCTTCTGGTGTCCTACCTGTCTAGTCTGCTAGCTTGAGTACAGAAGCAAGAGCACCTTCTTGTTCAGACGTCCAGATGCACTTTGAAATCACTCTGTAAAGTACACGCCCCTCCCTCACACAACGCCTTTCCCATTTCGACAGGTAATGACTAGGCTTAATACCACCATACATTATCTTTTTGATGCAGAAAACAGGAGTCTGGAGGGCATTGACCTGGCTGGCGGTTGATGAGTACGTAAAAGGGGGCACATCCTGGACACACGTGGTCCAGTGGAGAGTGATACAATTGCAAATACAACTAGAAACAAGATCACGGCCACCCTTGGACTTTGTGAGGAAGGTAGCCCTATTGATGCTGGTCGAAACAAGAGGGCGTGCAAGAAGCAAAAAGACAACTCGACGATGCCAGATCGAGTATAGACAGAACTTGAGATGATTTTGAGACGGCATCTGATACGAGTCTAATAGCTGAGAGGGAAGGTGTTGACGACGCGTTGCCCCTTGGGATCTGTATAAAATCATGAAAAAAGGAAAGTATCTGTACATACAAGCACACGCTACAAACTTTGAGGCACAAGCAAAGCTGCAAGAGGTTCCATCGTGTCCATGATGGATTAAGTATTCTCCTAATCACTCCGCCGGGAAGCAAGAAATTAGACTTATTTGTTCTCCTGTCTCCTGTTTCCCGTCCCCTACCCTATTCCTATGCGACTCTGGTCGAGCCCCTGAGAGCGACATCAAAGATGAAGAGAGTCCAGAAGAATTGTGCTCTCTCAGTAAGAACCAAGAGGTCAAGAGGTCCAAACGCGGAGTCGGAGGCCGGCCGCCGTGAGCCGATGGAGATGACACTAAGAGGCAAAAAAAAATAAAAAATAAAGGGTCGAGGTGGTAGGAAAGGAGAGCCTGGACCATGGATCATAACACAGACACTTATTACCTATTAGTCGAGCCCCTATTCCACGGTCCCCTGGATCCTGGATGTGGTGGCGAGAAAATCAAAGAACGCAAGAACACAAGGGCGTGAAGGAAGCCGGGCCTGTCAATATGCTGGATGATGTGCTGAGCAAGAAAAGGAGAGCAAAAAAGGAGAGCAATCGTGGAAATCAACCGTGGTTGAAGCTCAATGCTCCGTGCTTAAGAGTGCATGGGGGCCAAAAGGGCGTGGAGAAGAAGGAAAGAGGCGATTAAAAAGGCTCGGCCGAAGGCGTGTCAGCCCTACAAAGTGGAAGGAGTGCATCCAGGCGCATACAGTAAATTGGACGTGGGAGATAGGATATTGTGAGCGGAGACTCAGCATTCCAGCCCTTCATAGCTGACGATGCTGGTAACGATTCACGCCATCTATCGTACATTGAATTGTCTGCAGCCGTCCCGGATCGATCGCGGGAAATATTGGCCGCGGTGGCGATGAAAAAGATGCAACTTTACGCGTATCGAACTGAGATATCGAAGGCCGAAATAAAGGTCAAGATTTACCTATCCGCTGTACGGGCCTTGTGATCGGGGACGCCAGAGGAATTACTTCCAAAACAGCCGCGCCGGGCGTTTAGATACGGACCGTGTCTGTTTCCTTTGATTTTGATTTTGGAGTCTTTGGGGACGATTGTGAATAGCTATCTTGCTCACTGGATTTTCACTCAATTTTGGCTCTTTGGATTTCGTCTTTTGCCTTTCCCAATCCTCCCATCCTGCTCATCCGTCCCGTTCGATTTCGATGAGAGCCGGAAGGATGGGATGAGATGGGTGAGATCGAAATTGTGATAGCTCTGCAGAAAAGGCAGAAAAGGAAACGAAAATCAAGAGTAGCCGGAGGAAGAATTAACGACCCGGATTAATGGGCTCAATATCACATCGTATCCTTTGAAATTTTTGAAATTTGAATTCTTCATGATCTCTTTGCATCCTCCATATTTCGATATCAAAATATCCCCAATTTCTGACATTCTCACATCACATTCTCACTGTAAAATTATCGCCAACTTTTTCACGAAGAACCAACTCGCCAACGGCCTGATCTCTGCATCTCTCCCGCCGTTTCGGGACACATCTTGCCTCTGTGGGTGGCAGTTGGGTGCCATCCGGCTGACCTGACGAGGGACAGGATCCTTTACTGCCACGCTCTCCCTTTTCCTCCCTTTTTTCTGCCTATCCTTTCTGCACCTCCTTTCCTTCCCTCTCACCCTCACCGCACGCCGTGCCGTACTGCTCGGCAAGCAAATGGGGCCTCCCCTAGGGCCTCCTCTCGGGCCTCCCCTATATCTTTAGAACCTTTTGGGTCTTTGGGTCTTCCTTTGGGCCTGTGGCTGTACCGGCATCCTCCGTCTGCCGTTGTATTCTAGGGCCGCAGGTAGCTGGAAAACAGCCTTCCTATCCCCAAATTTCTGGGACTTGCAGGGCTGCGCACGCTCGCTTGTCCCGTCAGACAGGGCTGGCGTGTGTGTTGGCAGATGCAGAATGCAGTCAGGCTGGAGCTTCTGGGTATTCTGGGGCTTCTGGGCCTCCTGAGCAATACTACTCTGGAGTAGCCGTACTTGCTGGGTGTATTAACGTATTGGCCGTATTTCGCTCCTGGGGTCTTCTTTTGGATGTATTTTTCGAAACCAATGCAAGAGACGGCGGAAATATCGAGATAGGCAAGATGGCGAGATGCAAAATGACCCAAAATAAGTGTCAATGTGAGGCAAAGCGAAATCTATTCAGGGAACAAAATGGACACCAAATGGACACCAGTGTCTCTAGAAGCAAGGTTGAAAACAGAAGGATCAAGTTGATCACGGTAAATGCCGTGAGGATGCTGTTCACAAAAAGAAAAATAGAAAATAGAAACCCGTAAAGTATTTGTCAAAGATAGACATCACAAGATTGACAGATCACAGTTCGTCGCCGAAAAGGGGACTCCCGCAGCGGCTTACACCTTGGGCTGTGAACAAGATAGCCGCCAGAAAGCCGGCACTTTGGCCTCAACCTCGGCGGCCTCGGACACGGCAGAGCCTGGGCATGGGGGGCAGTCGAGTACTCTAGAGTTATCGCCTAGACAGCAATATGGTCTCTAGATGAGGCCTCGAGATCGAGTGATCAACCCCCACACACCAGCCGTCTTCGTCTGATTTTTTATATTCCTTTTTTTTCTTGATTGCTGACAATGGCTTGGCATGTGGCGAGACGACGATATGAAGAAGGCGGTCTCGAACATCCATCACCGGGCCTGGAAGGCGACAAATGCCCCGAGGGCCCGAGTCCCCGAGTCACCGGCCATTCCGATGTCCAGCCTCTAGGCTATCGAGCCGTCGACTCACCACGAGGAGGCATGTGGCAAAGGCATCCCATCATAATGATGTTCCTGTCTGGAAAGGCGAAGCATTGCTGCCTGTTGAGTGTCGCCTTGTTTGGCAGGTTTGGCAGGGGGGATGAGGCGATGGGTGACGATACAGTAAGAAACGGATGTAGAATGTCACGACGAAGGCAGCATCAAAGAAAGGGGCATCAGAAATCGTTTCTCATTTTATACACTCCGTTTGTATGGACCCAGCTTTAGAAAAGGAAAAGGAATATGAAATATGAAAACAAACATTAAACATCAAAGGCAAGAAAGCAGTCTCGTTTTCCCTAGCGTCCTGGTATAAAACCGACATCCATGATTCTCCAGTGCTTCCCAGAACAATGAACATGAAGTAGAAGCTATAGTATAGGCGGAAACAAACTATAGAAAGACAAAACAGAATGAAGAATGAGGAAAAACGTCGCTGATCCATAATACATGTTTGAGGCAATCGTGGCCATATCAACGTGCAGACACTCCCCTACAGACGACCATGTCTCGCCTTGAAAATGGAAACTTTGTCGTCGTAGAAGAAGATCTCGCGCATCTGCAGCCGCGGCGGGCGCGGGATGCCCGACTCGCCGTCCATAAACGAGTCGTCGTCCGAGTCTCCGCCACTATCGGAGTGCTCGTCGCCATCGCTATCATGGGCAGGACCATCGGGCATCAGGCCGTGATGATGATGGTGGTGGTGATGATGGTGATGATGCGTATGGTCGTCATCAGCGTCATCGTCGTCGTCCTCGCTGTCGTCGCTGTCGTCATCGTCCGACGACGACGAAGTGTCGGTGCCGTCATGGATGGAGCCGTCGACGCTATCGGTCTCCGTGATGGCGGCAGTGACTGCTGCACCGGCGGCCGCGGCGTCTTCGTCGGCCAGGTCCTTCTCCGAGCCGTGCAGCTCAACCACCTCGTAGCACTTGGCACCGACACCGACAAAGCACAGCTGCACCTCGGGCCGTAGCGTGACAATGTCGGCGATCTGCATGGCGACGTCGTACTGCTGCACGGGCTGGACAACGTGGTCGGCAATGTGCTGGATGTGCAGTGAGCGCAGCTGCGGCAGCTGCGGCAGGCGCTGCAGGAATGTGTGCCAGTTGGCGTAGTTGAGACTGAACGCCAGCTCGCGCAGGTTAGACATGCGGCCGCTCGTAAAGTAGTTTAGAATCTCGGGCGTGCACACCCAGTTGCGGCGGCGGCGAGACTCCTCGAGGTGGTCGCTGTCGCGGCGGAGATTGCCGTCAATCAGCAGCTTCTGGAGGCTTGCACGGTGCGGCTTGATGGCGCTCTTGAAGATGTCCTGGATGGTGATGTGGCCGGAGGCATCCGACTGGCGGCGGTTCTGTAGGAAGAGCACCTCGAGCGAGTTGGGTGCCAAGGTGTCTCGGATGAACGCCAGTAGAGCCTTGGACACAATGTCGGTGTGGATGCTCTTCAGCGCCATGTGGTATTGCAGTTGGCCCGAAGAAGACGGTGCCGAGTTGCCGGATGTCGATGATGCCGCAATACCATACCAGTTGCTGCCGTGGGACGCGGTTGGACGGAAGTGCTTCTTAAGCTGCCGCCAGAGCGAGTCGTGTTGAGGGCAGCTCAGGATAGTGAGGGTTGTCAGTGTGGTCCAGTCGATGGCGCGTACGAGCACCTGCATAGACAGAGGAACACGCTCCAGCTCAAGTGTGGTGAGCTTGAGCTTCTTGTCAAGACGAGGGGAGCCGTCTGCATTTTCTGTGCCGTCGTCACGATCGTCATCGCGGTCGTGGTCAGCACGGGAATGTCCATTCAGGCTACCAAGAGGCACGTCGACCTCTTCGGCAGCGGGGGTATAGATGGGAGGAGGAGAGTGGGGAATATGAGGTGGTGCGGCGTGAGACGACGAGGACGACGAAGAGCTGGGGGTGGGCTGCGGACTGGCAGAGGCGAGGTCGCTCTGCGTCGTGGTTGATGCCACAGGTGTCGTCTCGCCATCATCGGTGCCTGTCCCGTTGGTGGTCGTTCCGTTTGTCTCGGTGGCGGCGGTGGAAGTCGTTGAAGTGTTGATGGGTTTGGGGCTGGGGGTCGGCTTCCGGCGGATGTCGTAGATGCGGCCCACAAGAATACCGAGAACACCACCTAGACGGCGCTCGCCAATGGTGCTCTCGCCGGGCCAGCTAGCATCGAGATCGACCTGCTGGAGGTTGCTACCATCCCAGGTCTGCACGAAATCCTTGCTTTTGGCGTGGTCGGCGATACCAATGCGCAGCTCGGTCAGACGGCTGCGCGAGCGCTCAATGAGCACGGCCAGCTCGTCGAGATACGCAACTTCGTCAATGTCGAGGACTGTCAGGTTGCGCAGGGGCGGGACGACACTGAAAGTAGGGTACTCGACGTTGCTGGAGGCGTAGGGGATGGCTGGTCTTGGGGTTGGGTGGCCGCCGTGCGGGGGGAGCATGATTCCAATGGGCGTCAGATTGCTGCCCTGGGGCACAAACAGTTGAGGTGGTGCAGGAGCAATGCTAGGGCTCGTTGCGGGTGAGCCGGGCGGCGTGGTGAGAGAGTTGTTGTGCCAGCGGATCCAGAGGCGATCGAGCTTACACTGGTCGTGTTCTGGGTCGTAATCGGGCAGGGAGGCAAGGGCCATGAAGACATCCGAGACGACACCCGTAGGCATATCCCAAATGAAGTTCTCAAGGTTCTGCATCTTTGCAACGCAGAGAGCCACAAGGGTACCAAGCATCTTACCAGCTTCCTTGCTGATCATGTACTCGGCGACCCAGTCGGGAGGCCCGTTGCCAAGTGAGAACTTACGCGTATACTTGGCATAATCCGGGCTCCCAAACTTTGTGTGGTGGCTGAAGACGCCGCTTCCATTCGACGTTGCGTTGTTGGCGGACATCGACATATTGCGGCGGCCGCGACGGAGGCGTTGTGCGGTGCGAGCAAAGGAGCTGCCCAGACACAAGGTAGACAGGCCGTATGTCAGGGCGTCGACGCTCTTGCCGTCGGTGGCAGGTGCAGAGGGATCTGGCCAGACAATGTCGAAGCGGGAATAGATATGTGGGATGGCCATGTTGTACAGTGTCGAGTTTGTCAAAGCGAGAGACGTCAAATCATTCGTATGCGTGATCTGTGGAAGGCGAGTTAGCAGGTATTACACGGGTTTGGCATCGTGTACACGACAAAAGTTGGGACCTCAACGCACCTCCTTAACAATCAAGCGCAGAATATCGTTTGGCAGCTCTAGTAGCGTCAGCGGTTTCTTTGCCGAGGTATTCGCAGCCTCGTCAACAGCTGCAGCCTCGACAGGCTTCTCACTCGGCACGGCCTTGGCCGGCGACTTGTTATGCTTGCCGGGATTCGACGAGCCGAGAGGAGGACCACCGGCACTGCTGCTCCGTATCGGGTGAAGTGTGAGAGGAGTTGTGGCCGCAATTGCAGGCACTATTATCGGTGCCGCTGCCAGTGCTGGTGCTGGTGCTTCTTCGGGATCTAACACTGCAGTAGGTGCAGCAGCTGGAACAGTCTGTTCCTGGTGGCCGGCCAGGGCTGAGGTCATGGTCGGGGGCATGTTGGTTGTGGTGATGATCTCTGGTGCTTCGGTAGGCGAGATAATAATCTCTTCTGACTCGTATATCGGAGCTGCGACTGGCGGAGCCTGTGGTTGCGGCAGTGCCTCATAACCAGCCGGAACCTCTGTGGCGGGTGCAGCCGTTGCTGCAGGCGGTGGATTTGCCATTGTTTGGGCAGGGCCGTCCACTAGCAGCTCCGATTCTGTTGTTGATTTGGGTCTCTCGGAAGAAGGAGCCTCGTTTGGCGGTGGCACATGATCCGTGGACGAGGTCGGTGCAGCCTTGACTACAATATCTGGCACATGTGCTGGCGCAGATGCCGATGCCGGCGGCACGGCCGTCATGTTGTCGGAAGAGCTTGTCGAGCCGGAGGAGGGAGGCGAGGAGGAGGGAGCAGCTGCTCCAGGAGCAGTAGCGTCGCCAGACATGGTTCGGGTAAGGTACAGCCCTGTTTAGGAGCTGGTGTATGGTTGGGAGAAGATGATCCGAGGCGGCTCTCGGAGAGATGCGGTGAGCGGAGCTCGGGGGGACCCAAAGGATCTAGAGCCAAGGATGGGTTGGAAAAGGCCGGCGTAGCAAAAGAGAGACGCTGGAGAGGAGATGAAATCGAAGAGGCTTTTGCTGCGGTTGGAGAAATTGCGGCTCGAAATAGATGAGGCTGAATGGAAGGTCGATAAGAGAAAAGGCGGAGCGGAGATGGGGCGAGGCGAGGGAAAAGGCGGAGAGACAGTAAGCTGTTGCGGTGTCTGTCTGCGTCGTCGATGTTGAAGGAAGAAGAGAGGAAAAGGAGAAGAGGAAAGCTGAGCGTTGCGTCGTGAGCTGGGCTGAAGGAGCTCAGGTTGAACGAGCAAGAAAAACGGCAAGAGCAAGGCGACAAAGTAAAGATGAAAGCACGGCAGGTGATGGTTGTGAATGGAAGGCAGGTGCGGAGGAGCACGCTAATGGAGAGGGCTGGAGCGGGCACGAAGACGGCGAACTTTGGGGCTGTCTGGGGGGAGGCTGTAAGCCTGAGCCTGGCCGTTTCGCAGCATAAGAGCAAGAGCGACCGGCAAAGGGTGGGGCTGGTAACCAGCAGTGGGGGGCCCACTCAGCGCCAAACAGCTGTAACTTTGTCAAGGGCAGGCGATAACAGCCAATCAACAGCGAGGATTAGCTTTTGGGTCTAGGCGATCGTCTCTGTCAACCTGGACTCGAAGTGTTTCTTACTGAGTATTGTTTCACAAAGAAAGGCATTAGTTTTTCACGAGAATGAAAACTGCGATGACATAAACTTGTGTTATCGCCTAGTTGTCAGAGAAATATATATTTTCATGATTCTACTCCATCCGTTTTAGGAACAAAGAAACTTCGCGAAAACATGAGAAGAAGAAAACCCTACAGCGGGGGCTGGAAATGCAACGTCAAGAAGTGGTTGGTGTTTGCTGGCAGAGCCTGCAGGGCCTGATCTGGTCTGGCCCCGGCTCTACATGGACCTGATCAATGCGATGATTTGATATGTTGCTGTCGCTGAGTTGTCTTGGTGCCTTGCTGTTGTTTTTATCATTTCTTTGGGCCGTGAAAACTTGGGATGGAAATGGCTCGTCATGTTGGGCGACCCTGCTCCTTCCCACGCGAGCCATGACCCGTCGCCGTGCCGTAGGACTGGCTCTTTCCTTCTGGTTCGGACGGTGATGCTTGATCAGGAATGAGCTGTTGATGTCACTCGCCTAAACAGGAAGCCGCCAACACATGCAACAACTCGTTCCTTCTGTCACGACGTGAGCCTTGTGCTTTAAAACAGGAAGATTCCCCTCGTAAGGAATCTCCCTAGATCCCAAATTCAAACCCCAGGTCGTTGCCAAATATCCAGGTGAACTCACACAAGAGATCGTCCACACGTCACGCTGTCGCATTTATACATTCTTACATTCTTTCCGCTGTCACATTCGTGGCTCCTCACCGCCTGAGCCAAACTAGCGCCCGCGCCGTCCTCTGCTGTTGGCCCCCTGTCTGCCCTGGAAAGAAGCAAAAGAAGCACGCTAATCGCCCGAGGCCCTTCTATCAAGGAAAGGGCGAAAAAGGCACAAGAACGAACAAAGCTACGACCGCCCATTTCTGCCTGGTTTTTCTTTTTAAAGTTGTCGCTGTCCTTTTCGCGACCAGAGATAATAACACGATCCGATTTCGACCTGACGACGAGAGCTCGAATACTACAAGAAGAGAGTCCTCTCAGTAGCGACCGACGAGACCCCGCCTTCTTTTCTCTCTGCACCCTAGTTTTCACTTTATTTTCACTCCCGCAAACGAGCCGCGTTCAACCTCCACGACTCCACGACATATCTTAACCTTTGCATCTACCGTCTAATACCGTAATACCGCGCATCAACCGCTTCTGCCGCCGCCGCCACTTCCCAGCCAGCATAACCACAGGCTCCATTCACTCAAGGACCAAAGGGCTCCTCATAAAGCTCGACAACTTCCCACAATCGCGTTCACACCTGAATACAAACCGTTATCTGCTCTACCTCTTCTCAACGCGACTCGACGACACAAACACGACCTACACACAAGCACGCATATCCTATACCGCTACAGCACAGCCTACACACCCGCCCACAATGTCCAAGTTCTTTGAAGAGCTCTGGGAGTCCATCTTCACGCCAGGGCCGACGCCCTCGCTGCTGATCGCGACCAACGTCACGTTCGCCGTCCTGCAGGTCGTCCTCTTTGTGCTGCTGGTGGCCACCTACTCGATCCACTTTGTCGTCCTCTCGATGCTGTCGGCCGGCCTCTGGTGGGCGATCAACTGGTTTGCGCGCGAGCTGCAGGTGGCTCGCGCACTCCAAGATGAGCAGGACGAGGAAGAGAAGCGCAAACAACGGCGGCGGGCGGCTGTAGCAGCAGCAACAGCCTCACCGGTATCGACGGACAGCGAGACAGAGGTGGATGCCCCGCAGGGAAAGACGGCAACAGGGCGGAGTGTTGGTGGGAGTGCACAGGCTCGGAAGCGGACACAGCAGCAGCAGGCGGCAGCTAGCCAAGTGGAGGAGGAGACGGATGGCGCAGCACCTGCACTGGCAGCACCCGTGGTAGCAGGAGCGGCCGTGGCAGCGACAGCCGGCGCGCTCGGTAGCCAGGACAGTAACAGTGCCAGCACCAGCAGCCAGAGACTGTCGAGCCGGTCGGGCGTGAGCACGGAAGACGAATGGGAGAAGGTTTCGGAGAACGAGCAGTAGGAGAGATTGGAGAGGTAGGAGAGAGAGGGGAACTTCTCCGCGACATGGTCACGACGGACACTTCCGCTACTCCAGACAGCCTCAACGATTGTCTCATCTCACAGCCACCTTACGTTTATCTTATGCCTGTCTTCACATCTACATCTGTATATAGCAAATCCACGCAAGCAGGCTGCAGTCCTGTTTGCAAACAATATTTAAACGATATCCCACATTGCAATACAAATCTATTGCCATGACTTCTTTCTAATGCGCCCCATGGCCATATAGCTCGGCATGATTTCCGAGAACAAGTACTTGTTTGTGCCCAAATGCCTCGTCGTACTCAATTTCTTGTTTCTCGAATTTGTTGGAGCTTGGGACAAGGCAAGCTGCAGCCTGAAGCTCGTCGCCCAATGGGGGCTTTCTGGCTGCTATTAGCGGGCTCGGCGGGGTAGCTTGGTGCTGTCCCTGTAATTGACTGCTGTGCTTGTACCTCTGTACCTGTGCCATCAGGCGTCAGCGCCAGCCTAGCGCAGCCTTTCGTACTAGGTGCACGTGACACCGTTTTTGAACCTTTCCGTGTTTTTGGCATTGGCCTCCAAGGCACTGTAAATTTTCGAAAAGCGAAGGTATTGTGCAAGATCCAAAGCTCAACCGCGACGACGCCCACCCACGACAACTACACGCACCACCACCTCCCTCCAGTATTGTTACCGACGACCTTTACCCTTAACCGGACACTCTCCAAAACGGACGCGCATACGATCGCCTCTTTTTCGCCCGGCGACAGCCCACCTCCTTTCTCTCTTCTTCCTCCAACCCCCTCACCACCGCCATCATGAAGCTCGTCAGGTTCGTCGCGTGCCCGCATCCCCTTGTCATATCTACTCTTTCGGTTTACTAACTCCACGTGCAGATTCCTCATGAAGTGCGCCAACGAGACGGTCACGATCGAGCTCAAGAACGGCACCATTGTCCACGGCACCATCGCCTCCGTCTCGCCGCAAATGAACACGGCCCTCCGCAACGTCAAGATGACCCCCAAGGGCCAGGACCCCATCCCGCTCGACACCATGAACCTGAGAGGCAGCACCATCCGCTACTTTATCCTGCCCGACAGCCTTCCGCTCGACACACTGCTGGTCGACGACGCGCCCAAACCCAAGAACAAGGCGCGCAAGGAGTCGGATCGCGCCGGTGGAGCAGGCGGCGGCCGGGGCGGTCCACGGGGCCGTGGCCGGGGCGGCCGTGGTGGAGGACGCGGCTTTGGTGGACGCGGTCGGGGCGGTTTCCGCGGAAGGGGTTGAGCGGGCGAGGGCGAGCGTAGCGAGACCGCTACTACGCGCATTTCTTTTTCCTTTTCGTTCCTTTTGCGTGCCGGCTCTTTTTTTGGTGTATGGATGTCTGCCACGGATTGCACTTTCATAGTACCTCTCGACATTTCTGCGTCGTCATTTCGACTTTGACTTTTTCACTTTGACAATTGGATTTACTGGCGTTTATGGACGTTTTGTTGGGCGGTTGAAGGGAGCCCCAAAAATCATCTTTGAGATAGAAAAAATACACCATCTGGAGGCATATTGCACGACTGCAGTTCAATTTAAAACAAGTGAAGCGTTATTGATTTCCTGCTCCTATATGCTAGATAAACGCCGTAAATAAAGTAAACCAAAACAGATATCAGCCAAACTCCAGACACCAAACAAAGCACCGCCTCCAAGGACTCCCTCACTCCCTCCATATCCGAACAATCTGCAGCTTCTCCCAGCCGGCCTGCTTGCCACTTGAGCCGACAGTCTCGGCATGCCATGAGAGGGACGGCGACGACGATGGCCAGCTGCGGATCTTCTCTTTGACAATCTCTGGCCGGTTCTGCGCACACAACAGAATGTATGCACATCCGCGCTCTGATAGCACATCGGGCAATGCCGCCAGTAGACGGTCCGTCGTCTCCATACCGTCGTGACCTCCTGCATATGCCAGCTCCAGCAAGTGCGAGTCGCGGTCAAAGTCGTCTTTTGTGGTAGATTCGTTGGCCGGCAGAGAAGGCGTCGGCACATATGGCGGGTTGAAAAGCAGCACATCGACCTGGCCAGGGCGCAAAGCAGACACCAAGTCGGCTCGGAGAGCGCCAGCAAACATGCCTGTGCCCTTGCCTGCCAGTTGCTGCGCATCGGCCGACTCTTGCTCCTCCTTGACGGCCCGCTTGACCGTCTCTTTTGTCGCCTCAAGTGCAAACGTGTTGACATCCACGGCCAAGGCGAGAGGGCTGCTTGCTCCAAAAAGATGCCTTGCTTGTGCCACGACAAAGGCAAGCACGACGCCTGACCCAGAGCCGACCTCGACCACGAGTGGCGGTGTCGATTTTGCTGTTGAGGACAGTTCTGGTTGTGAGAATCTTGACTGTAAGAAAGCCGTCTCCGCCGGCAGGGCCAGTGTGTCAATCATGAGGAACGAGTCCTCTGAAGGCTCATAGACCCGGCTGTACGGGACATGTGACGTATCTGGTGTAGGCAGCATGGCGAAATTGTGATGTTGTGTGGTGTGAGTTGTTGATAGTGAGTGGTGAGCAAGTGTAAGAGGTGACGTTGAAAAACTAGTTTGTATGGAGGGGCGCCACCAAAATTGTCCACTAACACCGCCCATATAAAAACATCACCATTTTTCATAGGATTTATTGACCTACAAGTCAACATCGGTAAATTTTTTAAGAATTATGAAAGGAATACCTTTGAAAATAAATAAAATTAAATCAATCTTTTATGAACAGATAATAGTAAAACAGCGTAACTTCATCATAACAAGGGGCAAGAAGTGGGCGCCCGCAAACAGCTCATGGAAATAACAACCTCTTCACCAACGTGGCAAAACTGAAACAACAAAACAACCAAAAGAAAAGATCATCTTGTGACAAAAGCCTATGAATTATCTGTCTCCTAATAGACGCAGAATCAACCGCTAAACGGGACACAAAAACAGAAACCAAGACACCTTGCGTAACGCTCCTGTCTTGCCCTGCTTTCCCTCGCCCTTCCCTCACATTACATTGCACCGGCACTCGACGCCTAGATCTTGCGGGTCCGGCCCCAGGCCGACGCGGATGCCGTTCTGCACGTCCAGAATCAAGCGAATGCAGTTGCGGTCGTAGTTGCCGCCAAACGAGTGGACGGGGCAGGGAATGTTGGACCAGGCCTGCTCCGCGCGCATCTCGGCGACAACATCGCGGCCAGTAAATATCTCGAGTTTGCTCGGCTTAAGCGCCTTTGTGGCGAAGCCGAGTTGAGCGCGCCTGGCCCGGCCGTTGAAAAACGATGGGCAGGTCGTGAAGCCCATGCCGGGTCCGCAGGGCTCGTCGATGGCGAGCCAGCGGCAGCCACAAAAGGGGTGGTCAAAGTAGACGTAGCGGCACATGATGAAGGAGGGTGGTGATGATGCTGTTCTGATATGATTCTTCTGAGATGGCGATGATGCTGAATTTTGATGATGATAAAGACGAAATCGAGAAAGATGGTGATGGAGAGGCTGTATAAGAAAGGAAGGAGGGAAGGAAAGGAGACAATGCCACACGGAAGCTTACGAGGCAGGAGCGTCACTGCCGCCGATGAGATGGAATGGAAGGCGCATTCGACAGTGATTGAGTACAATAGAATTCCAAAAACAGAAAGATCAATTGGGTATTTAAAATCACAAGGCTATGCACATACAAACTCCATATATACTCCCCCTTCTAGTTTATCTCTCGTCGGCCGTGCCGTCTAGATCGGTCATCGTCCCCGTGTGGCCGGCCGCCAGGGCCTCGTCCTCGTCAATCACCTCGTCGGCAGCCTCATGGGCGTCGTCAATATCGGCAGCAGAAGAGCCATCAGTAACGGCGTTCTCGTCAGTGTAGCCATCATCCTCATTGTCTTGGCCATTGTGCCCACTGCTAGCGCCACCACCCAACAACTGCGTCAGCATGCCCTCGATCCGCTGCATCGATGCTTCAAGCCCGTCCAACCTTGCTCTGACATCTTCGTCCACCGCGATTGTCGGCACACCCTCACTTCCGCTTCCATTTTCGGCCTCCAGCTGCAGCAGCTTCTTGAGCTTGTCCGGGTCCAGGCCGGGGAAGGCAATGCTGTCCCTGCGGCTGATTCCCGTAGTCTTGGGCGGACGCGGCGTGCGAGCTCCTTGCGCAGGCTGCTGTTGCTGCTGTTGTCCGCCATCGGCAAACTTGACACTCGAACCGCTCCGCTTGAGGACTCCCGGGCCAGCGCCAACACTGCCGGCATTGGACGTCGGTCGGTCCCCAGAGTGTCCAGACTGTGTCTGCGACTGCGATCGTGATTGAGATTGAGACTGCTGAGACTGGGACTGGGAATGGGACTGCGCTTGTTGATTCTGAGCTTGTAGCTTTGCCAACGTCGGCAGTGCATCTGCCGTCTGCTGCCGTGTAAACTGCCGCCGGATCAGGTGCCGCGTCAGATCGTCGTCGGCAGCAATCTCTTCTTCCACCTCGTCGGGAGGCGGCACGTCAAAAACGGCTTGGATATCGCTGTGCGCCGTGATGCGCCACTTGCCCCAGAACGAGTGGCGGGCAGCGCGAGCGCGTGCGGCGGCATACTCGGGCGATGTGGGGTGGGCCGTCAGGCGCCCTCGGGTGCTGGTGGCGCCGCCGAGTTCGGCCGCCGACGACGACCGGTATGCTGAGTAGTGCTTCGAGTAGGGCGACGACGGCCACAGGAGACGGCGCTCGACGACGGCGATAATCAAGAGGATGGGCAGGTTGATGGAGCGGACACAGGCGACATGGATCTTGTGGAACCAGCGCGGGCTCACAAAGAACTTGAGGGGCACGAGCACAAAGAGGGCCAGGATGTTGAACGGCGGCTGATATGCAAAGATGGCATCGCTCTTGACGCCTTCAAGCGTCAGAACGGCACGTCGGTACTGGATCTCGGCGGTGGCGTTGCTGACGATCGTGCTGAACGTGTTGGACAGCATGGACACGAGGATTGTGAGGAACAAGGTGTTTCCCAGAAAAGCAAAGGCCACCATGAGAGACGGGCCCAGCAGCCAGTGGAACTCGGGCGCGCGGTGGATGCCGGTGCCGTCGAGACCGAACCAGATGTAGACCATCCACTTGCCAATCATGACGACCGAAAACCGGCCCTCGCCGAGCCACATGAGCGACAACAGGAAGCCGGCAAAACACCAGGCAGCCAAGAACGTCAAGAGGGTAAAATCGGCAACCATGGAGCGCAGAGACACAAACAGCAAGTTGTCAGACAGCAAGGTGAACGCAATGCGCGGGATCAACACGGGCGCTGCAAGCGCCATGACGTCCAGAGCCTGCTGGCCCGCACCTCCAGGAGCATTGCCTGTCCGGAATCCGTGTATTCGCAGGATCAGGTAGACCCAGTAGACCACACCGTATGCCACGTCCAGGAACGACCATAGATTCTGCGTGTACACATGCCAGCCGTGCTCCAGAATGGTAGCGAACTGGTCAAGAACCCAGCCAAACGAGAAAACCGAAAATGCAATCTCGATGCCGCTGAGCCGTGAAGCGTCACGTTCGGTCATGAACAACAGGTAGAGCACGAGCAGAACAGTAAACTGGCACGCTTCGAGAATGTTGCGTGTGCGCGGTACAATCAGGCGGTACTGGTTGAGAAGCGATGCACTCCGCGGGTCATAGAGCGAAATCGGCTTCTGCTTGTACCGGTCCGGAATAATGTCCAGCAAGGAAGACGGGGTGTAGGTGACGCGGCCGACATAGATTGCCTCAATGACCTTTTGGCATGCCGTCGAGCTCAGAAAGAATTTGGCCTCGCTCAAGATGGCAACCTCAAGGGCCGGCAAGCTTCGGCGGTACAGCCAGGTCGCGTCCCGCTCGTGAGAGTTGGGTGACGGCCGCTCGCTCTGCTCAATGTAGTCTCGGCGCACCGCATCGGGCGCGTTCTGGAACGGCTCGAAACCGGCCACCAGAATGTGCGA
This sequence comes from Sporothrix pallida, assembly GCA_021396235.1. Lineage (NCBI taxonomy): Eukaryota > Fungi > Ascomycota > Sordariomycetes > Ophiostomatales > Ophiostomataceae > Sporothrix > Sporothrix pallida. The sequence goes on from WNYG01000029.1 coordinate 371,761, forward strand.
CAAGACCAGCAATCCCTCCAGGCCTTCGTTGTCCTCGTTAAACCGCCGCAGGATCCGGTGTGCAATCAGCTCACACAGCGTCGCCCGCGTAAAGTTGACGTTTTGGCGGTTGCTCAGATGAGATTGTTCGTGCAAGAAACGCGCCCGGTTGACCAGCAGACAATACACAATCGAGATATCATCCAGCTCATACAGCTTGTCGACCAACGGGCGTACTACTGACAAATTGATCCGCATATCGTGCAGCTGCTCGGGCGACAGATAGTCCTCGACGACGGACACAATGTCGCGGCGGATGCGGTGGATGTTTGTGTAGACGGGTAGATGCGTGTGAGGATTTGTCGTGCAAGAGTAGATTGGGTCTGGGTCGAGGTCGTGGTTGAACGCGCGGCGCGTGTGCTGCTGCTGCGACTGTTGAAGAAGAGGCTGGCGCTCGTCGTTGCTGTTCGTAGCGTACGATGCCGTCGACGTCGCCGTGCCGGACCGAGAACGGCCATTGTTGCTTGCTGGCGGTGGTGTCCGAGCTGGCCGGGATGTGCGGTTCAAGTCTCGTGGTGATCGCGGTGGCGCGCCGGCTCCGACAGCGGAACCCGTGCTCACGCCGGATGCCGTCCCTTCGCGTATGCTCTCGGTCGTCTTGTTTCGGCGCAACGGATGTGGCCTGTTGTGGGGCGTGTGATGCGGAGCCGGCGAGGCCGCAGCCACTCCTCGTTTGGACGGCTGCATTGCGGGTTGTTGGATGGAAATGATGCTGCAGCTGTTCTAGGTGTGGTGTGTTCAAGAAGAGCCTGTCTATGTCAACCGGTGTCAGGCGAAGACGGCCTCAATGGCGGCCATGATCCAGGAGACGAGACGAGAGTCGATGATGTAGATAAAAGCCGAGAGTCGAGAATCGAAAATCGAAAACCTGGGAGAAAGTGGCGATAAGCAGGATGCAGGTCGACAGCTGCAGGAAGGATTGGTCGAGATAGGTCCAAAAAGCCGCAATTCGGTCGATAGACAACAAAAACAACGCAAAAGGGTCGAAAGGCGCGTCGGTGGCTGCGGCTGTGGTGGATGTGATGAGAGATAAAAGATTAGGACAGACAGGGCTCGAGATTGAAGATTGAAGATTACGGTTCTCTCCCTTATCAGCAGCTATCAAATGTTTCTCCCTGTTTGTGGTACTAATTTGCAGGCACATTTTCATCAGTGACGCAAAAGGGAAGGAGCGGCGGACACCACTAAGAGCACTAACAAAACGAGACACACAGTGCCTCCCGAGACGCTGGTGTGGCCCAGATTCTAGGCCATCTGGTTGGTTACAGCGGGCTTGGCCCAAGCTGGGCAGTTCTGGGCAGGCCCATTTTCTGGTTGTGCCCCACTATTCAATTAATCGAGACCACAACACATATCATAACGAGGGGAAGCTTCACTTTAAAGAAATCAATGACGCAGTCAAGTCCAGAATCCGACGCAAATGAGGACAGAAAACGTATTTATACTGGGGTTTTTTTTTTTTCGCATGATATATTCTAAAGAAATAAACGTGGTCTTTGACATGCAATCAATATGTGAAAATGAAGCCTATGAGACAATCGAATATCAGAGAGCTACAGCTAATATTTGCCCTTTGTATCACATTGCATTCTCGTTCAACCGACACGAAGACGGGTGAGGGGCATCTGCTGCACAGAAGAGTAGCGGCAAGGCACAAGGAAGAATTTTTGACCACTTTGGACCGCAAACAGGTTGTCAGTGCATACGGTTAAGCACGGAAAGCCCCCCATACGTGGGATTCCTTTCTGCTGTCTGTACTGGCACTCTGTGTGACGACGTCCAGGGCAGCTCGGGCAATGCCTACATTGGCGAGAGAAGATGCGGTTGGCTACAATGGACAGGCCCTTGTATGCTGTGTTGCCCTCGGTGTGGGATTATTTCATACCTGGAGAGTCACGAGAAGAACGAAAACGAAAGAAAGGCATCGGCACGCAGTATGCAGCCTCACACTTTTTCGGGCCGCATACATATGTGAGTATCCGTGCTGCTTCGGTAATAGAGAGGACAATAGGCAATGGTCCATCAAGAGAAAAGAGGGAAAACTCCTCACCGGTCAGTTTACGGACCGTCTGATATTCTCGACTGGTCGGATAATTCTGTGCTGAGATGAATAACTCGGCATATTAAAACCTTTGCAGCTGAGTGCCAAAACAGACAGGTCAGATATCAGGGTCGTTGGAGAGCTGAAGTCGGTATGAAAGCAGCTGCCTGCTTGCAGCGGTTCTGCAAGTCGACGAAACCGGCGGATGCAGTTGGCTTTTTCTGCTGAGACTTCCCAGCTGACTCTCTTCTCGCACGCCAAAACTTTCAAGCATGCGAGCCGGGCGATTGTATCCATTTCACAGACACCCCGTCCATCGACGAAAGAGAGAGAGAAAAGGGCCCCGTGCTGTTGTCTTCTCTTCCCTGTAAACTGTGCGGCTCTGCTGAAAAGTGCACATTCTGCATGGCGAATTGCAAGCGCTGATGATCATGATAGGGCCTTTGCTGTCCAGATTTCTTTTCGATACACTAGTATGCAGAGCCATTCCACAGTTTGCTGCCTTATTTTCCGAGATTCGATAGGTTGCAACGTATTTCAAGGAGACGGGTAGGAGGAGCCACGGTGGGCGAAATTCGTCAGATGGGAATCGATTTGATACAAGGGGCAAACGGTCGATAATAAAAGTCGGCGATGATGCTGGAAAGCGACGAAAAAGCTGGAATAGTCATCTCCGGCGAAAGATGCCGTATTCCTCGCTATCTTCGTGGTCTATGATGATGAGTCTACAGCCCACGGAGGTAGAAAGGCTAGATGGGAAAATATATTCACAACAATTTGCGAGGCCGTCCACGGATGAAATCGATGCTTCTGGACGCCAGTCGTGTTTTCTAGAGTGTTAATAAGTGATAAAACATCTGTGTACCACCGAGGTTGCCGTTGGTCGATGACACCTGATGAAAACAGAAACATGTGAGATAAACATCGGACGGCAAGGCCCGTAAAGCTCGGGAAGGTAACTTAGTATCGGCCGGTGTTATATAGTTCCAGTTGGCTCTACTGAGACTGGGAGGCATCGGATTTGTCGAAGACTCCCTCAGAATCATATGGAAAAGGCGAACAGCGGCATCATAGAAGGGATGTTGTCTGTACTTCAGCACAGGGCGTTGTTAGGTTTTGATGAGTGGTCTCCTTGCAATGTATATGTAAGCTGGGCAAAGGAGTAGAGCCTGAGCTATGGCGGACCGTCGTCGAGCTAAAAGCACAGTAAGGCACAAAATTCGGACCGCAGCGAAACACAAGACGATGCAAGCTGAATAGAACCACGAAATCGACCAGGGGTGGCCCGAAGAAGAAAGTATAGCGACTGGCCGGTGGATGCCCGGCGTGGGAAAAAGGAAAGAAAGGCGTGCGTCCTGGTCGGGGAGCTGCACCCAGGGCGGTGAGGTCGTGCTTTTGCTCAGCTTTCTGGGGCTTGATACGACGATGAAAGGAAACCGCTAACGTATCAAGGATCGTAGTTGATTTCGGTTGTGATGCAACTGACGCGCGGTGCTTTTGAGGATTTGGCCTTGGTCGATGGTCGACTGTGGTCTGGCTCGTCTGGGTCGTGGTCTGGGCTGTGATAAGGCTAAATGGCGGGGCAAACTTTTAAAAGATGGCCCAAGGGCGGACATGACGAGACGAAAACGAGACAAGACAAGATGCTGCAGACGGGAGATTTACTTTGTTTTGGGGCGTTTTGTTTTTGTTTCCTGGGAAATAAGGAACCAGGCAAAAGAAAGAGGCAAGTGTGTTTCGGCGACCGCGACTGCCGAAAGCGGAAGTGGTGGAAGAAACTCCGTAGGCTCGGCAAGGAAAGAATGGTGTAGTACGAATTGCAAATGATACGGAAGGCGCGGTTGCTGCAAAATAAGACTGGAAGGAGCATTCGGACACGACTACTCACTCAGCTCGGGCAGGCGAATTCAATGGTTTAAATGGCGGTATCAAACGGCGGTAATCAGGGAGAGATACGCACAAGTGTGTCTGTGTTTAGTTTGAATCTTCCTTTTCGGGCGCAGTACGCGACGCTAGGATGCACGTTTCCAACTTATGACATCAGCCTTTGATGCTTGACTCTGTGTCTTTTCTTTCAGCCCTCTGTGCACTCAATCTCCGGAGTCGAAACAAGGGCAAGAAACGAGAAGATTTGCGAGTAGTGCTGGCAAGAGAAATTCAACTGACTGGTCTCGCTTTTTCCACGTCCCGGGACTCGTCACAGAGTACGGGGCGAAAAACAAGTGTTTGATTTGCCCTGGAAGGGGCTGACAGTGAACCAAACCCAGCAAAAATGGCCAGGAAGATGGAAAGGCGGCGGAGAGGCAGAATGTGAAAGTAGGGTACTGCAAGTGCAGGGACTTGGCTGGAAGAAAGTCGCAAGAAGGGACAAAAATGAGATGTCCTTTTGTTTCCTTTTGTGTGCTTATTCTGCCGTCCTTTTATTCCACTTATCCTCGCCTCGCCGCCCCCTCGCTTCCTGATGTGACAATCCCCAGCGATGTGCTCCTCCTGCATGGGCTGCTCGGCCATGTCCAGTTCCGGTTGGCCAGGGCTTGCTTTTTCGTCAGTCGAACAGCTCACATTATTACAGCACATACACTGCCAGCGCGACGTCGCAGTCGAATGGGACTTTTGAAGGAGAATATCTTTCTTCATTTTCTATTTTTGCAGTCCATCTGTGGTCGTCTTCTGCTTATTCCGGTCTTGCTTTATTCGCCCTGTTAGTCTGTGGCTATAGTAGTCAGACTGTGTTGCTCGTTCATCTTACTGTTTGCTCGATACCAGCACTCAACGTAACACGCCTTTGAACTGGCTGTTCTACCCGAGGAGTCAAAAAGTAGCAACAGAATACACCAGTAGACAGGCCGGCCATTTTTGTCGCATTCTGGATTGATCTCGATGCGAAGCGAATGCGAAAGAGCTGGCTCATAATCCGTTAATAGGTAGTACATTTGTAGCATTTATCCCTTAAGTTGGATGCTGAGTTTGTTGGCTGTGCCTCCTTTTTTGCCTTTTGTTGGATTTGTTCGTGTTCCATTTACGGAGAACCTGTGGTGGAGGTTGTCATCGCAGGCCTTTTTATTCTTTTTTCTTCTTCTACACCTTGCCTCGCTCGGCTCTGCATCTTTGCTACAGTTCCTTGGTCAGCTCGCTTGAGTATCCCGTATTGTCAATCCTGTCCATCCCTTCCTTCAACGCCCCCATCTTGTGCCATTTTCCCTGCAGGTAACATGCTGAGGGGTTAACGTGGTGAGAGAGCTTTTACTTTTTATAGTTTTTCTGCTGAGCAAACTGGCGCATTGCCACACATGGCTGTTGCAATATTCGACTTGAAGGATGGGCATTCTCATAAAGTGGGAAATATCACGTTTGACCCCGAAGAAAACGATAATCCCGGCTCTCCTGTGTAGTCCAAGGTCACAAGAACACCAGATGGCACTTGTGAGAAGGCACCTCGCCAAGTGAATTAGCAGAGGCTACAACACCAAAAGCCTATCTCCACCTCAGATCCCTGTCACTAGCAAAGGCTGTTTGCTCGTTTATTCTCTCTTACGTCTCTTATTTTTTTTTAAAGTTCAAACTAAAAAACACAACGCAACCCTGCTCTCTATTCTATTTGTGATGGTTGCTACTGTAAAAGGGCGTAATTACGAGGCATTTGCAACAAGTAGATCGCACAAACAATGAATGCGCTCTTGTTTGTGCGTTTTGTTCCGTCAGTGCAGCTTCCTTTCAGTGCCTGCGTGACACCAGGCTGCATATTGGGGCGTTTTTGTCTGCAGGACGCAAGGAGACCCCAATATTTCCAATATCTTGATGCAATACGGCGCAACAAAAAAAAGTGGCAAAGACACACAAAATAGACAGACACATGTGACCTCCTGGATGGTTCCCAAGATAATCAAAACATCTAGAGAGAGTGAGAAAAGGCCGAGGAATCATTTCGCAAAATGGTTGCCGCATCTTTGCGTGATGTGACTTTCATGCCGCATGGTATTTGTATTTACTTAAACACGTAACAGGAAGTCAACTGAAAAGGGACACAAAAAGGTACACAAAAGTCCTGTCTCCCCAGATGGGACGAAGAGTCCAAAAGACTCTTCAAGTTGTAAAGATGGCGAGTGGGTTCAACATCAAAGTCCAGAAAATGCCCAGGCGCTATCTCGCTTGACAGACTCCTTTCCTAAAAAGGCAAAAACTGAATGATAGCCACCCAGCGCCCCTCTTTTGTATCTTGCGAGACAAGGTGTGCGTTGGGAGTGCGGTGTGAGGGGAGGTCTTATGTTCCTTTGATCTCCCAGGGAAAAGAAACCGTCCTTCATGATGCAAATTCCTCTGTGGCCCGTTGTTTTTGTTGGTGTTACAGCTTCGTATTTTTGGTCCGCTATTGCTAGCAGGCGTTCACATGTTAGTTGGGAAGATATATCCCACTTACACTGGGTGCTGTACTAACGGCGTACCAATACATGTGTACTCTATAACACTCTTGGGAATAGAAATGCATCTCTTTGTCATAGTTGTTCGTTCGTTCATGCCATAAATGCTATATCGTCACGTTTGCGGTCCTTCCAGAGCAACCGCCTGATGCCGCACTTGCCGGGGCAAGTGTACCGATGGCGGCTTCCGTGGCCAGGGGACAACCACCGTCCCGACATCCGAATGCGGAAGGCACTCTATGAGGTCACAAGGAAAGAACGACGACGAACATGATGCAGGGAGAGAAGGAGCGATGTCTGTTCGCACCATTTCCCCCTGAAAATAGAAATGGGAGCAGGCATTTCGACTACTCACCCAAATGCCCTGCTCTTCTCCGTCACAACAACAACGACAACATCCAACCCGGTCGAAAGTATTAATACACCAACCACTCGACCCCAATAATACCCAATCAGTTCAGCTGCTTGTCGCCGCCGCGTTTCGACCTATTATCCTGTCTCCCTTGTTGGAGCACCATAACTATTACAGGCACAGGGTACTTGACTGTACGACTCCGCAAGTTCGGCCACGTCTAGCCCGGCCAGCTCAATCCAGTTCAATCCAGTCCAGTCCAGCCCGCCCGTTGCCTGGTCGCTTTGCGCCTTTCATTGCATCCTTTCCCCAATAAAGACAACGGGCGAGGGGTCTAGGCCAAGCCATAACACCGAATCGCATTGGGCCACACATGCATCAGCTGGTCACTCTGAATAAGAGGATGTTGCGGTGATGGGAATTACTCGAACCTGGCCACCGTTCGTTCGTTTGTTGGTAAGATCCGTTCCGTTCTCTTCGTCACTGCATCCTCCCTTGTCTGCTTTTTTCTCTTTTCTTCCTGCACATCCGCTGTTCTTGCGTCGTTTCGTCTCTCTCCTCTCTTCTCTTCTCTTTCTCTTTTCTCCTCTCCCCTCGCTTCCTTTCTCTTTTGCAACAGCAGCGATCGACTCTTTCTGAGTTTGCTTCACTTTCTTATCACGAAAATCCCAAGCACCACCCTGACGGTTTTACCACCAAACACCGCATCAGTCTCCAATGCCTATCAACACAGCTCCTGTTGCCCATTCCCCGCTCGCCCCTCGCACACTCTCGCAATCCAAGTCGCCCAAACCAGGCTTTGTTTCGTCTCAGCAGACCACACAAATCAGCTTCCAACACTGCCCAGCCAGCTCAGCTTCTCCATATCACACGTTGCTGGATCCATAGGTTAACGCAAATACCTTCAGCTGCAACAGATCAAAATCCGTTTTCCAACAACTAAAAAAAAACAAAGTGGACAACACCGCATTATCCTCCCAACACTGACACACTGGCACCAAAGCGAACGCACGCAAACAAAACGCACAACAGCCAACTCCTTCTCCACAAGGCTCGCCAAAAGAAGCATTATTCCCTACGCACAAACACACACGGCCACGCAAGAAAGCTGCATCCATTCCCGCGTGCCCACACATTGGTTCACACACTCACACACACCTACACACTCGCACTCAATACGCACACTTGCTACATATTCTCAAGCGCTGCACACCCCCGTCTAACCGCTCACTCCGAAACCCCTCCTCTCCAATTCTGGCCATCCTTGTTCGCGAGAGGGGCCCAGGACAAGTCGTTTGACAAGACAGCGAGCAGCGTTCCTATTTCTTTTTCAATAAACGACTTTGGGTGAAGTGTCGAACGAGAACCACCAAGACCCAACAAGGCTACTTTCGCTCTCTTCTTGCTGCCTTTTTCGGTTTTCGTTGGAGGTGTTCCGTTGCCAATCCCTACTTTCCCGCATATTGGCCCTTTTTGTTCTCTTTTGTTCGCACGGAAGAAACCAGCCCTTGTCAATCCCATTCCTCCTCGTCTTTTGCCCTTTTTCAGTTTGCCTTTTTGCCCTTGCTGCTGCAGCCAAGCATCCATTCACCAAAGTGTCCAACAAAAGCACAAAAGCAAACTGCAGCATTCATAGTGACGGGAACCCACTACATGAATAAAAGAGAACGAGCTGTCTTACACACACCAACCCACGGTCCCGCCACTGTCCCCATTTGCAACTCTGCCTCTTGGCCACTCTCTGCTTGTCGCCTTCGTGCTTGCATCCGTGCATACGTGCCTACCATTTCTGTTGCTCGTTTGCCTGACCAAGCACGCCTGCCGACAATAAAGTCACACGCCTTGTCCCTGTCGCCTGCTCGCCTGTCCGCCTGCTGGGTGCCTTCCCTTTCCACAATTTATTTGCTCGTTTTCCTTGCTGGTGTTATTTAAATACACATCGTGCCCTTCCCCTCCGACATTATTCTTTTCATTTTATTTCCTCCCACTTGTATGCAACAACCATACGCTTCTCCCTACGCCATACCTGGTTTGCTTCCGCGGATTTTCGTTTTCGACTGGGCGTCTTGATCTCGCCCCGTCTTCCTCTGCCCTTCGAACCTTGCGGCCCCAAGGAAGAAGTTCACATTGTTTCAAACCGGCTAGAGCGGCACCTCACGATCCGATTACGAACCAAATTGAACTTGTGCGTCAGATACGCCACTCCAGCACGCCCTTTTCGTTGTCATTTGGCAAGCATCAACTAGCAAGCCTCCACCATGGACGATAATACGGAAATGGACTACGAAATGCAGAATTCTCAAGAACCGTCAAGACAACTGCCACCTTTGAATGATCAACCCCAGACATATGTGCCATCTGGCTGTCCCTATGCATATTCTTCGTCTTACTTTCAGCCAGTCCCCCCCTCTACCAGTCGGCTACAGGCCGGGTTTCCAGGAACGATGTCCAGTTATTTCCAACTGCAACAATCACAGTATCAACACCAAGGACAGGCACCAGGCTATCTTCAGCAATCGCAGCCGCAGCAACAACTTCAGGTGCCATCAGAGACCCAGTACATACAACAATATGGGTTCCAACGGCCGTTCTTGCCTCATCCAGCGTTATACGTGCCCGCACAATATATGCACATGCAGCAGCCTGTACAGCAGCCTGGGCTACCTTCCCAGCAACAGACTCGGCAACGGCAAGGGCGGCCGGCGGTTGAGCCGCTCGTCTCTCCTCCCATAACACCATCTGCATTGCCGCCGCCGCCCGATACCCAACAAACTCCGACATCTCAGCAAGCCGTGAGTTCAAACCCCAGCAACGGGGGCTCCGGCTGCAACAGCAACAGCCCACATGAAACGACCATGACCGGTACTAGCCCACCAACGGCCCCTTCTTCCGCGAATACCAGACGGGGCGGCCAGCAAGAAGGCACTCAACAGGCGTGGCCACAGTCCCAGTTGTCACCGCTATCTCCCTCCTGGCAACCACCACCAGCATCGCAGCAGTTGCTACCATCGTTGGCACGGCCGTCACTTCCAGGGCTCCCGTCATGGGCGGCAGCCTCAAATCTACCTTACTGGACAAACGGTTATGGCCAGCAACCCGTACCTGGGTACCCAGGGGCCTCGGACGAAGCTATCAGCAGATGGCTTGCCAGTGACAGCCCGTCTCAACAGAGCTCCCGTGCCCCAGCCCAGGCTGTTTCCTCAAATAACACAAGCCAATCTGTCCAGCAGCCAACGGCTGTCCCCGCCGAGGCTACGACGTCATCCACGACACGAGGACATGGACCGCCACCATCAGAACAAGCGGCGGCCGTTACTTCCCCGTCCCGCAACACACAGCCGCGCGTGCCTCCCTCCGAAACGGCCGCGACATCACCAACACGGACCCCAAGTTCTGCAAATACTCTCCATGCGTTTGCTATACGACACGCTGCGCCGCGTGCCACAGCCCCGGGATCCCAGCAGCCTGGGAGGTCCAGCGGAGACCGCCGCTTGAATTGGCAACTCCCTAGACGGAGCCAGAACACTGATAATGACAATATCGGATACTACCTATCTAGTGGCGATGACTCCGATGATGATGGCTCAGATACAAGAACCCGTGGTTATTTCAGACGAGTAAGGCCAAACGCATTTCCCATGAACATGACCAGTGAGCAAATATTACGAGGGGCAATCACGAACAGACGAGTTGCCTCTAAACTAGCCATCTCGGCGCTGGAATCCCTCGCTATCGAAAGTCTGGGTGACGACGAGAGAATGTGCACGATCTGCTACAACGACTTTGGCGTTGAATCGCCAGAAGGCATCAGCGAAATGCCGTTGCGGTTGCCGAACTGCAAGCATGTGTTTGGCGACCACTGTATCAAAAAGTGGCTGAGCGACAACGACAGCTGTCCGTATTGCCGCGATAAGCTTCAGTCCGAAATACGGCCATACATGTCTCAACGTGCACTCGAAACCCATATACGCAACTCTAGAGAACGTGGGTTGGATCGTGGGCATGCTCGGTTGAGCGCGAGCGCCCGCGATGCGCGGACCAGTACCTCCAATCGGTCCAGCCACTCCAATCCCTCGAGTGCACAAGCTTCATCATCGTCGGCAGAGGGCAGCAGCAACGGCAACGGTCCCAGCAGTGCGACCCAGCATCGCGGCACGGTTCTTGGGGAACGTAGAGCTGCCCCATCCACAGACTCTACCGACGATAATCAGCGACGGGTTCGGCCGCGTCATGCAGACTCCAGATATTCAAGGTCCCTGGCCGATTATGCTTCGCGTGAGAGTCTGTCGTCACGGACATTCCCCCCGAACCAAGACCGGTCGGACCCCAGCAACGTTCAGCCGCACAGTCGACGCCCAGCCCCGCGTGTAGGTGCAGGGCGGCCGACTACGAATCGGGAGTCGATCTTCGACGCGGCCACTGGTCTGAGATTTAACGGGTTCGACGCAGCCCTGTTTAACCAGCTTATGGGAGATGACATCCAACCGACACAATCAGTCTCGTCCACCCAACCACCGTTGACTCCATCGCAGCGGGAGAACGTAATGCATAGGTACAATGTCCAAAATGCATTAATGATGGCGGAGATGGCGGCGGCGGAGGCGGTGGAGGCGGCGGAGGCGGCGGCGGCGGCGACGACTGCCACGACGTCGGCGTTCACCTCGACACCTCTTTACTCGCCCACGCTGGCTCCCATGATGCCGACACAAAACAGCTATTCGGCGCAAATCACGGGCCGTGTGTCGGCGAACCGCAGCAGCAGCAGCAGCGACTAATGTCATTAATGGCCACCTTGGCAAAAGTCGATTTGTTTGCAATTTTGGCCTGGTATTCCCCTCATGTTTTCCCCTTCATGTCTGAAGTTCTTTCTTGCAGTCGGTTTTCTTATTAAGACACCATATCATACTTGCAGCGTTGTTTGATTTTATCATTACTGTCAGAGACACGTTTTCTTTTTATCATAGTACTATTGCATCGAATGGCGGCGTTTGGGTTGGATGGAACACATCATTACATGGGACAATACCAGCATCCACGAACTGAATAATATTGCATACCATTCCTATTACTTTGCCGGTTTTAATTTCTTGCGGTGGACTTTCCATGTTGGTTGCTAGTTCGGCGTCATATCTGTTCTTAATGGATGAGTAATGCGACTTCAGGAGGACCAAAGGTCTATGCATAGGCCACCGATACACGAGCGAAGTAATTGATAGAGCTATTTCATAAAGTACGTGCTCTGTTGCTTAAATAGTAGAGTGAAATTGAAGTCAAATGTAGATCTGCAGACGTGCAATTGCAAATAGTGACAGTATGTATTGCTTGAATATTTTTTGCTATATGTACAAAGGTTGTTCTGTAAACTAGACGGTTTGGCAGATGGTAAAAAAAGATTGTAAGATGAAGGTATGCAAGAGTATATAAATAAACACGGGTTAAACAGGCTCCGGGACGTTTTCTTTTCCTTCTCTCCCCTTTATAGCTATAGCTTATAGCTTATAACTTGGCCTTCTCGTCGTCGTCCAGGCCGTGCAGCTCGCGGGCCTCCTGGATCATCTTCCAGGCAAGCTCGGCAAGCGGCACCCGCGCGTTGGCGTACGACAGCGCAATCTCGGAACTGGCCTGGCGACCGGCGACGCGGGCGGCAATACCCTGGCAAATGGCGGCCTGGCGGAAGATGTTGAAGGCGGCGGCCCAGCGCAGCTCCGAGGGCGTGGGTGCCCAGCCGGCCTCGGCAGAGTACATGGCGGTGATCTCCTCGGGGGTGGGGAGGCCGGGGAGGGTGCCGGGGACAAACAGGGGGTGGCCGTTGTGGATTTCGCCGGCGAGGTGGGCGGTCTGGAAGGGCGTCAAGAGGTTCAGGAGGTCGCTGAGGGGGTGGCCGCGGGTGGACATTTCCCAGTCGAGAATGCCAATGACCTCGGGAAAGGTCTTGTGGAACACCAGGTTGTCAATCTTGTAGTCGCCGTGGATCAGAGTGGAGCGGTCCTTGGGCTGGAAGCGCGGGTCGCTGAAAAAGGCAATGGTCTCTTCGAAATGGGGCAGGACGCCGACAGGGACGCCGGTCTCCTTGTCCTTGGTGCCGGCCTGGGCGGCGCAGATCTGCTTCCAGGTGGCGATTTGGCGGTTGTAGAAGCCAGCGGGCTTGCCGTAGTTGGCGAGGCCGACGGCGGCGGGGTCGACGCGGTGCAGACGAGCGAGCGACTTGACGGCGGCAGCCCACATGGCCCGGCGGCGGGACGGGTCGTGCTGGATCTCGGATTCCGGAATGGCCGGGTCCTCGATGATGCGGCCGTCGAGGAAGCTCATGACGTAAAAGGGCGTGCCGATGACATTGGAGTCCTCGCACAGGCAGTACGCGCGGGGGACGGGTACGCCGGTCTGCTTGGCGCGCTCGGGGGTGCCGCCGAGAGCAGCGAGGATGCGGTACTCGCGCTCGACTTTGTGGGCGGTCTTGGAGACGAGCTGACCTGGGGGCTTCTTGCGCATGACATAGCGGGTGCCGGAGGGCGCCGTCAGCTGGTACGTCGGGTTGGACTGGCCGAAGCCGAACTGGAGGTGTTAAAGAAGAACCAAGTAAGATGGAAGAGGATTGCGTCCTACCTGCTTGATCTCGAGAGGAAGCTCGACCTCTGGCACGTTCTGCCGGAGGTAGTCCTCGAGCTTCTTGAGGTCAATGGGATGCCGCACGGGGCCCGCCATTGTGATGATTTGGAGGATGGGGGAGGAGGAGACGAAAGGGAAAGTGAGAGATGTCGTTACGACAAAAAAGTGGTGATGAGAATGCAGGGGAAGGGAAAGGGAAAGGAAAGAAAGAGGAGAAGAAAAAAAGAAGAAAAAGAAAGGGACGATCCAGGCACAAAATAATCCAAGAGGAGATCCAACCTCGTCGTTCCCTTGTAAGTACGCCGCGGACCCCAGATCTGTATTAGTTTGGGGCAAAAGGCTGCGCTATTGGGGTGTTGTCTGCAAAGGAGAGGAGAAAGATGTCAGAAAGTCAACGTATTGCCGAGGACCAAATTGGAGACAGTGGAAGAGAAGCAAAGAAAGGCACGAAGAGGCAAGACAGGATCCTAGCTTCTTTCTGGGGATGTTCTTCTGGGGTAGCGACATCGACAAGTGCGACTCTAGGGAAGGTGCGACTATGGACTATGGCCGCGCTTCAACACTGCTTGGCCCGCCGCCACAAGCCGAGGTAGGAATCTTGGAGAAGGTGCACTCCACGCTGCCAGTCAGGTCTTTCCGCTGCGCGTGGAAGGTATGGGGAAGAAAAAGCGGGGCGCTCATTGGCTCTCTCCCCACGGTCCCAGGCACTTGGGACCCACTTGAACAGCGTCTCTTTCCAGCCTCTCTGCCTCTGAACAGCCAGCCTTTAAGGCGCGGCAGTAGAGGGCTCTGGACCCGTGAGACCGTGAAAGCGATCACTAACCGTCAGAACCGTCCACTAAAAAAGAAGCGGGACATGATATCCGGTGCGCACTGACCGAAGCTTCACAATCTCAGCACTCGACTTCAACGACTCATGGGACAAAGGGAGAAAGACAAGGAAAATACGTCGTACAGGAGAATGTCTTTGGCAAGTCATTCTGGCCGGCGCGTTTTCATTTTCCTTGGGACGCGGCTAATTATTCATTTGGCTATTCATCATATTCTCGCGATTTCGTGATTTTGATAAGATAAGAAGATAAAAGTATGATCATGACTTTGACTTTGACAGTTATTATTTTTATATTTTTATGGATTTCGTGACATTAGGTCTACCTTCCCCGCAAACAAACGCCCTGGTAATGACAGACGCAGAGAATATGGGACGCATATGAGAACAGAAGAACAAGATGAAAGGGGGGACGAAAAAGAAAAAAGAAAGAAAGAAGAAAAGAAGAAAATTGCTTGCCCATTACATGAACGCCGTTTCCCATTTTGAATTTCACATTTGCAATATTTTGCAATAATATACAGCCCGAACAGGGGTAGAATAAAACAGAAAGCACCCAACACGATGTTCCAAAACGACCACACCCACAACACCGTCTAGTCGACTTCTTCGATATCGTCGTCGCTAAGGACTAGGCTGTACATGGGCAGCCCTGGCAGCGCGTCTGCATCCTCAACGTCCTGGGCCTGGCCCTTGCGGCCGTTTGTCGGCGCCTGCGGGGGCTGCCGTCCATTGGCCTGCAGCGGCCGCCGCGGTTTGCGGGGGCTCGACTGCGAGTCGTCGGTCGGCCGGTCGGTCGCCCAGGCGTCGTCGCCCAAACCTGAACCTAACCCTGGGCCAATGCCGCAGTTCGCATCGGCAGCTTCTTCGTCAGCATCCTCGGCGCCCGTCGCGGCGGCAGCGGCTCCAATGCCGTGGAAAGATACCACCTTTTCCAGGTCGCGCATGCCCATGGAGCCAAACGAGCACCGCTTGCTACGGGCAATGAGGGCCATGTAGGGAAGGCGTTCGAGCAGCAGTTCTTTGCGCGCAGAGCTGCCAAGAGACAGCAGAGGCGGCGGTGGTAGCTCAGACGACGACGTCTTTTCGGACTTTTCAGATATGCTGCCGAGGCCGCCGGCGCTATTGTCTGAGTCCTCCTTCTTGATAATCACCTTCCGGTCACCATCGTCGGTCGCGGTAGTATTACGGGCCTGACTCTGACCGAAGCTCTGGCTGAAGCTTGACATCTGGCTGCTGCTGCCGTTGCTGAAGCGCGGCGCGGGCCGGCGGAACGAGAGGGCCCGGTTCGCCGAGCTTTGCTGTGTCGAAGAGCCGCCGCCGCCAGTCTGTGTGATTTCGCCGCGCAGCAGCTTCGATGACCAAATATCCACGAGTGCCTCCATCTCTTCACGGCTCCGCCACAGCTTGAGACTCATCGGGTAGAACATCTTGAACTGGTTGCCGCCACCGCCAGCCACTCCAGTACCATTGCCGCCACCATCGCCGCCATTGCCCCGCTGGTAGTGGGCTCCCGACGACCGCTTGACGGGCGACGGCAGCGAGAAAAGAAGGCCACGCACGGCCACCTGAAAGGCCATCTCGTCCTGCCGCAGCACGTGGCTGGCCGAGTCCCGGCCGAAATTGGATCGGTTCGACCCGCGCCCGCCAAAGAAAATGTCCCATGTCGGGCACAGTAGATCGCTTTCCGACAGGTACTCGATGCAGCCGTTCAGGTAGTCGACCGAGGACATGGGATCACGAGGCCCTGTCTGCTCGCACGACAGCGCGTAATTTTCGTGCAGAGCAGAGATAAATGTGTGGGTGTCGGTGCCGATCTCGTCAATCAGCGTGTCTGGTGCCACAAGCGAGAGCTTGGGGCGGGCGTGGTGCGCAAAGTACTCAGGCAACATCTCGGCCAGGGCCTCATCGGTACCTGGAGGCGGTGGAAGATCCTCGCGCTTGTTGTAGACGACCTTGCCGACCGCGTGAAACACACCGAGGCTAGCCTCGCGCTGGGAGACCATCTCCAGCGTCTCACGCTCGCCCTTGGTGAGTGCTGCATCCTTGGGTCCCTTGCGGCTCTTTGTAAAAGCCACTTTTGCGCCCCAGTCGCCCTGGTCGTCGCCCTTGACGCAAAAGAACTCGAGCGATGCGACGGCGCTCCGCACATCGCCGACCTCGCCCAGGCGTTTAAGGACCAAGGGGCCCGGTGTGCGCCGGCGGCCCGACTTCCTTGCTTCCTTCTGGACAATGAGTTCGAGGGCCTTTGCCAGAAGCGACGGTGCTATAGAATTGAACTCGATAAGCCCTGTGCCTGGATGACGTAGAATATCTGGTCCGAGTAGGCGGTGGGCCGTAAAACTGTCGGCCGATGCCGATGTGGTTGTAAGCAGAGTCTCGGACACGATCATAATAACAGGCGAGATCGTGTGCGGGTCAAACGACGCTCGTCGCTGCGCGTAGGCTGCGAGAGATGGTGTGTTGGCAGCCAGGTACTGCAGTATACTGTTGCGAAAGCCGGTCAAGCCGCTCGATGAGCGCATAAATGTGTTGGGAAACTCTTCAATGACAATGACCTTTCGCCGCCTAGGTGCCGTTTGGTCGTCTGCTTTGCCGTTTCCATTGCTGTTCTTGGTTCCGTTTGTCGGTCGTGCCGTGCTGTGGTCGTCGCTGTCCGAGTCGGTGTCGCCGAGATCGAGCTGGGAAAACCTGGAGCCACGATTTAAAAACTCGTCAAACTGGGCCGCTGCCGAAGTGAATCCCATGGACGTAGCGCCGGGAACATAGGCACCAGTCGGATTGCGCCACTCTAAAATGTCCAGGTCCAGATCTTTGGCCAGCAGTTTAATCGTCGTGGTCTTGCCTGTTCCGGCTGCACCCTTGAGAACGAGCAGGCGTTGCCGCAGACGGCCGTGCATGACATCCTCCAGCCACCGCCGCACATCGGCAACCTTCTTCTTATGTACGGCGAGTTCGTCGAGGTTTGTGGGCGCAAAGCGTTCGGACCAGGGCCGCAGGTCGTCGTCGTTGTTCGTGCGGTTTGTGCCGTTTTGTCCGTTCGGTCGTATTGGGCGTTTGAAGCGCTGGCTCGATGGGAGTGTAGATGGCGGTGCCATGGAGGAGGATGGTAGTGATGAGGAGGGTAGTTGTTGACTCGATAGTAATGATGTGTTGCCGTTGATGTTGTTCTTCCACCGCTTCTGGGCGCGGCTGCCGACGTAGCTCGCCGCAACGGCACTGCTCTCGGCAATGCTGCCGTCTCCGTCTTCGATATCGTCGTCATCGGACACAATAGGGTCGCTTCCAAGGTTGTCGTCAACGTCCAAAGCTAGCCGTACCGTCTTCTTGGGCGGCGAGTTCTGGGCCTTCTCGGCCTGCTTGTTAAACAGGGCCACGAGATCGCCCGACTTGCCACGCTCGTCCGCCTGGCCCTTGAGGCCCTTGCTGCCGCGCCGTTTCTCGGGGCTAGGACATGGGCTGCCGCTGGCCGATGTGCCGCCGTTTGCTGTTGCACCAGTTGTGCCATTCTTGCTGTTGTTGTCCTTGACGCGGCTCGAGAGAATGCGGCCAAACGGTGAGCTCGTAATGGGTGATGAAGCGGCTATTGACTTTGAGTTCTTGGACGGTGACTTTGTTGGTGTTTTGGCAGTGGTGCCGACGGCTCGTGTTCGTCGTACGGGCGTGGGTGAGGCTGTGGGCGTTGCTGGAACTGCTGATGTGGATTTGGACGGTGAGGCGTCTGCTGCCCCCGAAGTCGAAGAGGAGATGGTCTTGTTGGGTGAGAAGAAGTTTCGTAGACTCGTTCTCCGCTGCTCTCGAGCCTTTTCATCTTCGCTGTCGGAATCGTCCAGGACGTTCCGCTTCCTGCGTGGCGGCATGGTGACGACACGAAAGAAGCAGGGTTAAGGAGATGAGATGAGGGGAGGAGGGCGGGAGGAAGAGGCCGTCGTTTGTATGCTGGTCATCTGTTGCTGGTGGCGCTGGCCGGTGAGGGTATCGTTCAATTCGGTTGTATCATGTATGTCGTACTTATAGAGGAACAATGTGGTCAACAGATGAATGTCGTCGTGATGTTTGATGATAGTCGTTTGTTGGGGTGTGGGAGATACGATTTCCGGGACGCGGCGAGAGATAAAATGGCAGAGAGTGGCTGCCGCGGGACGATTGTGCTCAGTGCGATATGATCGTGCCTTCCATCTTTGCAATTGCACGTGTGTCGACGAAGGAAGGTATACGAGGTGGGATGAAAATGGAAAGAGCAATGGAGATTGGGGGAGCGTCTGTGGAGATGTGGTTTCCAGCTGAAAAAGAAGGAAAACAGCATGGGAAAGCGCGATCCACTTTCCACTATCCACATCCACTCAAAACAGCACCAGCCCAGAAGGCAGAGAGGCAAGAACGCCTGTGCGTCAGTCAGTCAGGTTGGTTTTCCCCCCTTTTCCCCCGACCAACGGCACTAAAGGTACCACGAGCTGGGCCCACTTCAGCGAGGCTGGTCGCTGCGAGCCAATGGACAGCGACGCCAAGGACGAGCCAATCGGCGTTTAAATGTCAATGCAGAGCCCTATGAGACAGCTCTGGCAGTTATGGCAGAGACAAAGCAATGACAAGATGACGTGAACATCATTTTTGTTTAACATGAACAGCCTCGCGTTATTTATTTACCTTTACTGAACTGTATAGGGTTCACACGCATATTTTTACTATCACCGGGTTTTTGGATATTTTTCTAAGAAATAAATTCTTTTTCTTTTTTTTTGCTAGCTATTTTCCGTCGGTTTTTATTAAAAAAGAACAAAAGAAAACAAATCAAGCAAAGACTAAGTGAGATAAATCTAATTGGAAAAAAAAAAGGGAGAACTTACCAGAGTTCTACGAAATATAACTTACTTACTCAGAGGCACCAGCAACATCCTGCTTCTTCGTCTTGTTTTGGCCCCAAGACTGCCGGCGGCGCTCCAGATCCTGACGAAGACTGCGAATGCGGTCGCTCAGCTTCTCCTTGGGAGGAGAGTCCACCGTGGCCGTGTCCTTGCCCTTGCCCATGGTCAAGTCGATCTTGGCCTTGTTAGGCAGGGCATAGAAACGAGAAAGGCTCTCGAGAGTGGGAGGCTGCTCCGGCCAGTCCTCGTCGTCGATGTCCTCGTCGTCACCAAAGAAGATGGGCTCGGTCTTGAGGCGCTCCATGTTGGCACACAGAGAGTTCAGAGACTTGAGGCTGGCACGGACAGCTGTGGCCTTGGCCTGGACGCTGTCAAACATGGACTGGCGGATGCAGGCGGAGCAGTTGCGGGGGACGCGGACAGGCAGGAGAAAGGGGACGGTCATGGTCAGCTGGCCCTTGCCCTCGGAAATCTTGGTCTCGGTCAGCGTGTTGACACGGCAGTAGCCTACGACGGAGTGCTTGCAGGCAAAGACATACTTACGGGTCCAGTAGGTCTTCTTGTTGGTGCGCGTGACCGACTTTTGGTCGTTGGAGGCCATCTTGAGATAAGACGAGGCGTGTCGATTTGCCGTGTGATTAGAACGGAGAGCCTTTCAACTGTGCTGTCTTAAGGCCCGTGTAAGTTGATTTCGAAAGTGGTGACGGTGTGTGAAGAGAAGAGATGAAAAAATTTGACGAGGTTGTCGAAAGGGCGCTCTTTTATATATCATTGCAAATAAACTGTTCAGACTGAACATGAACAAACACATTGTACACGACCTTGTCATGTATTCATTGTTCATTGTTCACTGTTCATAGTTCATTGTTCATTGTTCATTGGACACCACTGAATGCCCTTTGTTGTGACTTGTGCCGTATTGTACCGTATTGTTCACAGCACAAGAGTAAATTTTTTAAAGAAAATGAGAATTATTCAAATGAACAAAGGCTATGATTATTCTGCAAAATGCTGCGCAATATGCCAAAAATGAAAATCCGTCACTCTAATCCAGGATCTTGGATGCCAGAATCTCCTCGTAGTCTCGTGCCCATGCCAAACGCGGCGCATCGCCCTCGTCTTCTGTCCGTGGCCGCTGAAACTGTTTTGACTGAGAGACATGCGGCACATCGTAGCCCAGCCGCAGCATTGTCTGGATCAGCTTGCTCGTGGCCGGCCCGTCGCCGTTGGCAATGGCAATTCCGCCGCCGCCACCACGGCGTTGGCTGCCCGCGAGGACTAGGCACTCTAGGTCGGTTGTTGAGTCGCCCATGTACACGACGGCGTCATCCGGGCCACTTCCGGAAGCAGCAGTTGCTTCTGCCACGGCCGCCTCGAGAGCTTCGACCTTGTCTGAGCACGACGCAAACGGCACATTGTCGTCGTGCTCGTGGTCTTCACCAATCGGCGTGGTGGCGTCTTTTCGTCGAAAGTTGGGAATAATGGCACCGGACGGCGTTACCTTGTTGGAAAAGACGCGAATATCTGTCCCTTCATCGCCATCCCCTTCTCGACTGAGGACGCCTTTGATCCATGCGTCCGACCAGTTGACCGATACGACCGACACAGGCCACTTGCGCCGCGAAGCCGTCTCCCGCAGAAACGCGGCGAACCCGGGACGCACTTTGACGTCCTTGTCCTGGCTTCCTTCGGCCGCCTTTCTCGTGCCTTCTTCGGCAGCCTCCCGGCCTGCCTCAAACAGGGTCTTTGCGTCGTTTTCAGGTGCCATCCCTGCGAAAAGACCCGCATCGCGCAGGCGCCGAATGGACCGGCAGTCGACGCCGTGCTGGCTCCTCAGGAACTCGAGCTCGTGCTCGAGCGTCGTACGCTGATCCTCGGGCAGCTCATAGTCGGCCTTGTGGTCACGGTGGTCGGCCAGGTACTTTTCGACAATGTCTTTCCAGCGGTCGTCCCAGGATCCTTCTTGACTCTTTTGACCATCCTGACTGCCCTGCTGTTCCTGGAACTCGACGGCAAAGGCGGCGAGGTTGTCGACGGTGTCGTGGACGGTAATGGTGCCGTCAAAGTCAAGGATGACGTGCATTGTGTGGGTGCGAGGTGTGGTGTAAGCGTTGTAGCTGTAGGTGTGACTGCAGGTGTAACTGCCGATGCTGCTGCGGGGAAGCTTTCTGAGCGTCTTCCAGGTCTGCCAGGTGTGTCGTGACAGAGGAAGGAGCATGAACGCGAGCCCAAGAACAAAGTAAACCAGAGTTCTTTTCGCAGATGTCCTCATACCGGACTACCGGGTGTGTATTTCGGAAGCTGTCACTTCTCCAAGAGCCGTCTTTGAGGGGAAAGGTTGGGGTTGAATAGTCATTTCAGTCATTTCATTTGGACCATTTCTGGACCTGGAGTGGCCTGGAAGCTAGCGGACGCTACTGCACGACAGCGCCCTGATGTCATTGACACCTATTGACGGTGACAGGCACTAAATTGACGTGAACGGAAAAGGGCACAAAAAGAGTGCATTCTTATGACTGCTACTTCAAAAGTGTTTATATTTATTTGTATGGGGTAAATATTTGGTATCAGATGCATCGACGGATGGACACAGCACTGTATGCAGTCTTGTCCTGTCTTTTCTGCTGTATGTTACAAGTGTAGAGGTTTGGAAGAGAAATTGAAAAGAAAAGGAAGCGAGAAAAGACGTAAACAAAAAGACATCCCAGTTAACCTAAAACACCACTGTCGACAGACCGGCCGACAGTTGAAAGACGAAAGCGGCGAAAACAACACAAACAGAAACAAGGACACCATCTCACGAGGGCGGCACCACATCCTCCAGCTTGATGTCCTCTTCCTCGCCGTCCGTGTCCGTTTCTGCCGTCTCGGACACAAACTCGGACGCCTTGACCTCGGCCGTCGCCGACCCGTCCTTGCGGTTCTCGGCCTTGAGCTCCCAGTTGTTGGCGAACCGGCCACTGCGGTGTAGGTCGGCGACCTTTTCGAGTGTCTGCCGCAGGTAAATCTCGGGCTGCGGGATCTCGGCACGCAGCGCGCGCATCGACCAGAACCGGAAGCGTGCGAAGCAGTTGAAGATGAGATCCAGCAGGTCGTTTTCGGGCATGCGCGCCGTCTTCGTCTCGACCTTTTTGGTTTTGGGCGCCGGCTGGCTCGTCTTGATGAAGCCGGTGGCGGAATCCTGGTCGGCAATGCCGCCGCTGCCGATGACGCGGAAATTGCGAATGTCGCCAAACTTGACCTGGGCCTTGGGGATCATGGCGGAGCGCGCGCGGTCGTTCAGGATCATGTCGGACTCGGGGTTCTTAACGGGCGCGCAGTTGAGCTCGTGGCGCACGCGGCCGGCCACCCCTGTCTTCTTGGGGATGGCTTTGCGGAAGAATTCCTTGCGCGGCTGTCGGCGGTAATGGTGCCGTCCGTGGTGTTGTGGCTTCTCGACGCGGTCGTTGTTCTTTTGTCGCAGCAGGTGCGCAGGGATACCCGCCGCCGCCGCCTTTTCCCGCTCCTTGTTTTTGGCCTTGAACCCAGGCAGGTCTTGTTCGCTAAACAGGTACGTGTTCTTGATTTGTGTGTTTTGTGACCCTGTGCCCGAATTCGCCGCGTTCTTCTTTCCTGCCGTGTCCACCATTGGCAGGTCCAGCTCGTACTCTTTGGGGATATTCTGGTGGCTCGCCAGGTCGTTGCGCAGTAGCATTCGCATCCGGTACTTGGGCTCGCCCGTCTTGCTGACCTCGGTCCACTGCCGCACTGTCGCGATCTGGATCTCTGCGTCGTCGTCCAGCTTGTCCCACGCCTCCCAGACGTACGGCGGCACCCGCACGAGATACATGTTGCCGAACGGGTTTCCTGGTTGTGTCGCGTCAAAGAACTCGAGATCGCCCGCGTCTTCGTAGATGTCGTCTTCCGTGCCGCCGCCCACCGCAGGGATGTTCGCCAGGCCGGCGTCGCCCTCGTCGTCCACGTCCATCTTGATGGGCAGCTCCTGCTTCACTGCCGCGTCGTCTGCCATAGTGTCGACGGGGGAGGTGGTATGAGCTGTGATGGTGGGTATTGATGCGATGTGGTGAGAAGTGAGGTGAGATGAGGTTGAGAGAAGGGAAAAGAGGTCACGAAGTCGAGGAGGAGTCGAGGAGCTGTAAGACTGCTGGTATTGTCGAGTTAATAAAAGTAGGAGTTAATATGTCCCTTGTCGTCGAGTAAATCGTGGTATAACCGTGTCGCTCGACGGTCCAGGCGCTGTTTTCGGAAAAGACGCGCCAGTTCGTTGTTGATGCTCAAACGAACAAAGACAAAGAGGGTGAGGCTGCAGGGAGAGCAAGAAGGTTGCCGTGCCTTGGCCAGAAGCGGAATTTGGGGTGGACCTCCCATTGTAGCCCGTCATTGTTGGAAGCTAGATGGATTACATAATTTAAAGGTGGGCCATCTGGCTGTTTGAGCATTAGCGCATCATTCTGCCTAGCTGTCACGTGCGCATAGGCGCTTCTGGGCCGGCTATTTGTGGCTGCTGATTGGCTTATTGTGTTTGCCACTGGATCCACCCCTCCGCGCCTGCACTTTATTGCTCTGACGTGCATTAAATCATCACCAAAACTTTTGTTTTGGCGTTTCTTGCTTTCTTTTCTTTTTCTCTTCATCAACACCACTTCACCCAACGACGGATCATCTCCACCCAGCGACGTGAATTTTTGTGTATTTTATTTTCTTTAGTGTTTCTGTTTCATTCTACTTTCGACAATGACTTCAGAAGACCAGGAGTTGTTGGCCCGGATCAGCGAGCTGGCAGGTAAGACTTTGTCTCTTTTTACTGTTTTCTTTCATATCCATCACATGAATCTAACATTGTAGGCCACATCAACCGCCACAAGAACCAGCAGGCTGGCATCACCTCGATCCCATCTTCGCTTTACAACAACCCGTACAGCTCATCGCCAGCATCCTACAGCCGCCCAGGATATTCCTCACGAGGACGTAGCGGCTACCGTGTCAAGAAGCCGGGGCCGTACCGGAACCGCACTCTTGTCCTCAACAACTCTGGATCATCGAGTAGGTCCGATCCCACCGAGAACGGCGACTCGACGTCAACGACAAACGACAATGCCGGCAGCAGCTCATCCAAGACTTGGGTTGCCCGGACCGACCGCCACCGACAATTAATCAACGCCGACGTCTACGAAAAAGACGCCCAGGCACGCGCCCGTGCCATCGAAAAGACACGATCCCAGACCCAGAAGATGCGCAACGACCGCGAGCGCGCCAAGCTACAGAGCCACTTTGCCTATCTTGCGGGGGGTAGACAATCACAGACGTACCAAGTCATGGTCGAAGGCATTCCGTTTGCCGTCACAAAGAACGGCAGCAAGCTCGTGAAGCTACCCGGTGCGTCGGCCAGCCCCCCGGTTTCGTCGCCGCCGCCCAGCTCGCCTGACTCGGCAGTCGACTTTTACGAAGACTCTGCTTACCCGTGTGCTCACCCATCTCCAGGAGACCCGAACCCGGCATCTAGCACTCCCAAGACGGCCGTTGTTGGCGGCGTCAAGTTCTACCGCAGCAAGAACGGCAACCTGTACCGTCACGGCATTGTCAAGGCGCAGCAGCAACGGTATGTGGCTCGCGGCTCAGGTAAAAGTGTTGGGCTGACCAGAGGTTCTTGTGTTTCCATTTTTAGGCGCGGGGCCAGCTCAGTCAGAAAGACGGATGAGCCCTGCAGGACATTCTCCACGACCGGTATATTTTTCTCCCATATTTTCCCTCCCCCACAGTCAACAGCTTTCGACAAAGACACCATCTCCCTTGCCTCGACCAGGGAGCCACTCTCTTTCTGTCCCAAGATTTGGTCGCCCCCGTTTCCCATTTCCATTTACTAACCACATGTTCTTGTACTTGTGTGTTCTGCTCTGCCGTTCTCGGCTTTGCTTTGCACAACACACTGTATTGTACTTTTTACTTTTTTGTTTTCCCCCAATATTTAGGCTCATGTTCAAAAGGACCAAACTGTCGATTCATCCACAATGCCAGCAAGGTGGCTGCCTGCAAGGACTTCTTGCTTAAGGGCGACTGCCCCAACGGCAGCGACTGCGACCTGTCGCACGATTTGACGGCTGAACGCACGCCGTTTTGCCTACACTATGCCAAGGGCAACTGCACAAACCCCCACTGTTCCTATACTCACTCACAGGTTTCGTCCGGCGCACCGGTGTGCCGCGCGTTTGGCTTTTACGGTTACTGCGACAATGGCGCCGACTGCACGGAGCGGCACGTGTTTGAATGCCCCGACTTTAGCAACACGGGCGTCTGTAAAATCAAGGGCTGCAAGCTGCCGCACCGCGAGCGTGCGAGCTTTATGCGGCGAAACGACAAGCCCAAAGAAAACGATGACGACAACAACGACGATTATAGCGACATGTCGAGCGACGACGAATCAGTCAACAGCGACGATGTCGACTCGGACGAGGTTGACGAGTTTGTTGGAGCGGACGGCGACGATGCCGATCTCGACTTTGTGAACCAGAAGGACTACATTGAGATCTGAGATCTGATCAACTTTTGTATCAGTTCAGGACCTTTTTGTTGTCGTCTGGAACATTGTAGATTTTTTGTCCCGTCACAGTCTCTTTCTCACCGCATTCCCCCTTTTCTTTTGCCCCTGCGTTGATTTTTGTTTTGTTTTGTTTTGTTGCGTTGTGTTTTCATGGCGTGGCAAGAGAAAGGAGAAGGCTGTTTGCATTTGCATTTGCATTTGTTCAAGACGATACCCAGATTTGGTTGTTTCTTGTTGTTGAGCATTGTTACCTAGACGGGCGTTTTTGTGTTTCAGTGTCTTGCATGATGAGTGTACTTGGTATGCTCACTACACATAAAAAAAGAGTGCATTTATATTTATAAATGCCGAAGAAGACCGAGAGGAAGATCTGACGGAAAGGGAAAAAAGAAAAAGAATAGGAGGAAATCAGATCAAGGATTGGCTCGGTAGAAAAAAAAAAGATAAAAGATAAAACGATAAAGATAAAAAAAAAAAGATAAAAGAAAGGGTCCAGGGGACTAGCAAGGAAGAACAAGGAACATGAATCGGAGTTATAAAACCCCTAAACTAAAACTTAATGAATATGGAATTTTGCAATGGCTTTGTTTGAAAGACGCTTTGACGGTGAATCGGTAAAAGATAAGAGAACCAGTAGGAGAGAGGACTATGTAAGTAGTTCAAGTAGTGCCTTTTCTCTCTTCTCTTTCCGGGATATGAAGATAATCGCGAGATAGCCCGAATTGCGACAGACCTTTGTCGTATACGTATAAGCGGTCTGTCTGACGCCTTTTCTGATCCCTTCCCGTGCCATTCGGCTGGGATCAGGTTAGTATTGTACGAAGGGGGTGTGTTTTTGCTTTTCGTTTTTTTCTGTGGTGTGGTTCGGGTTCTCTTCTTGTCTGACATGGTCAGCCTTGTCAGAAACGTGTAAGGAACGATTCCACCGGCTTTTTCTTTTGATGTTTCCGTCTTTTTTGTTTCCGTATATATTCCAACGTGGCGCCCATGTCATTTTGAGTGATTATTTTGTGCTTTCCTTTTCTTTTTTCCCTTTTCTGTCCTTTTTTTCTTGTCCCGTTTTTCTTTCTTGTTTCTGTTTTCTTTGTCGGCATGCACCATGGCGCGCACTTTGCATTTGGAGACCCTGCCCATAGAGGTGCTCGGCCTGATCTTGCTGGCCATTCACAACCCCAACGATCTTCGCGCATTTCTCTCGGCATCGCCTGTCAGCCACTATGTATTCAACAACTCGTCCCTGCAATTTCGCGACCGCATTCTGGCGACGGTGGCACTGAACGCTCTCGAGCCGGAAGCACGAGATGTGGCCCTGGCCATTGGGCGCGTCCCGAGCGCAGAGACGAATGCGTTCGGAGCACTGCAATGGGCTTTCCTGGACGACTTTTTTGCAAAGGGCAGCAGCTACACAAAAACCAAACTCTTTGGACCCCCCAGCACAGACGACGAGATCAAGGCCCTTGGCAGTCTGGGCTGCCGAATCAACTACTTTGTCGACGATTTTGCTGCCAAGGCATGGGTTCGGCTGTACGATGGTGATGATGCCCTCCAAAATAACAACAAAAATGGCCTCGAGACGGGCCCTCCACCACCTCCACCGCGCCTTTCTCGTACAGAACGTGCATCCTTCCAGCGGGCTTTCCTGTTGGTAGAACTCTTTGCTGCCGTGTTCCCCGTCTACCGCGCCGGCATGAGCGATGAATTTATCGGCGACCAAGCCCAGGCCGATTTGTTCCTGTCTCGTCTGGCCGATGGGCCGCTCGATCTCGAGAGGATGAGCTGTGTCATGTTGTATTATACCCGCCTCTTCCAGCAGCAGACGCGGCATGTCGAGGACGACTTTGTCGCCTGGGCCGAGGCGCTGCCGAGCGTCTATCGCCTGACAACCCCGGTTCGCCCGTCAAGACGAGACGCCAGGGAAGGACGGCTCGGCAAGGCCGGCGAGGACGTGCCCGAGGACGTCAAGCGCATGTTGAGAGGGCACGGCTGGCACTTTTTCTACAAGCTCGACTACGAGCTGCACGGCATTCCTTTGTTTAGCAAAGAGCGACGCTCCCACGACAGTCTGCGCAGTCTAGCGCTGATGGCGAGCCTGCGCTCGCAGTTTGCGTACCAGCTGGCCCACGCGAGCGGCGAGAAGCGGGCACGGCTGATTGTCGGCAACGACATGCACGATCTGCGTCTGCGTGGCGGCGGTTTTTTTGACGACGCTGCTCAGATCGTGCGGCGACAAGGGCAGCCACAGGATGAAGGAGGAGACCAAGGTCAAGATCAAGAACAAGACCAGGGACAAGAAAAAGAACCGGCACAACCTGAAGAGGGTTCCCTTCAAACAGCTGGATATTCATATTTCAGGCCGCTTGGCCCAGACGTCCCAGAAAGTCAACGAACGACGACCGACAGAGGATTAAACAGCGGCCTGCGAGACATGGCCTATGTGCTCTGGGATGACGAGCGAATACGGCAGCCAGAAGTCGCGGCGAAACTCGAAGCGATGTCGACGATAAGTGCCGAAGAAGGCGAC
Source organism: Sporothrix pallida (assembly GCA_021396235.1). Taxonomy (NCBI): domain Eukaryota; kingdom Fungi; phylum Ascomycota; class Sordariomycetes; order Ophiostomatales; family Ophiostomataceae; genus Sporothrix; species Sporothrix pallida. The sequence goes on from WNYG01000029.1 coordinate 399,970, forward strand.
AGACTCTACAACAGCGATTCTGGGCCGAGTGTGCAGGAGAGACTCGATACCGTCGGCGTCTTTATCGACGATTTCCGCGCCCTGCTGCGTTGGATCGAAGGCGAGGACTACATGTCGATAAGTACTCGTCGGTGGATGGCCGGTGTTGTCCTGAATGGGAATCGGGGGTGATCGCTGCCGGGGCTGTGATGGTAATGATTTTATGAAATAGTCAAACAGTTCAAATAGTTCAAATAAGATTTATGTTCTTTTGCCTTTCCCGCAAACTGATCAGCAGAATGTGAAAATGATAGAGAGCGGACACTGCATATCATCTGCAGCTGGCGGCAATGGCGCCATCGCGGCACTCTCTCCGTGGACGGATTTGAATTCCAAACTCGTGGAGCTTGTAGCCCCTCTTGGTCGAGTCTTGGTTCCCCCCTTTTGTCCCTTGGTTTATTGTGTTGTCCGATAGCGCCGTCTTGTTGTGTGGCAAGCTTGCACATGTGGCACCCCGCCATGTCAAAAAGGGTAAAAAAGGAGCCATCCGAAGTCACAGATATGTCCAAATGGTAGTGACTCTGGTCCTTTTGTTATGTGCCCTCTGCATCCTTGGCACAGAAAGTCGTGGAATAAACAAACTGTCAAACAATGGACGGGTATGGCCCAAACAGAGACACCTGAAAGTGCGGGCCGTACGTCGGGATGCATCTTGCAGTTGTAAATTCGTAGACTCGAGAACCAGTAGAACGCCGTTGACTTGTAAAGTACGCCTTTTCTTGTGCTCTGGGCGGAGTCAACTCTGTATTGAGACCCAGCGCTAACACTTTTAGCTTTCTGGGTTCCTCAGGTTCGCCTTCCACCACCCTTCTCTGAGCGTTCTTTTCTTCTTTTTAGTCTCGTCGGCCTTTGCATCAGTGACGCCTTGTCATTGACAAGTGGTAAAACCTTCCCAATTCGTCATTTCGTTCCGATAGCTCCAGTATATATACAAGCCCCGTCCTTTAGCTGTCCCTTGACTCTTCTGTCTGGACAACTCACCATCAATCGTATCCTCGAGTGAAAGAACGATTGATTCCCAACAACACCTCTCTTCACCCCCGCAATGGCCTCCAGAAACAAATACCCCGGCGGCCTGGCCGCCACGTTCGGGCCGCACACGCTGTCCCGCGCAACCCGCGCCATCCACGCCGACGACTATGTCAACTCCCACCGCGCCGTCGCCCCGCCCATGCATGTTTCCACCACCTTCCGCTATTCGGACGAACCAGACGCCCTGGTCGCCTGGGACAATACCAACCCGGAAGCACCCTATGACTCGCACGTCTACTCGCGCGACTCCGCGCCCAACACCACCCGTTTCGAGGCGATCCTGTCCGACCTCATTGGCCAGCCCGTCCTGACGTATGCCTCGGGTATGGCCTCCTTCCATGCTCTGGTCGTGTTCCTCAACCCGCGCCGCGTCGCCATTGGCGCCGGCTACCACGGCTGCCACGGTGTGCTGGACGTCATGAAGAAGCTCAATGGGCTAGAGAAGCTTGACCTCATGAGCGACGAGGACCTCGCCAAGCTGCAGCCCGGTGACATCATCCACGTCGAGACCCCGCTCAACCCGACCGGCGAGGCTCGTGATTTGGCACACTATGCGCGCATCGCCCAAGAAAAGAAGTGCTATCTGACAGTCGACGCCACGTTTGCGCCGCCGCCGCTGCTGGATCCCTTCAAGTGGGGCGCAGATTTGGTGATGCACTCGGGCAGCAAGTACTTTGGCGGCCACTCGGACATTCTCTGCGGCGTGCTGGCCGTCAACCGCAAGCACATCCAGGACCCCACGTCGCGCGATGCCGACAAGAACTGGCTGGCGGGCCTGCAGTACGAGCGCCTTGTCATTGGCGGCGTCATGGGCAGCCTCGAGGGCTGGCTGGGCGTGCGCAGTCTGCGGACGCTCGAGCTGCGAGTCGAGCGCCAGAGCAGCAATGCCGCCAAGATTGTGGAGTGGCTGGCTTCGGAGCTCGGCAAGGAGGGCAGCCCGGTCTCACAGGTGGTCGACCGTGTGCACCACGCCAGCCTGCAGCCTGAGGCGGCCAACCCGTACTCGTGGCTTAACCAGCAGATGCCGCGCGGCTTCGGGCCCGTGTTTAGCATCGTGTTGCGAGATGAGGAACTCGCCCGCCGTCTGCCGAGCAAACTGGCGCTGTTTCACCACGCGACAAGCCTAGGTGGCGTCGAGAGCCTGATCGAGTGGCGTGCCATGACTGACCCGCATGTCGACAAGGCGCTGCTGCGTGTCAGCATTGGTGTTGAGGGCTGGGAGGACATCAAAGCCGACCTTGAGCGTGCCTTTGCCGAGCTCGTGGCCGAGACGAAGGCGTAGCGCAGACTTTTCATGAAGTCGTAGTGCCGTTTCTTTTGTCCTGTCTTTCTGTTAGAGTCTATTGCGCATTCTCAGGTTCAACCCAACTTCACCGGAGGTCAACCCGAGTTTAATACCAGAGTTTTAAATACCAACCCTTTTAGCCATAGTTTGGAATATATCGATTTTGTTTTGCTTTCTTTCTGTCACTCCTTGGCCGCGTCCAAAAGCTCTGTGACTGTGACAAACTGGTAGCCCTGCTTGATCGCCGCTGGCAGCATCTTGCGCAGCATTGGTGCCGTCCACGAGCGCCGGTCGTGGCAGATCACAATGGCACCCGGCTTCAGCATACTCAGAATGTGGTTGGCATTGACCCATGGATAGTTGATCTGCGCGTCGTGAGGGTATACACCGCCGAGCACCATCTTGTAGCCCAAATGCTGGATCAGTGTGCGCATGCGGTCACTGAAGAAACCAGAGCCGGGTCGGAAGTACCGGGGAGGCTTGCTCTGTGTCAACTCTGTATTCGTTGCACCACCGTGCCGTCCCGCCCGTACCGAGTCGTACACCTGCTGGAGCATCCCGTCCACCTCGGCAATCTGGGCTGCCAGCTCAGTGTCCGTCAGTGACCGTGCCGGCTCATCGTGCATGCCATGGTTGGCGAGCTCGTGCCCACCCTGAGCCAGTGCCTCGCGCAGCACGCTCTGCCGCCCCGGCACTTGTCCGCCAATGACAAAGAATGTTGCATGGGCGTCGTACTGGTGCAGAACCTCAAGAATGCCCCGGGTATGTTCCGAGGGCGCGTCGTCAATGGTGAGAGCAACCAATTTGCGCTGTGCGGGTCGTTCTGACGGATCGCCGGACGTGACAACGACGGGCAGGTCGACACGCCACAGCACGTCGGGCCATCGGCTGACAAAGTAGCTGATGAGCGGGCGAGGCGGTTTGTAGATGACGTAGAACGGAATAAACAATAGGCTGACAAGAGCCACGAGGGCAATGAGCGTCGCCATGCGTTGTCGCCGTGCGCGCCGGCGCAGCTTGTTCGGCAAGCGCAGGAGGCGCGGGAAACGGGGCATTGAAGGTTGGCGACGTAAGGGGCGAAATGTAGGAGTAATTGGCCGTTGTGAAAGGTGTGTTGGATCGAGGAATGTGTGTCGTTAAAGTGGTCGAGACAAAAAGGGGCGAAATTGGGTGTATTCGACCCCGTGATGCGATGTCGTTGGGATAGGGAAGGTGCAATGGAATGCAAAGAATGGGATGAAATCGATATTGGAAAGAACGTGCAGAGCACGCGTCGTTTCGAATAGGGACATTGCTACGCTGAAGGTTGTTCCCGTTTTGGGCCTGGAACAAAGCTGTTCGCTAGGCCTCTCCAGGCCTGAATCGCGCCAAGCTCAATTTCATGTGAAAAACGGAAGGAGCCGCTGGCCTGGCCCGCTTTTCCTTCAGGAGCTGCCTTCCACGCGTGGCTTCCATGCTTCGAGAACATCAAAGACGGGATGAACTTGAACATTTTCGAGTATTTTCGAATACAATTATTATCACGGCTGTTCTACTTGTACAATATATGAATTAGGCGACACAGAATGAAATAGCAAGCTGACTGACGGCATGCTGTGCCATGTCCTTGTTTTCCGGTTGAGCTTGGGTCTGGCATTTTCAAGTTCCTTTCATATTGGTTTGTATCTTTAATCACTTTTAGACTTTTGAATGGTGTGTTTGAGTAAGAGTACACAATAGGCATCTGTTTCTTAAAGATGTGCTGATAGCTTACCTCGTTGCGTGTTGACGTCATGCGGGTAGCATTGAGACGATTGAGTCTCCTAGGAGCCATCAAGTCGTACTACTACTATTCACCTGCCTGCTCTGAGCCGTAATATAAGCCACAGATACTCCGTAGATGTCGTCAACTGTAACGACAGTTTACAGAAATTGCCCTGCGCTGCCATAGCCGGGCGTCTGAAATGCATTTTCTCACAGGATGTCTATTTGGGGTCAAATATCAGTCACGCTGACAGCCTCAATGCTTCTTTACAGACCACAAAAATTGCCCGACGGGACATGGCATACGTGCTGATCGACAGTCATACTAGGCGGAGTGAAATTCAAGCGCGTGTTTGCCGTGGCACAAGACTTATATAAAAAGGACTCGAGGTTGCTGAATCCGGAGAATGGGGTCTCAATATATTCCGCCCTGCGTCGTCGCTTCCCATTTAGTTTTTCGGACAATTGACTTTTACGTCGCATTGGTTCCTGCCCTGGACGACATGTTTCGTGTTTTTTTTGTGTTCTTGCGCGCGGCTGGCTCCTTCCCATTAATTTCCATTGAATAATCGTAGGCACTCTTGCACTCTTGACAGCCTGTTGTCGCTTGGCGCGTAAATTTTGGGTTAAAAATGGCAGCAACCAGAGGCTGAGCCAAGGCGGTGCGCAGCCTCAGCGCCTCCTGTGTGCACTTGCGCACCATTAAAACGAACCTTTTGACCCCTCCCCTGTACTGTGTAGTCGACCCCTCACTGTTTTCTCACTACTTTTGTCTCGTTGGCGCCGTCGAATGCTAGTTACAGGGGCCGATCCTCCAGGGGTAAAGTGGCTACGAGACTTGTAACTGTCAGAATAGTATCTCGGGCAGGAATGATCGTGAGGCACAGGTTTGCTTGGTGACTTGGAAGGAGCCAAGCACTCCCATTTTCTTGATGGTAAGGAAGAACAGGACGTTGAGGAAGGGGAAAAGGGAAAGAGCCTGAAAGTATCACCAGGCATCAGAACAAGCCGTGAATTCTTTGTAAAGTGCAGGAACGACCAACATGCAGTCAGATACGAACAAAAAAGGTGGGCAGCGGCTTCCTCAACTTTCTGCAGCGTCTCCATGTTAAGCTTGGCGCCCTTTCCTTTTTCCTCCGCCAGATCCGTCGCGCACCTTCCCTGCCCAGCCCAGTCCGGGCCACGGCTTGCGGCTGGTCTCCTTCCTGGATGCCAAAGTCCAAGCCTCGCGATCGTATTTTGCGGTTCTCCTTTGCATCCTTCTTTTCTTCCTGATTCTTCCTCATTTCATGCCAACTCCGTCCAACGCATTCGTATCCATATATACTTATAAGTGCCCCTCTTCGTCGACTGCCTTTGTTCCCACTGCACCCCCTCACTTCCCCAACGACAAAGACGCGAGCGGCACATGCAACGAGCATCTTTTCGACAGGCAGCTCTTGTCCGACAACCGAAAGCGTATCTTGCTTTGCGATTACGACGCATCTGACTCTGGGCTTTGAACGATCACCCCCTTCGTCGATCATATAGCCCCATTCCCGCTCTTTTTATTCTTCTCGAACCGTGAATTGCAGCTGTCGCAGCTCTGCCGCGCCGTTTCACTTTACACCTAGACCATTCTCCTTTTTGCCCAGACGCCCAGACCTCTTAGAGAACAACGCCCTTTGATTCTTTCGCGATGGGCCTCCGCGACCTATTAAAGAAAAAGGGCGGCAGCGACGACGAGGACGAGCCCTCGATCACGATCTCGCCGCCCCAATCGTCGTCGCAGTACAACAACGGCCAGAGCGAGTTTGACCAGTTCCAGCAGCAGTACAACCAGCAATTCTCACAGTCCTCCGGCCCACAACAACCACAACGCCGGAAAACCCCACCTCCGCGCCCCCCGCCGCCCGCCCCGCTTGAGACCCCCGAGTTTACCTTTATTCGCTCCGACACGCTCTCCCAAGAAGTGATCCACCCGCCAGGCCGGGACGATTACGGAAGCGGCAACGACAATTCTTACCTACAAGCAGGTGGTGGCAACGACGGTGGCCTGGCCAGCCCGGCGAGCCCGCAGAGCAACCGCCGCAGCTTCGACATGTTCCGCAAGTCGTCGCGCAGCGGGCGCAGCAGCCGCAGCGCGTCTGTGTCGTCTAGCATTGCCGGCGGCGCCGATGGCAGCAACGCCGCTGTTGAGTCCACGGCACGTCGCCTGTCGCAGCGCCTGCACCTAAGCCGGACACCCAGCACGAGTTCCCATGTGCCCGCCAACCTGCCCGAGATTGTCTTGCCAGAAGGTGAGGGCGAGGGCGGGAACTGGCCACAGGGCCACATGTCGTCGCTGTCGCTGTCGTCGCAGGGTTCGGCGTCCAGCTCCAAGGGAGAGCCGCCGACGTCTGCTCCGGTCCCAGGAGCGCGCAACAGCAAGCCTGCCCCGGCCAACCCGGCCGTCGAGTCGCAGTGGGAGAAGCGCGCGACAATGCTTGCCATGGAGAACGACAAGGTGCAGCAGCTTGTCAACAGCCGGCCGAGCACGCCAGAAGGGCGTTTGGGAGGAGGGGCCGGCAATGGAGCCGTCAGTCCTGCCGGAAGCAGCCGCAGCCGCAGCAACAGCGCCGCCGTCTCTAGCAAAGAGCTCGATGCCAACATCCAGGAAGCCATTCGGTTGCATGAAGAGGGCCAGCTCGAGCAGTCCACCCGCATGTTTGGCATCCTGGCCGACCCGCGGGGCTACAACAACCCGCTGAGCCAAGTTCTGTATGGACTGGCGCTGCGGCACGGCTGGGGCTGCGCGCCGGACACAGAAGCGGCCGTCAAGTACCTGTCGGCGGCAGCGTCCAATGCGGCGGCCGTTGAAGATATGGCGCTCAAGGCCGGCCTCAAAAAGGGCGGTGCAGCCAAGGGCGAGTTGGTGTTGGCCATCTTCGAGCTGGCCAACTGTTTCCGCAACGGCTGGGGCCTCGACCGGGACCCTCTGGCGGCAAAGCAATACTACGAGACCGCCGCTAACCTCGGCGACACTGGTGAGTTTACTGTGCTCTTTTGCCTCTGTTGTAAACTTTTACTGACGATATAGATGCCATGAACGAAGTGGCCTGGTGCTATCTCGAGGGTTTCGGCTGCAAGAAAGACAAGGTAAGCGTAAGCCCCTCAATAATTTTTTTTTTTTTTTTTTTTTTTTTTTTTTTTTTTTTCATCGTGATATATTGCCACCTCCTTGCATGTTCAATATCACATTGCATGTCGTATTCATGGATCTCTTTCGTCTCCCTTGTCTCCTGCACTACTGCAGGTTGGCTCAGCTGTTCTGGTCTCCTTCGTCAACTCTTTGGGTTGGGCACCAACAACTGTCTGAGAACATGGCAAATCAGAATGTATCCGTTGTGGTCTCTTGACTGCTTTTCAGCACCGAAAACCCCCACACTAAGGAGCATTCCGAGAGACGAGGGAGAGGAAAGAGAGACATGCAAATTATGCAAAAGGCTAGCTGGATGCTCTGAGAGGCTGAAAGTATGCATGCGTCTATGCATCTCCCTTGACCATTGTCACACTGAGGCTAATGCATGTTTTCCCCCCTTCTTACAGTTCTTGGCCTCCAAATACTACCGCCTGGCGGAGCAAAATGGCAACAAGACACTCGGCAACTCCTGGTAAGTTCTCTTCGTCCTCTCTCCAATCGTCGCATTCCTCTTCCTCTACTCCAGATCTTATTGGACCCGGCGTTTGAACACTCCCCCGCGGAGAATCCCTCTTCACTGGCCGTCTGTCGCAGCTGTTTGGGCAGCGACGGCTTGATAGGCTGTGAGCGTGCAGCTGCTTCTTCTGCCTGCAGAGGAACGAAGGAAGGGAGGGCAAAGCAACATGGTGACCGTCTGACCATTGGCAGCCATTTGAATTTGCTCGCCTCGTTTTTGACGTTTTCTATCCCTCATTCCCACGCAGACCTACTCCGCACATCTCTTTTCTCATATTTGAACATGGACTAACACGATACTTCACAGGATTTGGAAAGAAAAGTACGATCCCGACAAGCAGAAGAAGAAATAGACCGGTGGCTGGTCACTTTTCTCTTTTCTTCATGCGTTTATTACCCCTTTCAACAACATTACACTGTACTTTTACTATTTTTGGCTTATTCTTTTTTCTTCTTGCCTTTTGGAAACGGCATTTTTGTTATAGTTTTGTTTATCATTATCTGCTCCTTGTCTTTTGGATGGTTATACTCTTGTGTGACGTTGGACTGGCTTTTTCTTGGATACTCTTCTTATACTTTTCGTATGGATGGTGATTTGGAAACAAAATGTCGTTCATCTTTTGCTCGCCGTCATCTCATATTGAGAATATTATTGCCTGTAGACTGAACTGCAATAGTATATGGGGACTTCCTGAATCTCACTTGCAGGCAAGGATGAGGACTGTCTGCCTTTTTGCTGCAACAGATGCAGTCACTGCGCCTCACATGAGCAATCAGACTGTCCTGAAGGACGAAGCTGAAGAAGTAGTAGAGTCACTCTACATACTCCTTCGATTCCATCGTTTGTTTTCTAAGAAATGTATCTCGCTGCGATGTGGCTTGCCTGTCACACTCTCATTATTCACGGTGCACGGATCGAAGAGTATAAAAATCAAGTAAATAAAAGCTAAACTAAAGTGAGATATATGAAGAAATAAAGTCCATCAGTCATAAAAGCCTTAAATGTCATGATACCATCCAAAGGACGGGCTATTGGCGATGCAACCGAAAATAGAGAAAAAGAGGCTGGCACTCTTGGTTCTTGCTCTCTCCTCTCCCATCTCGTGCTGCAGTTCTCGTCGTTCCCATCCCATTCCCATCCTCCATCCCGACTCCCCCAAGGCGTATTCTTCTCCTTTGCTCCCCAATTTTCCATGCAACCTTTTCCGCCAGTCCGTGCCATCACTTTTCCTTTGTGATGCTCCAAAAAAAGATGCCCAAAAGCATAAAACTCCGCGCTCGCTGATTCGATGTATTTTTTTTCGTAGTAGTTGTTTTTGTTTTGTTTTTTTGTGCTGGGTGTATCGATGTCGTTGTTCTCGTAGAAGACATAAAGAAAAAGAGAAATCGTCTTGCGTTTTCCGTTCAACGCGCCGACAACGTAAAGAGTGATTGTCGGTTTGGTGGTTGGCAGGTGTATATGCCAGTGTGTGTGTTTCGAAAAAGATATTTGTCGAAAAGTTGGAATGTTGTTTTCTCTTTTGTATTACAGCTCGTCGTAGGTCGCGTTGAGCTCTTCTTTTCCGAATTCTCAATCGTGCTTCCGCCATCTTTCGAGACTCGACCTTCCTGATTCCCCTTTCATCAGGGATCGTGAGGTTGCTCTTCATGGGGAAGGAAAGAGGTGAAGAAATGATGTAGCCAAAGGACTGCTGAGGCCGAACATAAAAAAAAAAAACGAGGTAAAAAAAATCAAAGCAAACCATGAAAAAGCGAGTCCAATCTGGTCTAGGCGATTTTCCACGACCTCTCGCAAGACTGGTCGACCCTCCCAAAGTACATGATAAAAATAGTTCAATGATAAAACAGTAGAAATGGTGTTGAAGGTTGCATCGGATTGTGTTCTTTTGCAATGATCTTCGGAGAGAAACAAGAATCGTCATCCGTAAAAAAAACAAAGGAAAACAAGAACAAAAGAAAAAATCTCGTCAGGGCTGCGCAGTCCGCTTTTTTTCTGTCTTTGATAGAACAAATATAAGGAGCAGATGGCTAGACCATGAAAAGGGACAGAAAAAAGAAAAGTGGAGGGAGGAGTAAGACCGAAGAAGAGAAGAGAAAGAGGTTGTGATAGAGAAAGAAACCTTGAGAAAATGAAGCAAGATCAGAGAAACGAAAGAAACAAAACCAGAGTCGCCGGCCAGATTTGTCTAAATCAGCCATCCCAAAGGGCCGAAATGCAGAGACAGGGCACAAGGCAAATGACCGCCTTTCCCAGTGCACCATTGCAAAACCACCCACCCAGTGAAAGAGAAATGCACAAACATAAGGGCGTTAAACATGAAACCGTAAGACGTCAGACGTTAGAAAACAAGCAGCAGTCTTTCATAAAGGTCGAGGTTGAAAGCAGAAACAAAAAGCAAAAGGCAGGAAATCAAAGAAATCAAAACTGAACAAACACGCTCGCTGGCTTGGCTCGCTTGATAACAGAAGGAGAAATTCAAAGAAAAAGCAGAAAGCAGAAAAGGAAATGAAGAATGGAAAACGATAAAAGGGGAGATGAAAATGATGACAACCGCAGACGGACAGAAACAGAACTCAGACAAGTGGGCGGTGGCCCTTCAAGTCGAAGTGAAGTGAAGTGGAGAACGAGGAAGAGGAAAAAAGAAATCATTGTGTCCCAGATTTGAAAGTTGAGTACTTTTCGGTGGTCAAAAAGTGCAAAACAAAACAAGAAAAGAGGAAACAACAAAAGAAATTCGGAAGCCGGCGGCTCGCAGAGCCAAAAATGAGTGACGGGTAACCCCGTTTGGATTGGGGTCTCGAAGCGATTCGAGAATGCAGAATAAAAAGCATGGCGCGTGAGCGCGTTGGTTTTGTTGGTTGCGTTCGGTTTTGCGAAAGCAATAAAAAGACAAAAACTTGCTGAAAAGCAAAAATTCGATGATAAAGCAAAAGAGAGAAAAAACAACTGTCGCAGTTGGTGTGCGAAGATCGTGTAGCTGTTCGATGCCGTTGACTGTCATAATCCGAATGAGGAAGAGGGATGAAAAGCAAAACGCAAAATAAGAAAGCAGAAAAAATGCTCAAAAGCAAGTCGTAAAAGAGAAGAGAACCGGTCTTCTCTGAGCTGTTTGTGTCGTCGTTGCGGAAATCAAATCATGATCATGAAGAAAGTAAAGTCGTTAAAAAATGCAAAAGCGGGTGCAGAAAACCCTCGCAGCGAAGAAGACGAAGAAGAAGAAGAAGAAGCAGAAAGCAGCAGACGGCAGCAAGTTACTGCTGGCCGTCAGCACGGGGAGATGCTGTGTTGACCTCAGAGACCATCTTGACAAAGGAGCGCACCACGTCGGTAGGGATCTGGTCCCACAACAGCGACCGCGTGTAAACCTCAGCCTTGCTGTTGCTGCGCATAGAAGCAAGAGCGTCAGCAAGATTGCGGCGGCCCTGGTTGGTAGGAGCAGACGACGGGGCTGCGGCCGCAGTGTCGGGGAAGCTGGACACAACGCCGCTGTACTGCTCAGCACTCAATGAGAAGATCTGCTCATTGGCCTGCTCCTCGGTGGGCTGCATGAGCTGGTCTGAGAGCTGGCCGAGCATGCATGGCTCAACGGTGGCCGGCTGGGCCCAGGCAGAAGCAGAGACAGACGGGGCAGGAGCCGCGATATTGGCACTGACTGAGGACGAAGCGATGACAGCAGGACCCGCAGCGGAGCCGACACTCGGGGCGTTCTCGCCGGCATCCTTGAGGACGTTTTCCAGCAGCTCAGCGGAGGCGACGCGCATCTCATCCGAGACATGCGGAATGCTGGGCATCTGGCGGCTCGACATGACGAAGGCGCCAACAAGGAAGAGCATGAAGAGAAGACCACCCTGGGTGCCCGACTTTTCGGTCGATGCCAGGGCGGAGTTGACAGCCTCGGCGTCATTGTTCGTCTTGGTCGGCTCGGGGTCGGCCTTGATCTCAATGACCTGCTGCTCAGGCTGCTGCGGCTGTCCAACGTTTGGCATGCCGGGGAACAAGTGCTCCCAAGAGTCGGTGGCACCCTCCATGGTGAGGCTCTCCATGTCGCCAAAGGGGCCCATGGTCGAGGAACTGGTGCCAGCACCAGTGTATCCTGACACATGAGAAGCCATGGAGTTGGTCGGAGCGACGGAGCCCTCAAGAACCTGAACATGGTTGGAGAGGACGCTGATCTTCTTGCGCAGATCGGCAGTCTCGATGGTGTGCTGGCGGATCATCTCTTCCTTTTCCATGTTCATGGTGTCGACGTATTGGTTGAACCCTTGCTTCTCAAGCTGGAGCTCAGAGACCTGCATGCGGAGTGAATCGAGCTCGTGCTCCAGGTTGCTAATGTGGTTGGTGTAGTGCTTCTTCTCATCCTCGAGCCGTTCCGTGTGCATCTTCTTGCGCTGTCTGGAGTCCAGTCTGTGGAGTGTTAGTATATGACATGTAGAAGGGGATAGATGAGTATAAAAAGCAGAACGGGATGATGACTTACGCTGCCTGTCTGTTGCGGAGGAGACGCTTCTGCTGCTTCAGCTCCTTGATCTCCTGCTCGTCCTTGGACTTTGAGATGAGAGAGTCGATGTTGCTCAGGTTGCGGTCAGACGGAATGTCGAAACGGGAGTTCTTCTTGCGGACGCCATCGCCACGGCGCATGTCGTTGAATGAGCGCATCGTCGGGCTCTGTGGCGGAATTCTCTTGACCATGGCCGACTGGGTGTCAACGCTGTCGTTGCTGGAGCTGACCTGCATGGGAACCGAGCCAGCCGAGGTGGTCACGACCATGTTGGCTGCTGTGGGCACACCAGGCATGCCGTGAACCGTCTGGAACAGACCGGTACCCATGAACGGCGTCTGAATCGGACCACGCTGGAAGACAGATGCAGAGGGATCAAACTCAGCCGACAGGCCATCAAAATGAGCGACAGGAGTGGCGACACCCGAAGCAGCGCTTGTGCTTGCCGTCATGGGCCACGAACCGAGACCCATGGCTTGATGCTGCTGCTGTTGCTGGTGCTGCTGAGTCACCTGCTGGTGGTCCATCCGCAGGAACGGGTTGTTGCCGGCCGCAAAGGGGTTGGCGGACGGGACGGTCTGCATCTCAACGCGCGGCCAGTCCTCTTGCTTGGGCGAGAAGAAAGTGTTGTTGAGGGCAAAGGAATCTCTCCTGCTGTCGACCATGGGCGGGGACATTTCGAGGCCGGAATCGATGGCGTTGTGGTCCAGGACGGCGTCGTCAAGTATGCTGTCGTCTTCCTCGAAGTATTTTTGCGCAAGATGACCGGATGTGTCGACTGACAGTTGACCTTGTCTGAATGTAGAATTCATGGGATATGACAAGACCATTTTTGGTCTGGCTGTGTGATGGGAGTGCGTGAGAGGAAAGAGGCGGGGGTAAATAATGGTCGCCTAGTCTGCTAGTCTGGCGATGTCGAACAAGAAGCGGTCGGCAAAAGAAGATGCCCAAAATAAAATGAGACAAATGGAAAAGAAGAGAAATGAAATGGCAATGAAAAGGTTTCCGAATGCAGTATTTCGCAAGGAGAATAATAGAGAAAGAATGACCGTGTGCGTCGGGAAAGAGGTCTATTGAGGTTTTGAGAGGAAGGTTCTGTCGAAAAAAATAGGTGGTTAGTGCGGGCTTTGGGTGGCTGACCACAACGAGGGCTGAACGGGCCGGAAGGAAGCGGCGCTGTTTGACCAGTCGGTGTTTGTGGTGTATTTTTCTGTGTATCTTTTGTTTTTCTCTCTTTTTCTCTCTCTTGCTTGCTTCTTTTATTTTTGGTAAAAGAACCTAGCAGGGGTTTGAACGGCAGCGTGCAGGTGGAAGGGGCGAGTTTTGGCTGAGGGCAGTGGAGAAGAGGGTGTGAAGTGGGTGAGGAGGGGAGGATGAGGAGCAGATGGAGAGGGTGGAAAGAAAGAAGCAAGAAGGAAGAAAGACCGTGGTGGAAAACGGAATAGATGTTGCAAAAGAATAAAGTGCACGATCGAAGACGAGGCAAGGGACAATGCGATAGAGCGATACGTACAGAGAAAGCAAAAGAAAGAAAGAAAATATTGAAAGGATATATGGCACGAAATGGGTGTTGGATCGGAAGTTGCGAACCAAAGGGGATTTCAACAAGAGGACAAGAATGGTGGGGAAGACGGGTGGGAGGACGGCAGGGCCTTTTAAGAAGAGGGAGGACGAAGGAGGAAGAGGAGGAGACCAGAATAATAGAAGAGCAGGACAAGAGCACACAGGACGGTGAAAGGAGGATGCACGAGGAGGAGCAGGGTTGTGGGGGTGTGGGTGCGGGAGAGAAGGGCAGATGAAGTTTGTGGACGGTGTTGTGCAAAGAGGAGTTTGAGGGGAATTGTGCAGAAGGATGTCAGCAGTTTGGGGGGGACTTGATAACTTGGGACTTTGGGTTCAGCTGACAGAGGCTAGGGAACTGCGGCAGATGGCCGACGCCTTGGTGGTCTCGATCGTGCAGCAGTGGGAAGAGAGGGGGCAGATGTAGATAAAATAGAGTATAATCGAGAGAAAATTGAGAGAAAACAACAAGATAGACGGAAAGAGAGAGAGTGATGAGGGACACCAAAGAGGAACACCAAAATGGGAATTCCAGGTTGAAGATCTCGATAGAATCAGGGAATGGACGGATCAAGGAAGCACTTACAAGACGGCAAAGTGGCGTGCGCGTGGGTGTTCTGCCGCGTATTCTTGAAAGGTGGGAGAAGGATGAAAAGCTTTCTGAGTATGCTGGGGGCTGGTGTTTATACTTGTACAGATAGAAGCGAGGGCGACGATGATAGATCGTGTGGAAATAAGGAAGATCGGTGAAGCATAAACCAAAGAAACAAGAAAAACATAAAAATATGAATGAGATCCGAATGTTGTTGTTGTGTATTATCTTGCTAGGGCAGCAGAAGCAGGAAAAAAGGGGAGTGCGGCCGTCGTTGCCTTTTAATCCCTTTTTCTTTTTGTCGACGATGCCACTGGGATACACTGGGAAGAGCCACAAAGTGCGCGCGCGCGTGAAAAGAGGCGTTTGGGAGAGGTGGTGTGGGTGCATTCAAGGGATGAACGAGTAGGAGGAAGGACGGATATGGGGGGAGGGGACAGGGAAGAAAGAAACGAGACCCAAGTAAGAAAAGAAAGAGAAAAAGAAAACAAAAAAGACCAAGAGAGCGAAAAGAGAGACAGTGACAGGGGTCAGGCCAATAATAGGAATAATAGAGGGCTGACAGGGGGCTGGCAAAAGCTGTAAGAGCGGTTGAGAACGTGTGATGGCGAGACTGAGGCGATGAGCGATGAGCGGTATGGGATCCCAGAAGAGCGATGGGCACTGGGCGTGATGCTTTCCGTAACTTGTTGTTCTTTCTTTTCGGCCTTGGGCCTCGAAAACAGCAGTTTGAGAAGTGATAAAAGAATAAAAGAGAGAAGAGAAAATGAGTCAACATGCAGAACTGGGGAGAAATGGGGAATAGGGAGAGAATAGAGGGCAAACATACTTTCACGAGGCAGGAACGATGGATGTCACAGGCAGATTTTTGGCAGTTTACATTGTCACTTACAGAAGGCAGGCACGATGGGGAGCAGACTGACTGACAGAGTTCGACTTGCCTACTTGGGAAGCATCTCCATTGCACTTTCCGTGTACGAGCAAACACCATCGTTCTAGTGGCAGGTGCGGGCGGCCTTGGAGAAAAGGGAAGGACCAGCCCGTCGCGGGCCCAACACCTCGTTTTCGACCTCTCCCTGTCTCTCTTCGAGCTCTCTATTTGTGTCTTGTTTCCTTTCCTCTTGTTAGTGTCTACCAAGCGGTGTACTTGAAACTCACCGCAAGATGGCAGCAAATGCCAGGTCACGATGGAGTCACCGGCTATTTGCCGAGAACAGGAACCCGCTGAAGACTGAAGACTTGTGGACCACAGAGCCCCTCTTTCCCTTTGCGGTGCAAGTGGACGTCCAAAACGACACACACTTCCTCGATCACTGTAACTTCATTGTGACTTTCTCTTCCCGGCACCAGCACCTATCAGGCGGACGCGAAAGGGGACGGCCAGAAAAGTAACTGGGAGTGTGTGGGTCCCAACTGTTTACAGCGGGAAGGACGATCGTTACAGGGGACGAAACGGGATATCAACAACCTCAACGACATTGCCTGACATCACAGACAACAGGCTGTGGAATGCCGTCTCTTTATCAACACGGCCTCTCCTGGCCGCGGCCCTGGGCACGAACATGAACCGCAAGAAACGTCTAACTTGTTGGGATATGAATCAAGACTTTGAGACTTGGGACTTGGGCGACGGGCCGGCGACAACGAGGCCCGTTTGGCAGAAAGTAAAGAAAGAAAAAAAACTAGGCCGCTGTAAACGAGACCAAACGAGGCCCGGATATCGACTCTATCGATACCAGGGCACTGCAGCGCAAATCAAATTACAAGGCGATCGGGCGATTGAAACGCAAGGGAAGAAAAGGTCACGAAAAGGCCGCGACCAGAAGGTGAAATGAAAGGAGAGCTCACGATACATTTTTACGGCCAGTAGCTGCACTATGAAATGCGAAGAAGGATGTGATCCATTTGGCAATCAACCGACAGAACCGGTGCATGCTCTAATTATGCTCTATGCTGCATCTTTGCCCTTGTGCAGCATCAAAATATCAAAAGAAGTCATCTTCTAGCGGATTGACATGAGAAACGAAGGCTGACGAGCATGGGAGCATGAGAGGGTGGCCATAGGATCACCAGACAGAAGTTAGGAGAGGCACGCGTGATTTACTGCTCCAAACAGAAGACATGGGAGCAGAAGAGGCAGAAATACTATTGGAGGAATGGCAGGCTAGTCTGCCAGTGGCTGCGTCGTTATTTTCTCCCACTCTCTTGCTTCGCCGCCCTCGCATCTTCGGATTCGAACTTAAGCCAGTTGCTGATGGCCGATGGGCTGATGGAGCCCCTCTGGTACTCTTAACAAAACAAAAACAAAAAAAGAGGAAGAGATGTAAGATACCAATACAGTGCTCAGCGTCCATAGGCTCTTGAGGATTCAAGCCAGTCGTGACATTGCATCGAGAAATAGAGGCCGAAACGAAGACCGTGAGAGGCCATAACAAATAAAGACAGAGCGATGACCGGCAAAAGATCGAGCAAGTGAGAGAGAAGTCAGAGAGAAAGAGAGACAAAACGAGAAACCCCCAACGATGCCCAACGTCGACAGGGGTCATTTCAGTGAGCCATGCGCTGCTTCTGCACTCTGTGCCTCCTTTCTCTCTCCCGTTTGGCTATTTGGCTGCTCTGGTTTTTGGGGCGACGAAGATCGACTGGACAGTGGTTGACGATGGCCCGTTGGATTGGAGAGGAAAAGAAGATGGAGGGGACGTTGGGCAGAAATGGGGCACTTCTTTTTTGTATTTTATTTTGATTTATATTTTCAATTTTCCTATTATATTTCGATTTAATTTCAACCAACAGTCGCCTGTCTTGGGCTGCCCACGCGATCTGAGTGGTCTTTCTAAGTGTCTCTTCTCCTGCATAACCTTTTTAGTTTTGCATCTCCAACGTCTCCTCTCGTTCGCTATTTTTGGGGGCGTTGGTACCCGACCGAGGGGGTCAGGTCAGCCACCACCCCCAACACGATGTGCGAAAGCGGACAGGGGAATAGAAAGGGAAATGCCCCTTTTACGAGCAGCACCTTAGCACCTTCAGCACTTTCAAGCTGTATTTTTTTATTTTATTTTACGGCGGATCATGTCTTTGTCTCAGCTTCTTGATCCGAAAGAGGCCAGGCCAGGCCCTTGCCAGGCCCTGGCAGCCCTAGAGTGTGACAGCCAGTCGTTCCGCTACAGGCCATCACTCTGTTGCGTCTCTTCCCTCTTCTTTCTCCCAAAACAGCCAACAGCTCCGCTCCTCCCGCCGCCACTGCCCGCGCCGATTCCCACCCGTGTTAGAGCTTAGGGCGGCCACCAGTCCTGATTAGTGCTGTTTTGTCTTTGACTACGACCGCAGACCGTGTCAAACGACCTGTGCGAGAGTGCGAAGGAAACGTAAAGTAGTAAGCCTAAAGACACCCAGAACCTCGAAGCGAAGCCAAGAGGTCACGTACGGACGCTAGAGAATCCGACAAAGGGAGCTGCCGCGACCGACGAAATAACCGAGCAAAGAAGGAGCCCGGCGTGGCCGTGAGAGTGGAAAGATTAAGTGTATTAGCATACAACGTAAAGGGAAGGAGCAGAGTGGGCCAGAGTGGCCAGTGCTGGTTGCTCCTACCTCAACTGCTCCTGCCCTCAGATATTCATGGTGGATTTAGCAAGAATCTCGCAAGTATCATCACTCGTTCTTTCCAGTGGCTGCCCCTGCCTTGGCCTGGCTCTTTCCGTTCTTGCATCGAGAGTTCGAAGAACAACATCAACATCGCGTAGTTCTGCTTTAGGCACAAACTGCTGACTCTTTCTCAACTTCAACCTCTCGTCCTCACATCTCGCCCTGCTCGGTTCGCTTCTCCGGCTGTATTTCCAGTCTTCCCCGATTCGTCACTAACAGCGCCAATGACACACCCCAGCGAACCTCTGGAACATCAGGAACCTCTCGACGCAACTAAACAGATAGAGGTCATCCGAGTTGATCAGATGGCCAGTGCTTTCCTCGACTTTCAGCCCGCTTTATGCAATAGTGCCCATGTTGCAACTGTGGCTGCCAGAGTTTGGGCTCGCTCGTTTTCCGGTTTTGTTGACTTTTCGCCCAAAGAGGGAATATCCACCAGGCGAAGACAATCGACCGCAACTGTCAAAAGGGGAGGAAAAGAAAATTCGAAAATAAAATAACAGAACTTCAAAAATCAGGTGGCTGGGAATTTCCTTATTTCCTTCACGTTTGCATTTACTCGCCTCACCGCAAGCGACGGTCCGCTTGGCCCAGAAAAGCGCTGCGTTTTGCGCATCGTGAGTGGTTGATTTGGTCGATTGTTGCATGGCCGTCTTGGCCTGGGTTGCAGGTGGCCGCATATTCGGCGGCCCGCTAACGATTGTCTGCTCATACCCACCATACCAGAAGGTGACAAAAAAAGACAGAGGAGAACACAGGACAACCGACCAGAGCGAGATCTTTTCCCTCTTTTCTTCTCTTCCTGACATTCCTTGACACATTTTGTCCTTTTCCTCGTCGTCCCCTTTCTCGACCCCTTAGGCCTCAACAGAGTGCCGACCATGATGACGCCCTGGAAGTGCAGTGTGCAGCCATTTGTGTCTCTTCTTGCATCTCACTGGTCCCAGCCGACCTTGCCTGATATTCCTATTTCGCCCCAGTTTCTTGATCTCATTCCGAGGACCGTGGCTCACGCTGATGTCTACGGAGGTTCTGCCACAGTCTGATCAGTGATGACCCATTAACGCGACCTTGCGCGTTTTCTGTCCGAGCTCGAGGTAGCCTATCCCACCCTCCTTGGCTCCTTTTGCCCATTTTCTTATTTTCCTGGCCTATTTTGTCGTTTTTCGTCTCCTTCACTTTGGTTTGACAGCTGCCCCGTGCTCCTCGGCAGCTAAACATTCTTGTGTCTTTTGTGACAGGAGCGCCCTGTGCTTCCCTATCCCTCCCTATCCCTCCCTATCCTTCCCTATCCTTCCCTTCCCTTCTCTCCCCCGCCTTGTGATATCTGACATCTCTTTTTGTCATCCTCGCCTCTCTCGTGCAGCACGATCGCCCCAAAAGAAGGAAGTAAACACGCCCTTTTCGGCGAATGGGCCGTGAAAGGATACAACGAAAAGGCGACCGCCCACAAAGACCATCTGGGATCTTGAAAAGGAGTCCCGGCAAGGAGACACCAGCACGATATGGAGAAAGGAGAAAAGCAACCCAAGAGCAAACCAGGAAGAGGAACGCCAACCTACCAGAATGCAGCATCGACTCTCTAATGTGACGAGCCGATGGAACAGACATCATCAAACAGGGCGAGCCGTCAACAGCCAGTGCCCAGATATCTCTGCCCAAGGGCAAAGGAAAAATAGCAGATGCTGGCCGCGGCCCGTCAGGCACGAATGCACGAATGCACAAAGAGGCCCATCTCGATGTGATAGATGCACAGGCAGATGCAGGCACTTTCACTGCACGCTTACATCTTCCTTTTTTGCTCCCTGGCTACTGCGGAATGCTCCACGAACTATTCAGCCTCTACGATGCAGCCCATGCCTACCACACCTCATCTGCCCGTGCTGACTGTTTCTTTCCCCCTTCTTGCATGCCTTCCTGACGCGAGGGAGTGGCGCACACACACTTTTGTTTCTCCTTTTGATACGGGGCACACCGTTCCTTCACCGTGTTTTTGGGAGTTGCACTTGATATGTCCTCTTGGCCTTTGGATTGCGACTTCAGCCCTCGCTTTCTTCGCGTCTTTTGTGATGTTTTGGTAAACAAAACTCCTGCTCCCCCTACATCCTCTTTTGTCTCGACTACTGCACGTCTCCAAAAATAAGTCCAGAAGCGAGGCTTGTATCATTCTTGTGAGGCAGACATAGGCTACTCAGGACTGCCTGCCGGCCAAACGACCAAGCCACATGTTGGCATCCTGATATCCTCCCTGCGGCTGAATCGTGGCCGTACTGTGTATACGTAGTCATATTCGTAGTCCTAGGCGTAGATTTTCTATCTTGAACTGATCTCGGCGGAGCGGACCTACAGCCGTGAAAAGAGGCATTTCTGAGAGAGAGAGGGAGGGCAAGAGAGAGGACAGAAGGGAGAGCCATATGCCGAGCAGGATGAGCCACTTTTAGGATTGTGGCGTGTTTGGTCGTGTTGTCGGATCTTGAGTTGATAGGAAGACGTGAGCCTATGCGTCTTTTAATGGTTTTTAACACTCATATTTGTCCATTATTTGTAGTATCAACTTCAATGCCTTCCGTTCTTGTAGATTCGTCCATCAAGATTAGCCTCACAGTGGCACAAGAACACAAGGTCATAGTGTAAAAAATGGCACAACTGTGCCCGGGTCACAAAGCCACACACCGTCTCTGTTTGACATTATTTGACATGTACTTTTTGTCTATTAATTTGTGCCGTTTCTGAGGTACACTATTTTGTACACACCGTTACTCAACGCCTGTCTCTCGAAGGACAGATGACTTGCTTGAAGGACAAGTGAGGAGAACACAGAAAAGAGGCACGTCTTTGTTAGTGTAATCCGTGCGTCAGCCTGACATCCGATCTCCGTTCACTATTTGAATTGTTTATTTTAGATTTCTTGCTATATTTACTGTCTACTTTCTGTACTGGCTTGCCTCACGCTTTCTGTCATCAAGTTGGGGGTCAACATCGACATCATCAGACCTCGCCTCTTGCTTCTCGCCCGATCGTATTATTTCTGTTCTTTTCTGTTCTTGGTTCTGACCCGTCCAACCCAGTCGATCAGCCTCTCTCATCGTCTCTGTTTCCCCACGTTCCCGGTAAACAGACAAATACAAATACTGAAACACTGGAATTCTGCAGGTTATCTGCAGTCTGCAGTGCCTCTCTCTCTCTTTCTGTGTCTCTCTTCCTTCCCATTCTCTCCCAAGAAACAAAACACGGGAACATAATTCATCTAACATGTACGATACGAGCATGGCCAGCCGCCCAACAAGAGCCTATTAATAGCCAGCACTTCTTGGATCAAACAAATAAGACTGCATCGCAGGCCGTGGAGAACACTGGAGCATCGGAGATTTACTTTTCTTCCTCTGTCTCTGGGCCTTGATTGCACGATACCTAGTAGCTTGTTCGATCATCGCCAGGCTTTTGTTTCCCTGTCTTTACCGACCGCTTGTTTATTTTTCCTTTTTCAGCTCGTCTTACATCATATAGCGACTAAAGTGGAATACGGAGGTCTATATCACAAAATGCAAAGGAATAAAAGGAAGCAAGAAAGAAGGAAATAAAGGCCAGGAAGAAGGAAGAAGAAAGTGGAAAAGTCGCAAGGAAAAAGAAAGCTGCGAAAA
Organism: Sporothrix pallida; assembly: GCA_021396235.1. Lineage (NCBI taxonomy): Eukaryota > Fungi > Ascomycota > Sordariomycetes > Ophiostomatales > Ophiostomataceae > Sporothrix > Sporothrix pallida. The sequence goes on from WNYG01000029.1 coordinate 421,679, forward strand.
TTACCGGGATCTGGGGTGGGCGGTCAGCCACAGTTGCTTTTTACTGCTTCCATTCTGCTTCCCAAAAAGAACATACGAGAAGACGACAAGACGGGAAGACAGGGAAGGATGCGACATGTTGAGCTGAAGAAAAAGAAATCAAGCGACAAAGTGAAAAAGTGAAAAGGTGAAAATGCAGTGGCCGGTTTCAAAAGACGCCAGACGCTATATTAGACGTTGATATTGACCTAGTCTTACCATCTTCCGTTCCATATTTTTGTCTTTTTTTTTTTTTTTTTTTTTTTTTTTTTTTTTTTTTTTTTTTGAACAGGGGCGGGTGTTGTTTTAGTTTGT